>CM060964.1:44912720-45320220 GCA_030765045.1 Tenodera sinensis | reverse complement strand
TATGTAGTATAGTATTTTCTTTGTTCTGTTATGATCTATTTCTTCATTTAGGTTAAATATCTTTATTTGACCTCTTATATCGTCATTCTTTATTCTGTCTCTTCTAGTGACTCCCAAAGCTATTCTTTAAAATCCCATTTCCGCTGCCTGTAACCACTTTAATCACTATTTGCCGTTTGTCCACGTTTCGCTACTGTAAGAAACTTCATTATCGTACATTTTCTTACTTTATTTTTAAATTCCTTTTAGTTGTGCCACGTGTTTTTAAGAAACTTTAAATTTTAGTTCCGATATCTGCTTGTTTAGTGTATGATACTGATGATCCTAAAAATTGAAATGTGCTTACTCTTCAGTTATGTTATTGTCTTAACAGATGGATTCCCAGGAATGCCACAGATTTAGTTTTGCCTTCTAAAAAGTCAAAGTTGTGATTAAGAACCATTTTGTGTAGTTCAAATGGTGCTCTTTGTAGCGTATCTTCATTATCAGAAATGATTACTTGGTCATCTGCATATACGAGGGTCATTACAAACAGTTTCTTGTTATAATCAAAATATTTAGCTACTGTTTGCATTCACGAGTCCGTTGTCTAAATATAAATTAAATGAAGTGGTTGTCTTTCTCAGATATTAATATCTGCCGTCTTAAAATTAGCATTTTCTTGTTTTGTTTAATATATATCTTTGTACCCTTATATATTTGTTTAAATGTCTCAACATGATTTGGTATTCCTCTGTAAGTCATTATCTCCCATAGTTTTCTTATTTATACTGTCAAATGCTTTTATAGAACATACAAATGTTATATATGTTGGGAACTTAAACTCTCTCCTCCTTTCTATTTTTGTTTAAGTATGAACATGTTATCAGTGTATGATCTCCTTATCATAAATCCTATCTGTTCTTCTAAAAGAAACGAGCTATTTTATTTATTTTTTATGTGCACATTTTCTTTACTATCAAATCGTGTTCGCCTACCACCTAGGCGGCCCGGGTTCGATCCCAGGGACCCGCATGTGGTATTCGTGGTGGACGAAGTGGCGTCAGGGCGGGTTTTCTCCGGGTACTCCGGTTTCCCCCGCCATTTCATTCCCCCGGTGCTCCATCTTCATTCCATGTATCATCAGTGTCACCGCCTGCGGTGCCGTAGTAGTAAAAGCGGGCGTTAAACACTACAAACAAACTATCAAATGAACTTCGATTCCTTTGAAGAGCAGCGAATATCATATTTGTTTGTTTCAACTGTTTCAACATTTAAACAGTTTATTTTTTTTCAAATATTTCCACCTGTAACACAGTAACTGTATATTTATGGATAGGAATTACTTTTAAAAATAGTATTTCCTCCCTTCCCTCTTCCAGTCCAAGCAGCTTCTAATGGAATTTCCGAACACCTGTATTTTCCTAACATTAATATTACATCAGCAACATTTTCCTCTATTCCGTAGCAAAGGAAAATAAATATTAAGCCTGTTGCTCTGTTGGCCCCGTCGTTTCATCTATATTTTGTAAAATATTCATTTGTTTGCATATATCTCAATCACACTCGTTGAGAGAATATTAAACCTGCCACTCGTCATAAAATGGACAAGTAACAAGTGTTTGTTCAAAGTGATTTATTCTGGTTGGTATATTTGATGGGTCATATCTACATCACATCGTGTATTATACCGCAGTCGAGATAATTGAAACCTGTCACTTGTTTTAAAGCACTGCATTAAATGGAACGTGATTTCCCCATTTTGTCTAGTTCGGCGGGCCATAACTTCAAAACAAATGAACGCGCTCATATCACAATTATAATTTAATGGGTTAAAGTTTCAGCAATATCAAGTAACTACCTGGCTTAAAATATTACTTAATCGCCATTAAATTTGAATGTCTGCGTCCCAGGTTTAAGGATTGGATTAAAATAGTCGACAGAGTTGTAGCCTACCTATGTTACCTATATATTAAGTAACATAGAAATTGTTTTCTCTGATACAATTTTCATGGCAACACACCAACAATGGTCATTTTAATTACCAACCATTTTGTTAATTCCTCAGTAGGTCCCCATAATTAATATATGTTTTGCCATTCTAAATCTTCATTTAGCTATGTTAAACAGGTCCTAACAGGAAGAATCATTTATACCAGAAAATCATGGCTCACAGAAAAAGTTGTTCAAACTAAAAATGAAGAGAAAGGTCCCACGTGTGTGTGAAAGAAAGAAAACCACATGGTTTGGAGAACATGAAGCTGTCATATTTATATTAAGCAGTACAATCATTTTATAGACAAAAAATGAGCTAACCCTTATCTTGTGTAATCGTAAGTGTATAAACGTTATATCTTTTTGTGAAGACTTCACTTAGTGGTACTTAATTCGGAATAAAGAGTTATAGATGCAGTATTATTTAAAAAAATATATTTAAAGCAACATTACTGGACCACATTGGTATAATATACCTGAAATTAAAAGTTTAATTGTATGAAGCCGCACTAAGGGATAAACATGCCATTTTTTGCTACTTTTGCTGCTTAATCTTCCCTAAAGAAGAATTTTGAAGTAATAACTTAGAATAATTATAGTTGGAACACAGGAAAGGAAAATGCAGAGGAAAATGAATTGTATGTTTCTGAACAATTGATGAAATTTACTCACGGAATGACAAAGGCACTTTAATTAAGTTTCTGGTCCCAAGAAATAGTATGTCTCAGTATAACATAAAAGTTCTTATAGAGATTTAACAGAATGTCGGTATTGTTTGAAAAAAAAAAAAAAAAAAAAAAAATCAAAACACATTCCACTTTCAGCAGAATAAGGGAACATAGAGATATTTCTGGGCAAGTCAATATTGAAATACATACAATAGGGATGTCTGTTATGCACTCTGTTCAAAATATGTTTGCTTAAAGACACTTAGAGAATTTCGCTCTGAATTGTTTCCAGGACTAGGAAAGAGCGGGGGAAAAGAAGAATCCTTAGCATTTCTTAGCATTTCAGAGCCACTAAGTGAAGGAAAGATCCACATGCCATTGAAGACAAGTGACAACGATGAAGAAAACTCAATGAAAAACTGCAACTAAGGCAAAGGCTGTATTCATTGAAAGAAAGAGAAAGAGGAAATGTGCATATGGGGAAGAATGTAGTGCGTGAAATTTATGTACAAACTAAGTAATTAAGGGGACAAGGGGACAAGGGGACAAGTACTTTTCTCTGAAAGTATGGAGAAGTAGGAAGCTGAACTTTAGTACATCCATGCAACACATAGTTGAACTTCTGCAAACACAATAATAATTTTACTATGAATATAAAATGAATATTTTCCACATTCTTTCTTTTTGACTTTGCAAATAACGCTTTTTCAAATTTCTAGTAAACTCGTAAACGTAACTAAATAACCGAGGTTCAGCAAATAGCTGATTATACTAAGAAAAAGCGTGCAAAAGCGAGATTCTGTATTGCAAGTAGTATCAATGAGAAGGGCACATGAATTCATGCGTTTTAGGAGTAAATTTTTATTATTTCTCTGTTGGGTGAAATAATGATTTGTACGCTCAACCACATAATTTATCAATGCAACAATCACTTTAAATCATTTTCAACATTTGTAAAATAATTCATAACAATTTCAGGAAAACCATTGAGAACTATAAGAGCAGTGGTAATTTAAATTAATTTAACTTACTAAGGTGTAATATCTGGATGTTTAGACTACCTTGTCGCCTTAAACTGTTTTATAAAGAACGGACGATGGAAGAGAAACCCTGAAAATGACCAATAAATAGGAAGTAGCAAAACACTTACTGAGAGATGCACTAAAAATATACCTAATATACAGAGTGGGAGGGAAGTCATTATACCAGTGATACATCTCGGTATTTGGAACACATTTTGTTTCTGACCATTTCCTATGGACACTTAGTTTGGCCAAAAGCTGTTCAGAATATTCCTTTAATTCTTTTAAGTGATTAATTATTTCGAAACGGTGTTTGATGTCCTATAATTACTACCGAAGCAATTACAGAAATAAGTTAGCTACTCTATGCGCGTCTTACAAGCAACAAACTATTATCTTCAGCTATTCTTGTAGAATTAGGCATGAAATTTGGACCAGAAACACTCTTTGTTTAAAATAACCCAGCAGTCATCAGGGCTAGACGGATCAGGCGATCGTGGTGGCCAAAGGATTTGTCAAAGCCACTGGACTGTTACAGCGACTTATTTACCTATCCTATGACATGTTGTCTCATCTTGCTGGAAATATTCCTTTGTTAGTTCCATGACCCTGAGCTAGTTGGCTTCGTGGCAACGTGTGCGGCTCACATTCGGAAGGTTCTGGGCTCAGTTTCTCTCGACTGATCATTCCAGGCTTGGATTTCTTTGTGGTTTTCCACGTTGGTAGGCGAATGCCTGGGTGGCTTTTCATCTATCACGATTTCTTTTCCCTCATTACCATTTCATGCATTTTCTTCTCCTGTTTCTAGGTTTCGTGGGGTGAAGTTGTGTCAGACAGACGGCGCGATGTGGGCTCCAAGTAAAGAGTATTCCCCTTGGACACTAGAGGGCTGCTTGATTGCATGGGCTGTTCATCTCACTCCCTATGTGGCTCCAGTATTAGGTCGGATGTTTTTAGACAGGATGTATTAGGGACTACCGCGCGTCCCTGCGGCCTGTGTGACTGCGGCCTGTAGCCTCCTATAGTCCCTCCATAAAATTCCTCCTGGAGGAATAGTCGCAATAGTATACGCTATGCCCTACACTTCCATATTTCGGTAATTATTTTAAACTAAATTTGGCAGATTATACTCCCACTTCAACACGGTTAAGTTGTGTTTCCTGTTAAGTCACGTATGAACAACTTTGAAAGACCTGTTAGCCTCCAGACTTTATCCTCAATTGTCCTTGGGTTGCAAGGAAAAAGGTTGCCTATGCTTATGATTAATACACGTATAAGACAATATGCAATGTTAAGTGAATAATTCCATGTGCTTCACGTGGTTTCCTCCATTATTGAGGCATTCAATGTTTACCACAATAACAATATCAACAACAACATCAAATAAAGTTACGCTCTGTCGAAACAAAACAGCATTTCGGACAAATCTTCAATGACCTAAGAATTCTGTTTATCTTGAATAATTCATTTGTTAGATATAGACTTAGGTATGCTCCTATTATATAGTGTCCTTATAGTCACAAATATGTTAAAATGTTTCAAATAATTCAGTGAAAATTCTAAAATATATGCATTTTTAAAAGTTTCGTTATTTTCCTAATGCATTTACATATGATTCATTACTACAGACTTTTCGTTTAAAAGCTTATGGTACTAAGAAACTTTCAAACATTAATCTTCCTGTATTAAATATTACGTAGTAAGGTTGATGACTAACACAAGTCTATCATTAGGTACTTTTTTATGCAACCAAAACGGATTTAGTGGCATAATATAACACAACAACGTGACAAAATAACATAACATGTCACATAATACATAACATAACGTAGTCTAACTTATCCTGACGTAACATAACGTAACGTAACGTAACCTAACTTATCCTAACCTAATGTAACAAACGTTACGTAACCTAACTTAACCTGACGTAACATAACCTAACGTAACGTAACGTAACCTAGCCTACCCTAGTGAATCTTACCGCAACGAACGTAACGTAACGCAACGTAAGGTAACCTAACCTAACGTAACCTAACCTAACCTAACATAACTCTATTTACTTATTCCAAATGTAAATTTTGATATATAAACAACAACCTGTACTTAGAAAGTATTTCCTTATAAAATAAATTATGTCATTTAAATGTTGATATATTCAATTTGAATGTTAATAGCTTTTTATATCTAGTTACCATTTATTACCAATTATAGCCTCGTTAATTTAATGTGTATATATATATATATGTACCAACATTTTGTACTTGTTTGATGAATTGTTCTGTAATTAACATTGCCATATTCCCCTTTTGTTGTTTTTGTTTTTACTGTACATTTTTAGTTTATCTTACAATAATTAAACTAGACTGTATTGTGTTAAGTGGGCATTGTAATTGGGGAAACGTGTCATGTTCACTAAATAAACAAGTAAACAAGTAAATAAATGAATGAATGAGTGAACGAATGAGTGAACGAACGAACGAATGAATGCATGAATGAACGAACCAACGAACCAATGAACAAACGAACAGACGGACAAATGAATGAATGAATGAATGAATGAATGAATGAATGAATGAATGAATGAATGAATGAATGAATGAATGAATGAATGAATGAATGAATGAAGGAAGGAAGGAAGGAAGGAACGAACGAACGAACGAACGAACGAGTGAGTGAGTGAGTGAGTGAGTGAGTGAGTGAGTGAGTGAGTGAGTGAGTGAGTGAGTGAGTGAGTGAGTGAGTGAGTGAGTGAGTGAATGAGTGAGTGAGTGACAACAAGCACAAAACGAGGGGGTGGGGTTAAGGCGACAATGTGACGTCTTAGTTCTAAGAAAAGATGTTAGCCTTTACTGGTTAAGCGTCCTTTAACGATATTTTAAAAGAAAAACGTTTAGTCTGATGCACGGAGTAATCACATGTGAAAATTTGGTTCAGTCGGATATTATTATAGTCCCAATTTACCTCATAAGACCTATGTGGCCTTTGCTAAAGTATTACTTAAAGGGAGATTAAACGCGCTAGCCCGCAAATATTAAATTTAATAATTGCAAGACTATCATATCAGGAGATGTCAGACTGAAATAGTTACAGTGTGTAGATAAGTGTCTTCTTATTCCACTGGTATATGTTTATACCATAAGTTTGTTTCTTCAGGAAGATAGGCTTATTTTCTTGAATATGCCATCTGCTGGTTCCATTTTATCAGCAGTAATTTCTTTTTTAAATAAGAACCGAAATAAATCAACATAAATACTTAGAAGCGGTTTTCGTCATCCTAAAATTTGCTTTTTTTTTTTTCTTTTTACTAGTAGTTTAACGCCCGCTTTTACTACATACGATACCGCAGGTGGTAGTACTGATGATGCATGGAATGAAGATGATGCACCTGTGGAATGAGGTGGCGGGGGAAACCGGAGAACCCGAGGAACCTCTCCCCAGCGCCGCTTCGTCCACCACAAATCCCACATGCGGTTGCCTGGTATCGAACCAGGGCCGCTTTGGTGAGAACCAAAATTTAATTTGTGAATCCTCAATAGTTTCTGAGGAAACGAATCATTTATGCCTGAAAATATCATTCTCAGAGAAAGATGTTCAAAGCAAAAATTGAGTAAACAAACTGGCATATATTTGTAAGAAAAGAAACCACGTGTTTTGAGAGCACAGGAGATGCCATATTCATGACTATGTCAATTTTTAGAGAGAAACTTGTCCTAAAAGGCAGACTAAAATAGTACTATACATCTTGCTAAAATGCAGAATTTATATCCAAATAACTTTTGTTGTTGAGTATACAATTTTGGAGATATTCCTTGCTATTTGTGTGAGTTTTCGGGAAGATTCATTTTTATATGTTAGCCGCGCAAAGAGAACGGAATTTAAAGCTATCACTCAAAGCCTACCACATTTCCATATTCCCCTTGCACCTACAAGGAAATAAACAATATAAACAACATAATTTCTGCAGATGTTTATCTCAACTAACACGAAGAAGATATAGGAATAAGAGATTGTAAGAACTGTTAGTACAAGAGTAGAGAAAGCCATGTGAGTGCAACACCAGATGATTTTACTGTAACTCTAATTTGTTCATTAAAAAGTTGACTTTTTATTTTTTAGAAAAGTAATGTATTTGAGAAAATTGACTCTGAGGATCCACAACGTTACTGTGAACTGTAGATTATGTGATAAAATTGTATGGAGATATTGCCAACGGTTTATGATAAAACGAGGCTTTTATATTGAAAAATGCAGGCTTGAGAAAATTTATGTTAAAATAAAGCTAAAATAAAGTTTTCATCTAAACTCACATGCATTAGAGTTTTACTCTAAAATATCCCACAAATATTCCAACTGAAGAGTCACTAAAACTGTACTTAATATGTTAAAACTAATTAATGTATTAGTATTTGTTTTATCTTCCTTAATGTTAATATACTTTTTTCTGTGTTGTGTAGGTTACTTTTAGAAGCACTGGGTGGAGTTTCATTCTCAAAAGGATTGTTTAACACGAAGTTTTCACCTTGTTGTGCAGTTACACAGGATATATTTTATAATGCTGACTTGCTTTGTTTTTCTCTTTTTAAACAGACCATTAAGCTTTGTAATTGTTTAAGAAACACAAAAGGATGGGTACGATATGAAAATATACAAGTATAAGTAGCTGTTACCGCTTGTTTACATAACCAAAGACAACCTAATCACACAAATATGACGCTATACTGAAATCCAGACTAGTCAACAAAGGACTCAGAATTTCCCCTTAAACATAAACCAAACCACAGCCTTTTTAAGCTGGTCGCTATATAATTGCTTTGAAATTCCGTCCTCTTTGCACAGCTAAGTTATAAAAAATGAATAACGCTTGTATTTGAGAAAAGCATGAGTATCACAAAACACACAGAAATAACAAGCTCCACAAAAAATTCATTTAGACATAAATTGTGCGTTTTAACAAGATCTACATTTTTTGTACAGTAAGATCTGGTCTATTCCTTAAGGCTTACCAGTTATAAAAAGTAATCAAGAATGAACAAGACTATGTGGGCTAAAGCCGGAAAATTAAACATATACATCTTATTTGCCATAAAACTATCTTAACCATGTGACATTTTAATCAAAATATTTAGAGCCATTTTCGAGGAAATCAAAGTTTTCGAAAAATTTTCCGGGTAAAGGGAAGTTTAGGGTGTATGAAGTTGCTTCAAAATCTTCGGGTCCCAACTTTGAAAGTTACTAAATTTAAATACCAATTTTGGCTTTTAACCGACTTTTCGTTTTTGAAGTATGCAGAAAGACACACACACCCACCCACCCACCCACACACAGACACACACACACACACACACACACACACACACACACACACACACACACACACACACACACACACACACACACACACACACACACACACAGGAACCTTTTTCTAAAAATGCTTTTTTGTATTCAGGGGGTCTCAAAACATATTTCCGGTGAAATTGGTGTATTTTAATCAAACATATCAGCTTAATCGGAATGGATTATATTTTCATAATATGCAAAAAAGCTAAAAGCAAATTAAAATTTGTCATTTAAGGTGTTTATGACTCCCCTTAACAGGAAACAGTTTTATTTTCTCTACTACGCATAGTAAGTAGAGGAACTATTGTATTCCACCCAAATATTCAATGTTGAGATTTCACCGGAATATGTATTTTGAGCCTGCCTGAAGCAAAACAGAACATTTTTAGAAAAAGGTCCGTGTGTGTGTGTGTGTGTGTGTGTGTGTGTGTGTGTGTGTGTGTGTGTGTCTGTGGACAGCATAACTCAAAAACGAAAAGTCGGTTAAAAACCATAGTTGGTATTTAAGTTTACTGTATTTTAAGCATGCGACACGAAGGTTTTGCAGAAAACTGCACAACCCTAAACTACCCTTTACATGGAAATTTTTTCGAAAATTTTGATTTCCTTGAAAATGGCTGTCATGATTTTGATTAAAATGCCATATGCTTAAGACAGTTTTATGGCAAATGAAATGTATATTTTGAAATTTCTGGCTATAGCCTATGTAGTCCTGTTTACATTGGATGACTTCTGAATAACTCGTAAACCGTAAGAGATGGCCCAAATCTTGCTATACAAAAAATATAGATCTTGCTAAGATACACAATTTATGTCCCAAATTTTTTTGTGTAGAGTGAAGCGTTTAGGAGATATTCCTTGTTATTTGTATAAGTTTTGTATAACTTCTGTTTCTATCAAATGGAACATCGCTATTCTCTTTTTATATGTTCGTCGTGCAAAGAGAACGAACGGTGTTTGAAACCTTTGACTATCGTTTAAAGCCTGCTGTATTCTCATATTCTCCTTGGACCTAGAAGGAAATAAGCAATAAGATAATTTCTGTAAATGTTTATCTCAAGTAACATGAAGAAGGTATAGGAATGAGAGACTGTAAGAATGGTTGGTACAAGAATAGATAAAGTCATGTGGGTGCAACACATCAGATTTTGCATTTAGGTTTGCCAACAGTGTTCTTGTGAGTGCAATGTCAGTTTAAGAGAAAAGTTGAGCGGCGCGGCGCGGCACCTTGAGACGGCTACAGAAGCAAATTCATGGAAAAAGGGAGGGCATGGAGCCTAATGGATACGAGGAGGAGGGGTCTAAAATCATTTAAGTGCTGTAACCAGTTTGTGTGGAAGCACACTGGGTTGAACCCGATCTCTGTAATTAATGTCCCGTTGCTCTCCTCCCTAAACAACCATCTTTTATCTTTGTTTCTTTTCTTCTCTCGTCTATATAATTTTCTTCATCATATTCTTCTATCGTTTCTTCACCTTCCTCTACGTAGGCAGTAACACCTTTAGAATTGTCCTCTCAGCTGAGATGTGCTTTTGACGTATGTATATAGTCTGGCCACTTTATTACAAGGAGCAGGGGTGTCAAACCAGTGCATGTACCACATCAACCGGCTTATGCACATGTTTAAGAATGTTATCTTACATTGCCTGAACTATCCACAGGTTTTGATGGTGAAGTGGTTGCAATACAACGAGCATTATACTATAGGACTGATTTAGAAGAAAATAAAGTAGTTGTTCTTACAGACTCAGGTTCTGCCATTCAAACAATTGAACGATATGACAGTCCACATGATCCTTAAGGGTACATATGACTGAATTTTCCAATTTCTATATCTTTTAATCAATTTTGATGAATCATATTTATATTGTAACCATATTATGCTGTGCAAAGTTTCAATTCTGTATGTTGCTTAGTTCAAGAAATATTGCAAATTATTTAAATAAATTAATAGCCGTACTTAAAAAGTCCCTTGCGACAAAGTTTTCATCCAAACATTCTAAAATTTTGTAGAGAGGCACTTTAAACGAGGATAAATTAGAATTGTATTGGGTTTTTATATCTGGTTATTTGTTTGGCTTACAGAAAAATGTAAATATTTATATTTCATAATCTTTAAAAAATATGGAGTAACAGCCTGTTCTGAAGGATAAAAAACACACTAAAATCCATCTGATAGCAAAACCCAATACAATTTTTATTTATATTACATATTGCTACAGACTGTGCAAGTTTCAAGCCATTCTGATAAGAAATGCCCCGCAAGGAGCATTTTGTATAGAGCAAAATGCTGAAAAATTGCAAACTGAGAAAAAGGCAAAAGAAAATAACCTGACTTCAGAATTGCCCTGGACCATATGTCTCCCCTCAGACCACTTGTTTCTTTCTTCAGATGATATTTTCAATTACATTACAAATGGCAGTAGCCAATCATTAGCAAGTTCCTGTTCACCTACTTCAAGCGGCATAATCAAAATAGGATGGTACAGTAACAGTGCACAATAGCATTATATCATAAAAGTGGGTGTATACGGCATTTAAATACCACGCACATGGAGTTAAAGGATATGCTCCTGTTAGCTTTAAAAATGGCGGAACTGAAAAAATAATGGATGCATATGATAGGGGAAAGATTGTAATATTTTTTAACGCTAAAATAAAAAAATTCAATTTTTTACCAAAAATCGTCAAAACTCAGTCATATGTACCCTTAAGATCTTATTATAAATTACTCCAAATAACATCTCAATAGATATTACAGTGGATACGAGCACATGTGGGAGTGATTGGTAACGAGACTGCACACTTACTATCCAAAAAGGGCGAAGTGTTGCACTCAAAACATGTAAAGTCTAGTGGATTAATTGCGAAACTAAAAAATCTTATGCGTTGCACTCACATGACTTTATCTACTCTTGTTCTAACCATTTCTACAAACTGTTATTCCTATATCTTCTTCATGTTACTTGTGATAAACATTTACAGAAATTCTTATTGCTTATTTCCTTGTAGGTCCAAGGGGAATAATAGTATACAGTAGGCTTTGAGCGATAGTCAAATCTTTTAAAGCTTTGAGATTCCATTCTCTTTGTACACTTAACATATAAAAATGAACAACTATGTTGCATTTCACGAAAGTTTTGTTTTCCGAAACTAACAGAAATAACAAGGAATATCTCCCAAATGGTTCACTCTACAAAAAAACTTATTCAGACACAAAGTGTGTGTTTTAGCGAGATCTATATTTTTTGTAGAGTAAGATTTTGTCTATCTCTTACGGTTTACGAGTCATTCAAAAGTTATCCAGAGTAAATACGACTACAGTCAGAAAATTTAAGATATACATTTCATTTGTCATAACTAGGGCCCGGATTTTTAGGATTTAACCTATTTTTTTCCTTGCCATTTAATTTTCTAATTTCAAGACATATGTTCATTTCACATATTCTGAAGCAGAATATATGACTTTCATTGCACCTAAAAATGCCTATTTGAAGGGTTGAGACCTAAAATGACCTAAATAGTTGTTTTTCCTCATTCAAATTGTGTCATCTTTCCTTGGAAATCTATTGTATAAATATTATTTCTAGATTGGGGCTGAGATAGTTCAACGTAATACCGCTAAGATGCAGCACGTCCCATTGCACATGTGACATCTAGTGACACCTTGAGGCAGTGAGCAGGTCAGGAGCACAGATGGGTAAGGAGGAGGTTGCAGTTGTAAGACTACTAGGTATTCTGTGGTTGTAAGAAGAGAGTTCAACAAGTGGGATGTATGGTGAATCGTTGCTGCAATACTTTTTAACTTGAATTGTTATACAGCGGAACAATGCCTAAATCGCACTTACTGAGACAATGTATTGCTACAGATCCCAACTTTACTGCAGATGGTCAAGTAGTCTTTTGTCAGGCATGCTCAAAACAAGTAAGTTTCTTGTAAATAACCTAAACACTGCATGCATTATCTTACTGAAGTGTATTTAGGGTCTGTATTTTTAATTTCAGGTTAAATGTGAGAAGAAATCCCATAATGAGCAGCACAGATCTGCAGCTTTAAATATTGCTAGTGTTGCTAGGAGAAATAAGTCCAGGCGTTGGTATCTGCAAACGTCCCATAGAACGTGCTAAAGAACCCGACCATGAAAACATTTTTAGAAGAGATCAGTGGGCGCATTATATCTAAAGAATTCACTGTAAGGAAGAATTATTTGGTTCCTGTTTACCAGAATACACTACATGAAGTAAGAAAATATATAGGGGATAACTATATGTGTTCTGTTGATGTGGTAGCAGGGAAGCTGGACCCAAAAGAACCAGGTAACCCTCATCGGATTCTTTGCAAAGAAATAGACAGATCTAACAACAACACAATAGCCTGTGCAGTGACCCATATTGTGGTCAAAAGAGAATCGGGATAGTAAGTTCCTGTTGATAGTGACAGATAGTGCTGCCTACATGTTGAAGGCAGGGGAAGTTCTCCAGTCCTTCCACCCAAGCATGTTACATGTTACATGCTTGGCTCATGGCCTGCACCGCCTTGCGGAGGACGTTAGAATCCATTTTGATGATGTGAACAGCGTGATATATTCGGTCAAGAAGGTTTTCTTGTAAGCCTCAACACTTATACAGTAATTCAAAGAGAAGCTACCAGCAACTCCTCTTCCATCTGAGCCGCTGGGGAACTTGGCTGTCTGCTGCCTATTACTATGCTGGGCACCTAAATGACATTAAAAATATAGTAAACGACTTTGATTAAACGGACGCTTCCTGCATCGCCAAGGCCAAGAAATCGATCAAGGCTCCTACCATTGTTGCTTTCCTTGCGTATATTAAGGCGCATTTTTATTGTTTTTCCAGAAGCTATCATTGCATTGGAAATCACAACTCTGCCACCCAAACGTGCTATGGCTATTTTCGACAATGTTTCCAGAAAAGAAATACCTGGACCAGGGGAGTTGCATGTTTTTCAAAGCTGCAGAGAATTGTTCAATGTAATCCTGGCTTTAATGTGAAAGTCATCTCTTCAATATTGTAGGGTGAAAAGTATACCGGAGAAATACTCCTTGAACCTGCAGTATTAGCATCAATGACATATGCTCTTATGACATCATGTTCCGTTGAAAGAACTTTTTCTTCATACAGAATGTGTTATGTGATAATAGGAAGTCGTTTACACCACAAAATTTGGGTATATATGCATTTATATATAGCAATGCCAAAAAATAATCAACAAAAGAGACAGTAAAAAGGATTATCTGTATGTTGTATGATTTATACCTCAATAAAGTAAGCAAACCAGAAAATTAGTTATACCACTATTAATCCGCAAAGCTAAAACCTTTAAAAAAAAACACACACACACAAAACAAAAAAAAAAAAAAAAAAACAAAAAAAAAAAAAAAAACCTATTTTAGGCATGTGAAAAACCTAAAAATCCTATTTTAGGCATATGAAAAACCTAAAATGAAGGTTCATAGGACCTAAAATCCGGGCACCAGTCATAAGTCAAACATGGCATTTTAATCAAAATCGTTAGAGCCATTTTCAAGAAAATAAAAAATTTCGAAAATTGTTCCATGTAAAGGTTACTTTAGGCTGGAGCAATATTCTTCAAAATATTCGTGTTCCAACTTTGGTGTAAAACTGGCTTCTCGTTTTTGAATTATGCTGCTCACAGACTGACAGACACATACAAAGACAGAGAGGCAGACAGACAGACATACACACAGACACACAGACAGACGGACAGGCAGACAGATAGACAGACAGACGGACAGACAAACACACACACACACACACACACACACACACACACACACACACACGCGCGGACCTTTTCCTTTAAATGCATTTTTTTATTCAGGGGTCTCAAAACATACATTTCCGGTGAAATCTCGAGATCAACTTTTTGGCTGGAATACAATACTTCCTCTAGCTACCAGTAGGGAAAGTAAGAGGTATATTAACATTAAGAAAGTTGAAACAAATATTACTATATTAATTAGTTTTATCATATTAAGTTCAGTTTTAGTGACTTTTCAGTTGCAATATTTAGATCTTTTAAAGTAAATATCTAGTGCATGTGAGTTTATATGAAGATATTATTTTAGTTTTATTTTAACATAAATTTTCACAAGCCTGCATTTTTTCAATATAAAAGCCCTTTTTTTTCATAAGCAGTTGATAATATCTCCATACAATTTTTATCGCATAATTTACAGTTCACAGTAATGTTGTGGATCCTCAGAGAGTCAATTTTCTGAAATGAATTATTTTTTAAAAAATAAAAAGCTCGACTTGTTAATGAAAATAATATAGTTAGAGTAAACAAATATAAAAATGCATTAGTTTAGATTTTCATATGGAGGAGGATTATTATATTTACGAAGAACCAATGCACACTGTAAAAGACTCGGATTTTTGTTGCAAATAGGTCCTGAGAAGACGGAGCATTAATATCGCCATTTGAACAGTGGTAATATAGACCTTTACGACCCCCGTTAACTTTCGAGTTTGAACAAATAAGTTATGTTTACCTGTATAATGGATTAAATTGACGCCAACTTAATGTTTCATCTGCAAAGAGATTATGAAATTTCAACTCCTTTTTTATAAAAATGTTCAACCCAATAAAATTGTTTAGGCTGTTGAAATTATACTGGCAAACGTCCTGGGCTCCTGTTCACACGGTGAGCTGCGATAACGAATCGCTTATATGTGAAAACGTCATTATCAGGGAAGGGTGTTCAAAGCAAACATTGAGTAAACAAACTGGCATATAATTGCAAGGAAAGAAAACACGTGCTTTAAGAACATAGAGGATGCCATATTAATGGCTATACCATTTTTAGAGAGAAACTTCTGACATCTGATGTGTTGCATTCACACGTCTTTTTCTACTCTTGTACTAAGCATTCTAACAAACTCTGATTTCTATATGTTCATCGTGTTAGTTAAGATAAACGTTTGTACAAATTATCTTATTGTTTATTTCCTTATAAGTGCAAGGGGAATAATGGAATACAGTAGGCTTTGAGTGAAAGTCAAACTTTTTAAAGCTTTGAGATTCCATTCTCTTTGCACGCTAAACATATAAAAAAGTGAACAACGATGTTCCATTTCACGGAAGTTTTGTTCCCCCAACTGACACAAATAACAAGGAATATCTCCGAAATGGTTCCCTCTAAAAAATTAATTTCCATATAGTTTGCGTGTTTTGGCGAGATCTAAATTTTTTGTAAAGTAAGACTGTCTCTTACGATTTAGGAGTTATTGGAAGGTCATTCAAAATAAACAGGACTAAATATGGCATAACCAGAAAACTCAAAACATACATTTCATTTGCCATACAAATATCTTAAACATATGGCATTTTAATCAAAAACGTTAGAGACATTTTCAAGGAAATCAAAATTTTCGAAAACTTTTCCATGTAAAGGGTAGTTTAGGGTGGGGGTATTTTCTTAAAAATCTTCATATCGCATCATTGAAAGACATTAAACTTAAATACCAACTTTGGTTTGTTACCAACTTTTCGTTTTTGAGTTATGTAGTTATGTTGTCCAAAGTCAAACAGGCTGACACACACACACACACACACACACACACACACACACACACACACACACACACACACACACACACACACACACACACACAAACACACACACGGGCTTTTTTCTACACATCTTAGAATATATATTGAAAACAAATACTTTTGCTGCAATAATAAAGCATACCTACATCTAATTAGACAAGAAATTTCAATTTACAACACCGCACTAGATATTAAAGTGTAATTTTGGCAATCTTCGCAAGCGCTCGCGAACCTCTTTATAAAACTGCTTTTTTGGATTCAAAGGAGCCTCAAAACATATATTTCTGGTGAAATCCAGGCATCAAAATTTTGTTTCGAATACTCTACTTCCCCTATGTACCTTGCATAGTTGAGAAAGCAAAAATTAAATTTTATTTTCCGTAAGACTTTATGTTGCACTTTTCATTTTTATTCCCATAACTAACAATAGTTTCAAAAGGGAAGTCATTGTCACTACATGGGTTGGTGCCACCTTATACACCGTGGCCAAGTGTTGCCCGAAGGCGTTTTATGATGGTTACTGTGTGGTGTCATGCTATAGTTACCCTGTAGTCCCGGACCTCCCCGCTTAGCGAAGTGTGCACTCTGGTACATATAGTAACTGACCAACATGGTTTCATCCGTGAGAGTACTGGAACTTCAACTGTTACAAATTTGTGCGTTGCTATATCAACAAAAGCTTGCGATATTTTGATTTGGCCAATATTTTGAAAACTTTTGACGTTCAACAACTCTTCGGGGCTGACAGTTTTGTAAAATGTCAACCTAGGCAAAACGAAGGTTGTTAAATTTATAACTCATCGAACATCATACACTCCGATTGAAAGTGGGATTAACGACATGTCACTATAACAAATAGGCAAAATCAAATTTCTGGGCCTTCAAGTAGACAACTATTTAGACTGAAAAACTCACATTGGGTATATGTTATACAAACTCTACTGTGCACGTTATGCTATCCAAGCACTGGCAAACGTGAGTTCTATAGATGCAAGTAAATAACCTTATTATACATATTTTAACTTTATAATGGAATATAGAATTTTGCTTTTTGATTTCGGCACTGTTGCGGGCAGAACTCGGGCATGCTCACATGTGAAGTGCTCAGAAGCTGACGTCACAAACACAACACATCACTCATCGCCGAAATTTTCGAAATAAGACCTTTAAGATATACGAAGAGGTCCACGGTTCATCCACAACAGGCAGCACAGGCCGCATCTATGTTATGGCATACCAAGAATACCCCAAAAAGGGTTTCATTATCGATCGGACTGTAAGCTTTGAGCACCATCTTAGTCAACCAATGAAAGTGCATCTCGGAAAACAAAAACTCTACGCACCTACCATACTCTTTTATAAAAAAAATCTGATGTGTTGCACTCACATGACTCTCTCTAGTTTTGTACTAACCATTCTTGCAATCTCTTATTGTTCCATCTTCATGTTAGTGGAGATAAACATTTGTAGAAATTATCTTACTGCCCGTTTTCCTGCATGTGCACCGGGAATATGGGAATACAGTAGGCTTTGAGCGATAGTCAACTCTTTTAAAGCTTTCAAAATCCGTTCTCTTTGCAGGTTAACATATAAAAAATGAATAGCGGTGTTCCATTTGACGGAAGTAGAAGCTCTACAAAACTTACACAAATAACGAGGAATGTCTCCTAAAAGGCTCACTCTACAAAAAAATTATCGAGACATAAATTGTGTATGTTTGCAAGATCTACAGTAAGATTTGGGCCATCTCTTAGGTTTACCAGTTATGCAAAAGTTATTCAGACTAAATAGGACTACATGGACTATAGCCATAGAAAATTCAAGATACACATTTCATTTGTCATAAAAATATCTCAAACATATGGCATATTAATCAAAATCGTTGGAGCCATTTTCAAGAAAATAAAAATTTTCGGAAAATATTCCATGTAAAGTTTAGTTTAGGGTGGAGCAATTTTCTTCAAAATATTCGTGGCGCATACTTGGAGGATATTATTCTTAAATACCAACTTCGGTTTCTAACAGATTTTCCTTTTTGAGTTAAGCTGCTCACAGACTCACTGACACACACAGACAGACAGACACATACACGGACCTTTTACTAAAAAAAATGCTTTTTAAGGGGGGGGGGACCAGGGGGTCTCAAAACATACATTTCCGGTGAAATCTCGAGATCGAATTTTTGGCTGGAATACAATACTTCCTCTAGCTACCAGTAGGGAAAGTAAGAGGTATATTAACATTAAGGAAGATGAAACTAATATTACTACACTAATTAATTTTATCATATTACATACAGTTTTAGTGACTTTTCAGTTGCAATATTTAGATCTTTTAGAGTAAATATGTAGTGCATGTGAGTTTATATGAAGATATTATTTTAGTTTTATTTCAACATAACTTTTCACAAGCCTACATTTTTTCAATATAAAAGCCTTTTTTTTTCATAAGCAGGTGACGATATCTCCATACAATTCTTATCACATAATTTACAGTTCACAGTAATGTTGTGGATCCCCAGAGAGTCAATTTTCTGAAAAGAAATGCTTTTAAAAAATAAAAACCCCAACTTTTTAATGAAAAAATTATAGTTCGATTAAAAAAATGTAAAAATGCATTAGCTTAGATTTTCATATGAAGAAGGATTAAGAACAAATACACACTGTAAAATATTTGGATTTCTGTTGCCAATAGGTCCTGGGAAAACGGGGCATTCATATCGCCATTTGAACAGTGATAATACAGACCTTTACGAGTCCCGTTAACTTTCGAGTTTGAACAAATAAGTTATGTTTACCTGTATAATGGATTAAATTGACGCCAACTTAATGTTTCATCTGCAAAGAGATTATGAAATTTCAACTCCTTTTTTATAAAAATGTTCAACCCAATAAAATTGTTTAGGCTGTTGAAATTATACTGGCAAACGTCCTGGGCTCCTGTTCTCACGGTGAGTTGAGATAACGAATCGCTTATACCTGAAAACGTCATTCTCAGGGAAAGGTGTTCAAAGCAAACATTGAGTAAACAACCTGGCATATAATTGCAAGGAAAGAAAACACGTGCTTTAAGAACAGAGAAGATGCCATATTAATGGCTATACCATTTTTAGAGAGAAACTTCTGAAATCTGATGTGTTGCACTCACACGTCTTTTTCTACTCTTGTACTAACCATTCTAACAAACTCTGATTTCTATATGTTCATCGTGTTAGTTAAGATAAACGTTTGTACAAATTATCTTATTGTTTATTTCCTTATAAGTGCAAGGGTAATAAGGGAATACAGTAGGATTTGAGTGAAAGTCAAACTTTTTAAAGCTTTGAGATTCCATTCTCTTTGCACGCTAAACATATAAAAAAGTGAACAACGATGTTCCATTTCACGGAAGTTATGTTCCCCCAACTGACACAAATAACAAGGAATATCTCCGAAATGGTTCCCTCTAAAAAAATTAATTTCGATATAATTTGCGTGTTTTGGCGAGATCTACATTTTTGTAAAGTAAGACTGTCTGTTACAATTTAGGAGTTATTGGAAGGTCATCCAAAATAAGCAGGACTAAATATGGCATAACCAGAAAACTCAAAACATACATTTCATTTGCCATACAAATATCTTAAACATATGGCATTTTAATCAAAAACTTTAGAGACATTTTCAAGGAAATCAAAATTTTCGAAAACTTTTCCATGTAAAGGGTAGTTTAGGGTGGGGGTATTTTCTTAAAAATCTTCATATCGCATCATTGAAAGACATTAAACTTAAATACCAACTTTGGACACACACACACACACACACACACACACACACACACACACACACACACACACACACACACAGACACACACACACGGGCTTTTTTCTACACATCTTATAATATATATTTAAAACAAATACTTTTGCTGCAATAATAAAGCATACCTACATCTAATTAGACAAGAAATTTCAATTTACAACACCGCACTAGATATTAAAGTGTAATTTTGGCAATCTTCGCAAGCGGTCGCGAACCTCTTTATAAAACTGCTTTTTTGGATTCAAAGGAGCCTCAAAACATATATTTCTGGTGAAATCCAGGCATCATAATTTTGCTTCGAATACTGTACTTCCCCTATGTACCTTGCATAGTTGAGAAAGCAAAAATTAAATTTTATTTTCCGTAAGACTTTATGTTGCACTTTTCATTTTTATTCCCATAACTAACAATAGTTTCAAAAGGGAAGTCATTGTCACTACATGGGTTGGTGCCACCTTATACACCGTGGCCAAGTGTTGCCCGAAGGCGTTTTAATTGGAGGGTTACAGTGTAGAGTCATGCTATAGTTACCCTGTAGTCCCGGACCTCCCCGCTTAGGGAAGCCTGCACTCTCGTACATATAGTAACTGACCA
The DNA here is from genome assembly GCA_030765045.1 of Tenodera sinensis. Classification (NCBI taxonomy): domain Eukaryota; kingdom Metazoa; phylum Arthropoda; class Insecta; order Mantodea; family Mantidae; genus Tenodera; species Tenodera sinensis. Next base: position 45,299,227 of record CM060964.1, on the reverse strand, counting down.
ACGTGGTTTCATCCGTGAGAGTACCGGAATTTCAGCTGTTACAAATTTGTGCGTCGCTATATCAACAACAGCTTGCGATATTTTGCTTTGCCAATATTTTGAAAACTTTTGACGGACAGCAACTCTTCTGGGCTGACAGTTTTGTAAAATGTCAAACTAGGCAAAATAAAGATTGTTAAATTTATAACGCATCGAACATCACATACTCCGATTGAAAGTGGGATTAACGACATGTAGAACAAATAGGCAAAATCAAATTTCTGGGCCTTTAAGTAGACAACTATTTAGACTGAAAGGCTCACATTAGGTATATGTTATACAAACTCTACTGTGCATGTTATGCTATCCAAGCACTGGCAAACGTGAGTTCTATAGACACACGTAAATTACCTTAATATACATATTTTAACTTTATAATGGAATATAGAATTTTGCTTTTCGATTTCAGCACTGTTGCGGGCAGAACTCGGGCACCTGTTCTCATGTGAGCTGCTCAGAAACTGACGTCACAAAGAGAACACGTCACTCATCGCCGAAATTTTCGAAATAAGACCTTTAAGATATACGAAGAGGTCCACGGTTCATCCACAACAGGCAGCACAGGCCGCATCTATGTTATGGCATACCAAGAATACCCCAAAAAGGGTTTCATTATCGATCCGACTGTAAGCTTTGAGCACCATCTTAGTCAACCTATGAAAGTGCATCTCGGAAAACAAAAACTCTACGCACCTACCACACTCTTTCGGAAAAAATATCTGATGTGTTACACTCTCTCTAGTTTTGTACTAACCATTCTTATAATCTCTTATTCTTCCATCTTCATGTTAGTGGAGATAAACATTTGAAGAAATTATCTTATTGCCCGTTTATCTGCATGTGCACAGGGAATATAGGAATACAGTAGGCCTTGCGCGACAGTCAAATCCTTTAAAGCTTTCAAACTCCGTTCTCTTTGCAGGTTAACATATAAAAAATGAATAGCGATGTTCCATTTGACAGAAGTAGAAGCTCTCCAGAAAATTCAACATATATATTTCATTTGTCATAGAAATATCTGAAACATGTGGCATATTAAGGGACATTGGGAGTGAAATTTTGGTCAAAATTGTCAAAAGGTCGAAAATGTTTTTTTAGCTTAAAATGTTCCTGGAACACCTGTGCATTTGGATCAGCTAACATTTTTCATATCCCCCACTCCATGTGGTCATTACGGCCCTTTCAAATAGTGCTCTTCCCTTAACCGTTAACGTACACAGGATGCTCCTATATAAAAGCCTGATTTTCTCAAAACTACATTTCTGCACATTCCAAAAGAAGGTCGCGCCTGAGTTTTGCTTCAAATTGAATAAAAATTTCCAAAAGTATTCATAAATAGCAGCTAAACAAAACTATGATTCAATATTGATGTTATCTTTAACATGAATTCCAAAAACGTTTTTTTGTATGAAAAAAACCAATAATTTTTAAGATTAAATTTTCTTTGTTATTAAAAAAAATATGTACAGCATAATCAGCAAATGTATTTGAAATATCTCTTCAGACAATTGTTACCCATGTTTTAGAGTATCAGTTCTGCTAATATAAATGAATTTTGGAAAGTTAATAGACACGAGCTCTATTTTGAAAATGTGGGTATCAAATTCATAAAATAATTTATATATCATAAACGAAACATCCAATTTTAATGAAATTTTGTGCAGCTCCTATTGGCATATAAATACAAACACAGTAAAAATTTCAGAGAAATCTATCAAGAAATGTGGAACTTTCAAATTTCACTCCCAGTGTCCCTCAATCAAAATCGTTAGAGCCATTTTCAAGAAATTTAAGTTTTCGAAAAATGTTCTATGTAAAGTTTACTTTAGGGTGGAGCAATTGCTTCAAAATATTCGTGTCGCATCCTTGGAAGGCATTAACCTTTAATACCAACTTTGGTTTTTAACCGACCTTTCATTTTGGATTTACGCTGGCCACAGTCTGACAGGCAGGCACACAGACAGACAGACAGACAGACACACACACACACACACACACACACACACACACACACACACACGCACACGCACACACACACACATACACACACCTCTTTTTTTAAAAATGATTTTTTTGTACTCAGGGGGTCTCAAAACGTACATTTCCGGTGAAATCTCGAGATCAACTTTTTGGCTGGAATACAATACTTCCTTTAGCTACCAGTAGGGAAAGTAAGAGGTATTTTAACATTAAGGAGGATGAAACAAATATTACTACATTAATTAATTTTATCATATTACATACAGTTTTAGTGACTTTTCAGTTGCAATATTTGGATCTTTTAGAGTAAATATCTAGTGCATGTGAGTTTATATGAAGATATTATTTTAGTTTTATTTTAACATAACTTTTCACAAGCCTACATTTTTTCAATATAAAAGCCTCTTTTTTTCATAAGCAGTTGATAATATCTCCATACAGTTTTTATCACATAATTTACAGTTCACAGTAATGTTGTGGATCCTCAGAGAGTCAATTTTCTGAAAAGAATTGCTTTTAAATAATAAAAAGCCCAACTTTTTAATGAAAAAATTATAGTTCGAATATAAAAGTGTAAAAATGCATTAGCTTAGATTTTCATATGAAGAAGGATTATTATATTTACGAGGAACCAATACACACTGTAAAATATTTGGATTTCTGTTGCCAATAGATCCTGGGAAAACGGGGCATTTATATCGCCATTTGAACAGTGATAATATAGACCTTTACGAGTCCCGTTAACTTTCGAGTTTGAACAAATAAGTTATGTTTACCTGTATAATGGATTAAATTGACGCCAACTTAATGTTTCATCTGCAAAGAGATTATGAAATTTCAACTCCTTTTTGATAAAAATGTTCAACCCAATAAAATTGTTTAGGCTGCTGAAATTATAGATTCCTACAAATTTTAAACAAGTTGATAAAATCATTTTGCCATGCACTTGCTTAACTTGGCAATTCGGAAAAATTTAAATTGTGACTCATGTTGAGTGGCCATATGATAAAAATTAATAAATGTTAAACCTTTAAGTTTGCATATTATATTTCGATTCAAGCATTCTTCCGGGCACAACTCAGGACGAAAACCTCTGCCGCAGATGTAGCGGAGAAAGAAATACTGGCAAACGTCCTGGGCTCCTGTTCTCACGGTGAGTTGAGATAACGAATCGCTTATATGTGAAAACGTCATTATCAGGGAAAGGAGTTCAAAGCAAACATTGAGTAAACAAACTGGCATATATTTGCAAAGAAAGAAAACACGTGCTCTAAGCACATAGAAGATGCCATATTAATGGCTATACCATTTTTAGAGATAAACTTCTGAAATCTGACGTGTTTTACTCACACGTCCTTTTCTACTCTTGTACTAACCATTCTAACAAACTCTTATTCCTATATGTGCATTGTGTTAGTTAAGATAAACGTTTGTACAAATTATCTTATTGTTTATTTCCTTATAAGTGCAAGGGGAATAAGGGAATACAGTAGGATTTGAGTGAAAGTCAAACTTTTTAAAGCTTTGAGATTCCATTCTCTTTGCACGCTAAACATATAAAAAAGTGAACAACGATGTTCCATTTCACGGAAGTTTTGTTCCCCCAACTGACACAAATAACAAGGAATATCTCCGAAATGGTTCCCTCTAAAAAATAATTAATTTCGATATAATTTGCGAGTCATTTTTGTAAAGTAAGACTGTCTCTTACGATTTAGGAGTTATTGGAAGGTCAACCAAAATAAACAGGACTAAATATGGCATAACCAGAAAACTCAAAACATACATTTCATTTGCAATACAAATATCTTAAACATATGGCATTTTAATCAAAAACGTTAGAGACATTTTCAAGGAAATCAAAATGTTCGAAAACTTTTCCATGTAAAGGGTAGTTTAGGGTGGGGGTATTTTCTTAAAAATCTTCATATCGCATCATTGAAAGACATTAAACTTAAATACCAACTTTGGTTTGTTACCAACTTTTCGTTTTTGAGTTATGTAGTTATGTTGTCCAAAGTCAAACAGGCTGACACACAATTCACACACACACACACACACACACACACACACACACACACACACACACACACACACACACACACACACACACACACACACACACACACACGGGCTTTTTTCTACACATCTTATAATATATATTGAAAACAAATACTTTTGCTGCAATAATAAAGCATACCTACATCTAATTAGACAAGAAATTTCAATTTACAACACCGCACTAGATATTAAAGTATAATTTTGGCAATCTTCGCAAGCGCTCGCGAACCTCTTTATAAAACTGCTTTTTTAGATTCAAAGGAGCCTCAAAACATATATTTCTGGTGAAATCCAGGCATCAAAATTTTGTTTCGAATACTGTACTTCCCCTATGTACCTTGCGTAGTTGAGAAAGCAAAAATTAAATTTTATTTTCCGTAACACTTTATGTTGCACTTTTCATTTTTATTCCCATAACTGACAATAGTTTCAAAAGGGAAGTCATTGTCACTACATGGGTTGGTGCCACCATATACACCGTGGCCAAGTGTTGCCCAAAGGCGTTTTATGATGGTTACTGAGTGTTGTCACGCTATAGTTACCCTGTAGTCCCGGACCTCCCCGCTTGTTGGAAGCCAGCACTCTCGTACATATAGTAACTGACCAACATGGTTTCATCCGTGAGAGTACCGGAATTTCAACTGTTACAAATTTGTGCGTTGCTATATCAACAACAGCTTGCGATATTTTGATTTGGCCAATATTTTGAAAACTTTTGACGCACAACAACTCTTCTGGACTGACAGTTTTGTAATATGTCAACCTAGGCAAAATAAAGATTGTTAAAGTTATAACTCATCGAACATCACACACTCCGATTGAAAGTGGGATTAACGACATGTCACTATAACAAATAGACTAAATCAAATTTCTGGGCCTTCAAGTAGACAACTATTTAGACTGAAAAGCTCACATTAGGTATATGTTATACAAACTCTACTGTGCACGTTATGCTATCCAAGCACTGGCAAACCTGAGTTCTATAGACGCAAGTAAATAACCTTACTATACATATTTTAACTTTATAATGGAATATAGAATTTTGCTTTTCGATTTCGGCACTGTTGCGGGCAGTACTCGGGCATGCTCTCATGTGAAGTGCTCAGAAACACACGTCACAAACAGAACACGTCACTCATCGCCGAAATTTTCGAAATAAGACCTTTAAGATGTGCGAAGAGGTCCACGGTTCATCCACAACAGGCAGCACAGGCCGCATCTATGATATGGCGTACTAAGAATACCCCAAAAAGGGTTTCATTATCGATCCGACTGTAAGCTTTGAGCACCATCTTAGTCAACCAAAGAAAGTGCATCTCGGAAAACAAGAACTCTACGCACCTACCACACACTCTTTCAGAAAAAATATCTAATGTGTTACACTCACATGACTCTCTCTAGTTTTGTACTAACCATTCTTACAATCTCTTATTCTTCCATCTTCATGTTAGTGGAGATAAACATTTGTAGAAATTATCTTACTGCCCGTTTTCCTGCATGTGCACCGGGAATATAGGAATACAGTAGGCCTTGCGCGACAGTCAAATCCTTTAAAGCTTTCAAACTCCGTTCTCTTTGCAGGTTAACATATAAAAAATGAACAGCGATGTTCCATTTGACAGAAGTAGAAGTTCTCCAGAAAATTCAACGTATATATTTCATTTGTCATAAAAATATCTGAAACATGTGGCATATTAAGGGACATTGGGAGTGAAATTTTGGTCAAAATTGTCAAAAAGTCGTAAATTGTTTTTCACCTTAAAATGTTCCTAGAACTTCTGTGCATTGGGATTAGCTAACATTTTTCATATCCCCCACTCCATGTGGTCATTACGGCTCTTTCAAATAGTGCTCTTCCCTTAACGTACACAGCATGCTCCTTTATAAAAGCCTGTTTTTCTCAAGACTACATTTCTGCACATTCCAAAAGAAGTTCGCGCCTGAATTTTGCTTCAAATTCAATAAAAATTTCCAAAAGTATTCATAAATAGCAGCTAAACAAAACCATGATTCAATATTGATGTTATCTTTAACATGAATTCCAAAAACTTTTTTTTGTATGAAAAAAAACCCAAATATTTTTAAGATTAAGTTTTCTTTGTTATTAAAAAAATATGTACAGCATAATCAGCAAATGTATTTGAAATATCTCTTCAGACAATTGTTACCCATGTTTTAGAGTATCAGTTCTGCTAATATAAATGAATTTTGAAAAGTCAATAGAGGCTAGCTCTATTTTGAAAATGTGGGTATTAAATTCATAAAATAATTTATATATCATAAACGAATCATCCAATTTTAATGAAATTTGGTGTACCTTCTATTCGCATATAAATACAAACACAGTAAAAATTTCAGAAATCTCTATCAAGAAATGTGGAACTTTCAAATTTCACTCCCAGTGTCCCTTAATCAAAATCGTTAGAGCCATTTTCAAGAAAATCAAAGTTTTCGAAAAATGTCCTATGTAAAGGTTACTTTAGGGTGGAGCAATTTCTTCAAAATATTCCTGTCGCATCCTTGGAAGGCATTAACCTTTAATACCAACTTTGGTTTTTAACCGACCTTTCATTTTTGATTTACGCTGGCCACAGTCTGACAGGCAGGCACACAGACAGACAGACACACACACACACACGCGCACGCACACACACACACACACACACACACACACATACACACACACACAGAGACCTTTTTTCTAAAAATGATTTTTTTGTACTCAGGGGGTGTCAAAGTATATATTTCCGGTGAAATTTTGACATCTAATTTTTGAGTTGAGTACAATAATTCACCTGGTTACCAGTAGAGAAACCAAAAACGTATACAGGCGCAATAACAAAGCAGGGATAGTTAAGAAACAAATGAAATTTTGCCTGTAATTATAAGATTAACATAGATGCTGAATATTTACAAATACGAATTCAACATTGTTTTACGCTTTCACTAGGCCTTTGCTGTTACGTCCCAGCATTTATGTAGTTTTATAATGAGATTGTTGGTCAGTTATTCAATACAGATAAATTTAAGTAGCTTTCGAGTAGGCATCAAATGTGATTGACAATGATTTATCACTAAAGCATTTAGAAACTACCCACTAAGCTGCACAAGCATTAGCAGGATAATTTGTCAATTGGATACTCCTGTACAGAGTAAAATCATTTCGAACATAGGTACTCCTTAGCAGCAATTTTAAAAGCATTGAAATTGTAAGCTTTTTCTTTAAGATCATTAAGAAGAGCATTATAAAAATGATTATGGTTTCATAGTGTACACTTTTCTGAAGATAAGAATGTTTTGCGCTGGGATGATCGATGTTACCTTTTGTCTAGTGTTTATCTCATAAATTTCATTGTTTGTTATGCATGTGGATCGAATGTATGCAGGGTAAGATTAATATCTACAGACTACCAAGATCTTTCCAGGAAAATCTGATATGGGTGTTGGAATACGAGAAATATTCCTTGGCTCTCTACTGAATTGCCCCAAAATAAAATTCTATATTCCATTATAAAGTTAAAATATGTATAGTAAACTGATTTACCTGTGTCTGTAGAACTCATATTTGCACGTGCTTGGATAGCATAACGTGCACAGTGGAGTTTGTATAAGATATACCTAATGTGAGCTTTTCAGTCTAAATAGTTGTCTACTTGAAGGCCCAGATATTTGATTTTGCCTATTTGTTCTGCATGTCGTTAATCCCACTTTCAATCGGAGTGTGTGAAGTTCGATGAGTTATAAATTTAACATCCTTTGTTTTGCCTAGGTTGACATTTTCCAAAACTGTCTGCCCCGAAGAGTAGTTGAACGTCAAAAGTTTTCAAGAAATTGCCCAAATCAAAACATCACAAGTTGTTGTTGATATAGTAAAGTTCAAATTTGCAACAGTTGAAATTCCGGTACTCTCACGGATGAAACGAGGTTGGTCAGTTACTATATGTACAAGAGTGCAGACCTCCAGAAGCGGGGAGGTCCGGGACTACAGGGTAACTACAGCGTGATTAAAAACGCAAACGCAACCTCATAGCAACTTTCTAGATCAAACGCCTTCGGGCAACACCTGGCCACGGTGTATAAGGTGGCACCAACCCATGTAGTGACCATGACTTCCCTTTTGAAACTATTCTTAGTTATGGGAATAAAAATGGAAAGTGCAACATAGTACGTAGGAGAGGTATAGTATAAGACCCATAATTTCGATGTCCAAATTTCATCAGAAATATATGTTTTGAGGTTCCCCTGAATCCAAAACAGCAGTTTTAGACAGAAGTTCACGCGCGCTTGCGAAGATTGCCAAAAATTACATTTTATATCTTGTGCAATGCTATAAATTGAAATTTCTATTGTAATTAGATGTAGGTATGCTTTATTATTGCAGCAAAAGTATTTGTTTTAAATCTATATCTACTATTGTACTAAACATTCCTACAATCTCTTATTGTTCCATTTTCGTGCTAGTGGAGATAAACATTTGTAGAAGTTATCTTATTACTCGTTTTCTTGCACGTGCACCGCGAATATGGGAATTCAGTAGGCTTTGAGCGATAGTCAACTCTTTTAAAGCTTTCAAAATCCGTTCTCTTTGCAGGTTAACATAAAAAATGAATAGCGGTGTTCCATTTGACAGAAGTAGAAGTTCTACAAAACTTATTCAAATTACGAGGAATGTCTCCTAAATGGCTCACTCTACAAAAAAATTATAGAGACATAAATTGTGTATCTTTGCAAAATCTACAGCTTTTTCTTGAGTAAGATTTAGGCCATCTCTTAGGTTTACCAGTTATGCAAAAGTCATCCAGACTAAATAGGACTACATGGACCATATCCATAGAAAATTCAAGATATACATTGCATTTGTCATAAAAATATATGAAACGTATGGCACTTTAATCAAAATCGTTAGAGCCATTTTCAAGAAAGTAAAAATTTTCGGAAAATATTCCATGTACAGTTTAGTTTAGGGTGGAGCAATTTTCTTCAAAATATTCGTGGCGCATACTTGGACGATATTATTGTTAAATACCAACTTCGGTTTCTAACAGATTTTCCTTTTTGAGTTAAGCTGTTCACAGACTCAATGACACACACAGAAAGACACACACATACACCGACCTTTTACTAAAAAAATGCTTTTTACGGAAGGGGGGGGCGGACACAGGGGGTCTCAAAACATACATTTCCGGTGAAATCTCGAGATCGAATTTGTGGCTGGAATACAATACTTCCTCTAGCTACCAGTAGGGAAAGTAAGAGGTATATTAACATTAAGGTGGATAAAACTAATATTACTACATTAATTAATTTTATCATATTACATACAGTTTTAGTGACTTTTCAGTTGCAATATTTGGATCTTTTAGAGTAAATATGTAGTGCATGTGAGTTTATATGAAGATATTATGTTAGTTTTATTTTAGCATAACTTTTCACAAGCCTACATTTTTTCAATATAAAAGCCTGTTTTTTTTTCATAAGCAGGTGATGATATCTCCATACAATTTTTATCACATAATTTACAGTTCACAGTAATGTTGTGCATCCTCAGAGAGTCAATTTTCTGAAAACAATTGCTTTTAAAAAATAAAAACCCCCACTTTTTAATGAAAAAATTATAGTTCGATTAAAAAAATGTAAAAATGCAATGAAGAAGGATTATTATATTTACGAAGAACCAATACACACTGTAAAATATTTGGATTTCTGTTGCCAATAGGTCCTGGGAAAACGGGGCATTTATATCGCCATTTGAACAGTGGTAATATAGACCTTTACGACTCCCGTTAACTTTCGAGTTTGAACAAATAAGTTATGTTTACCTGTATAATGGATTAAATTGACGCCAACTTAATGTTTCATCTGCAAAGAGATTATGAAATTTCAACTCCTTTTTGATAAAAATGTTCAACCCAATAAAATTGTTTAGGCTGCTGAATTATAGATTCCTACAAATTTTAAACAAGTTGATAAAATAATTTTGCCATGCACTTGCTTAACTTGGCAATTCGGAAAAAATTTAAATTGTGACTCATGTTGAGTGGCCATATGATAAAAATTAATAAATGTTAAACCTTCAAGTTTGCATATTATTTTTCGATTCAAGCACTCTTCCGGGCACAACTCAGGACGAAAACCTCTGCCGCAGATGTAGCGGAGAAAGAAATACTGGCAAACGTCCTGGGCTCCTGTTCACACGGTGATCTGCGATAACGAATCGCTTATATGTGAAAACGTCATTCTCAGGGAAAGGAGTTTAAAGCAAACATTGAGTAAACAAACTGGCATATAATTGCAAGGAAAGAAAACACATGCTTTAAGAACAGAGAAGATGCCATATTAATGGCTATACCATTTTTTAGAGAGAAACTTCTGAAATCTGACGTGTTGCACTCACACGTCCTTTTCTACTCTTGTACTAACCATTCTAACAAACTGTTATTCCTATATGTGCATCGTGTTAGTTAAGATAAACGTTTGTACAAATTATCTTATTGTTTATTTCCTTATAAGTGCAAGGGGAATAATGGAATACAGTAGGATTTGAGTGAAAGTCAAACTTTTTAAAGCTTTGAGATTTCATTCTCTTTGCACGCTAAACATATAAAAAAGTGAACAACGATGTTCCATTTCACGGAAGTTTTGTTCCCCCAACTGACACAAGTAACAAGGAATATCTCCGAAATGGTTCCCCCTAAAAAAAATTAATTTCCATATAATTTGCGTGTTTTGGCGAGATCTACATTTTTGTAAATTAAGGCTGTCTCTTACAATTTAGGAGTTATTAGAAGGTCATCCAAAATAAGCAGGACTAAATATGGCATAACCAGAAAACTCAAAACATACATTTCATTTGCCATACAAATATCTTAAACATATGGCATTTTAATCAAAAACGTTAGAGACATTTTCAAGGAAATCAAAATTTTCGAAAACTTTTCCATGCAAAGGGTAGTTTAGCGTGGGGGTATTTTCTTAAAAATCTTCATATCGCATCATTGAAAGACATTAAACTTAAATTCCAACTTTGGTTTGTTACCAACTTTTCGTTTTTGAGTTATGTAGTTATGTTGTCCAAAGTCAAACAGGCTGACACACACACACACACACACACACACACACACACACACACACACACACACACACACACACACACACACACACACACACACGCACACACGCACGCACACACACACACAAACACTCAGACACACACACACACACACACACGGGCTTTTTTCTACACATCTTATAATATATATTGAAAACAAATACTTTTGCTGCAATAATATAGCATACCTACATCTAATTAGACAAGAAATTTCAATTTACAACACCGCACTAGATATTAAAGTGTAATTTTGGCAATCTTCGCAAGCGCTCGCGAACCTCTTTATAAAACTGCTTTTTGGGATTCAAAGGAGCCTCAAAACATATATTTCTGGTGAAATCCAGGCATCAAAATTTTGTTTCGAATACTGTACTTCCCCTATGTACCTTGCATAGTTGAGAAAGCAAAAATTAAATTTTATTTTCCGTAAGACTTTATGTTGCACTTTTCATTTTTATTCCCATAACTAACAATAGTTTCAAAAGGGAAGTCATTGTCACTACATGGGTTGGTGCCACCTTATACACCGTGGCCAAGTGTTGCCCGAAGGCATTTTGAGGTGGTTACTGTGGGGTGTCACGCTATAGTTACCCTGTAGTCCCGGACCTCCCCGCTTAGCGAAGCCTGCACTCTGGTACATATACTAACTGACCAACATGGTTTCATCCGTGAGAGTACCGGAATTTCAACTGTTACAAATTTGTGCGTTGCTATATCAACAACATCTTGCGACATTTTGATTTGGCCAATATTTTGAAAACTTTTGACGTTCAACAACTCTTCGGGGCTGACAGCTTTGTAAAATGTCAACCTAGGCAAAACAAAAGTTGTTAAATTTATAACTCATCGAACATCACACACTCCGATTGAAAGTGGGATTAACGACATGTCACTATAACAAATAGGCAAAATCACATTTCTGGGCCTTCAAGTAGACAACTATTTAGACTGAAAAGCTCACATTAGGTATATGTTATACAAACTCTACTGTGCACGTTATGCTATCCAAGCACTGGCAAACCTGAGTTCTATAGACGCAAGTAAATAACCTTACTATACATATTTTAACTTTATAATGGAATATAGAATTTTGCTTTTCGATTTCGGCACTGTTGCGGGCAGAACTCGGGCATGCTCTCATGTGAAGTGCTCAGAAACACACGTCACAAACAGAACACGTCACTCATCGCCGAAATTTTCGAAATAAGACCTTTAAAATATACGAAGAGGTCCACGGCTCATCCACAACAGGCAGCACAGGCCGCATCTATGTTATGGCATAGCAAGAATACCCCAAAAAGGGTTTCATTATCGATCCGACTGTAAGCTTTGAGCACCATCTTAGTCAACCAATGAAAGTGCATCTCGGAAAACAAAAACTCTACGCACCTACCACACTCTTTCAGAAAAAATATCTGATGTGTTACACTCACATGACTGTCTCTAGTTTAGTACTAACCATCCTTGCAATCTCTTATTCTTCCATCTTCATGTTAGTGGAGATAAACATTTGTAGAAATTATCTTACTGCCCGTTTTCCTGCATGTGCACCGGGAATATAGGAATACAGTAGGCCTTGCGCGACAGTCAAATCCTTTAAAGCTTTCAAACTCCGTTCTCTTTGCAGGTTAACATATAAAAAATGAATAGCGATGTTCCATTTGACAGAAGTAGAAGTTCTCCAGAAAATTCAACATATATATTTCATTTGTCATAAAAATATCTCAAACATGTGGCATATTAAGGGACATTGGGAGTGAAATTTTGGTCAAAATTGTCAAAAAGTCGTAAATAGTTTTTCACTTTAAAATGTTCCTGGAACTTCTGTGCATTTCGATCAGCTAACATTTTTCATATCCCCCACTCCATGTGGTCATTACGGCTCTTTCAAATAGTGCTCTTCCCTTAACGTACACAGGATGCTCCTATATAAAAGCCTGTTTTTCTCAAAACTACATTTCTGCACATTCCAAAAGAAGGTCGCGCCTGAGTTTTGCTTCAAATTCAATAAAAATTTCCAAAAGTATTCATAAATAGCAGCTAAACAAAACTATGATTCAATATTGATGTTATCTTTAACATGAATTCCAAAAACTTTTTTTTGTATGAAAAAAACCAAATATTTTTAAGATTAAATTTTCTTTGTTATTAAAAAAATATGTACAGCATAATCAGCAAATGTATTTGAAATATCTCTTCAGACAATTGTTACCCATGTTTTAGAGTATCAGTTCTGCTAATATAAATGAATTTTGAAAAGTCAATAGACGCGAGCTCTATTTTGAAAATGTGGGTATTAAATTCATAAAATAATTTATATATCATAAACGAATCATCCAATTTTAATGAAATTTGGTGTACCTCCTATTCGCATATAAATACAAGCACAGTAAAAATGTCAGAAAAATCTATCAAGAAAGGTGGAACTTTCAAATTTCACTCCCAGTGTCCCTTAAAATCGTTAGAGCCATTTTCAAGAAAATCAAAGTTTTCGAAAAATGTTCTATGTAAAGGTTACTTTAGGGTGGAGGAATTTCTTCAAAATATTCGTGTCGCATCCTTGGAAGGCATTAACCTTTAATACCAACTTTGGTTTTTAACCGACCTTTCATTTTTGATTTACGCTGGCCACAGTCTGACAGGCAGGCACACAGACAAAAAGACAGACAGACACACACATACACACGCGCACACACACACACAGACCTTTTTTCTAAAAATGATTTTTTTGTACTCAGGGTGTGTCAAAGTATATATTTCCGGTGAAATTTTGACATCTAATTTTTGAGTTGAGTACAATAATTCACCTGGTTACCAGTAGAGAAACCAAAAATGTATACAATCGCAAAAACAAAGCAGGGATAGTTAAGAAACAAATGAAATTTTCCCTGTAAGTATAAGATTAACATAGATGCTGAATATTTACAAATACGAATTCAACATTGTTTTACGCTTTCACTAGGCCTTTGCTGTTACGTCCCATCATTTATGTAGTTTTATAATGAGATTGTTGGTCAGTTATTCAATACAGATAAATTTAAGTAGCTTTCGAGTAGGCATCAACTGTAATTGACAATGATTTATCACTAAAGCATGTAGAAACTACCCACTAAGCTGCACAAGCATTAGCAGGATAATTTGTCAATTGGATACTCCTGTACAGAGTAAAATCATTTCGAACATAGGTACTCCTTAGCAGCAATTTTAAAAGCATTGAAATTGTAAGCTTTTTCTTTAAGATCATTAAGAAGAGCATTATAAAAATGATTATGGTTTCATAGTGTACACTTTTCTGAAGATAAGAATGTTTTGCGCTGGGATGATCGATGTTACTTTTTGTCTAGTGTTTATCTCATGAATTTCATTGTTTTTTATGCATGTGGATCGAATGTATGCAGGGTAAGGTTAATATCTACAGACTACTAAGATCTGTCCAGGAAAATCTGATATGTGTGTTGGAATGCGAGGAATATTCCTTTGCTCTCTACTGAATTGCCCCAAAATAAAGCTCTGTATTCCATTATAAAGTTAAAATATGAATAGTAAACTGATTTACGTGTGTCCGTAGAACTCATACTTGCCAGTGCTTGGATAGCATAACATGCACAGCTGAGTTTGTATAACATATACCTAATGAGAGCTTTTCAGTCTAAATAGTTGTCTACTTGAAGGCCCAGAAATTTTATTTTGCCTATTTGTTATAATGACATGTCGTTAATCCCACTTTCAATCGGAGTGTGTGTAGTTCGATGAGTTATAAATTTAACAACCTTCGTTTTGCCTAGGTTGACATTTTACAAAACTGTCAGCCCCGAATGTTAGTTGTAAGTCAAAAGTGTTCAAAATATTGGCGAAATAAAAGCTTCACAAGTTGTTGTTGATGTAGTAAAGTACAAATTTGCAACAGTTGAAATTCCAGTACTCTCACGATTGAAACGAGGTTGGTCAGTTACTATTTGTACGAGAGTGCAGACCTCCAGAAGCTGGGAGCTCCGGGACTACAGGGTAAGTCCAGTGTGACTGCGAGATTTCACCAGAAATATATGTTTTGAGGTTCTCCTGAATCCAAAAAAACAGTTTTATAAGCAGGTTCGTGCGCGCTTGTGAAGATTGCCAAAAATTACACTTTTATATATTGTGTGGTGCTACAAACTGAAATTTCTTCTCTTATTAGATGTAGGTATGCTTTATTATTGCAGCAAAAGTATTTGTTTTAAAACTATATCTACTATTGTACTAAACATTCCTACAATCTCTTATTCTTCCATCTTCGTGCTAGGGGATAAACATTTGTAGAAGTTATCTTATTACCCGGTTTCTTGCACGTGCACCGCGAATATGGGAATACAGTAGGCTTTGAGCGATAGTCAACTCTTTTAAAGCTTTCAAAATCCGTTCTTTTGGCAGGTTAACATATAAAAAATGAATAGCGGTGTACCATTTGACAGAAGTAGAAGCTCTACAAAACTTACACAGAAAACGAGGAATATCTCCTAAATGGTTCACTCTACAAAAAAATTACCAAGACATAAATTGTGTATGTTTGCAAAATCTTCACCTTTTTCTTGAGTAAGATTTAGGCCATCTCTTACGGTTTACCAGTTATGCAAAAGTCATCCAGACTAAATAGGACTACATGGACCATATGCATAGAAAATTCAAGATATACATTGCATTTGTCATAAAAATATCTCAAACATATGGCATTTTAATCAAAATCGTTAGAGCCATTTTCAAGAAAATAAAAATTTTGGGAAAATATTCCATGTACAGTTTAGTTTAGGGTGGAGCAATTTTCTTCAAAATATTCGTGGCGCATACTTGGAGGATATTATTCTTAAATACCAATTTCGGTTTCTAACAGATTTTCCTTTTTGAGCTAAGCTGTTCACAGACTCACTGACACACACAGAAAGACAGACACATACACGGACCTTTTACTAAAAAAATGCTTTTTACGGTGGGGAGGGGTCTCAGGGGGTCTCAAAACATACATTTCCGGTGAAATCTCGAGATCGAATTTTTGGCTGGAATACAATACTTCCTCTAGCTACCAGTAGGGAAAGTAAGAGGTATATTAACATTAAGGAGGATAAAACTAATATTACTACATTAATCAATTTTATCATATTACATACAGTTTTAGTGACTTTTCAGTTGCAATATTTGGATCTTTTAGAGTAAATATGTAGTGCATGTGAGTTTATATGAAGATATTATTTTAGTTTTATTTTAACACAACTTTTCAAAGCCTACATTTTTTTCAATATAAAAGCCTGTTTTTTTTTTTTTTTTTTCATAAGCAGGTGATGATATCTCCATACAATTTTTATCACATAATTTTCAGTTCACAGTAATGTTGTGGATCCTCAGAGAGTCAATTTTCTGAAAAGAATTGCTTTTAAAAAATAAAAACCCCAACTTTTTAATGAAAAAATTATAGTTCGATTAAAAAAATGTAAAAATGCAATGAAGAAAGATTATTATATTTACGAAGAACCAATACACACTGTAAAATATTTGGATTTCTGTTGCCAATAGGTCCTGGGAAAACGGGGCATTTATATCGCCATTTGAACAGTGGTAATATAGACCTTTACGACTCCCGTTAACTTTCGAGTTTGAACAAATAAGTTATGTTTACCTGTATAATGGATTAAATTGACGCCAACTTAATGTTTCTTCTGCAAAGAGATTATGAAATTTCAACTCCTTTTTGACAAAAATCTTCAACCCAATAATATTGTTTAGGCTGCTGAAATTATAGATTCCTACAAATTTTAAACAAGTTGATAAAATCATTTTGCCATGCACGGTGATCTGCGATAACGAATCGCTTATACGTGAAAACGTCATTCTCAGGGAAAGGAGTTTAAAGCAAACATTGAGTAAACAAACTGGCATATAATTGCAAACAAAGAAAACGCGTGCTTTAAGAACAGAGAAGATGCCATATTAATGGCTATACCATTTTTTAGAGAGAAACTTCTGAAATCTAACGTGTTGAACTCACACGTCCTCTTCTACTCTTGTACTAACCATTCTAAGAAACTCTTATTCCTATATGTGCATCGTGTTAGTTAAGATAAACGTTTGTACTAATTATCTTATTGTTTATTTCCTTATAAGTGCAAGGGGAATAAGGGAATACATAGGATTTGAGTGAAAGTCAAACTTTTTAAAGCTTTGAGATTCCATTCTCTTTGCACGCTAAACATATAAAAAAGTGAACAACGATGTTCCATTTCACGGAAGTTTTGTTCCCCCAACTGACACAAATAACAAGGAATATCTCCGAAATGGTTCCCTCTAAAAAAAATTAATTTCGATATAATTTGCGTGTTTTGTCGAGATCTACATTTTTGTAAAGTAAGACTGTCTCTTACAATTTAGGAGTTATTGGAAGGTCATCCAAAATAAGCAGGACTAAATATGGCATACCCAGAAAACTCAAAACATACATTTCATTTGCCATACAAATATCTTAAACATATGGCATTTTAATCAAAAGTGTTAGAGACATTTTCAAGGAAATCAAAATTTTCGAAAACTTTTCCATGTAAAGGGTAGTTTAGGGTGGGGGTATTTTCTTAAAAATCTTCATATCGCATCATTAAAAGACATTAAACTTAAATACCAACCTTAGTTTGTTACCAACTTTTCGTTTTTGAGTTATGTAGTTATGTTGTCCAAAGTCAAACAGGCTGACACACACACACACACACACACACACACACACACACACACACACACACACACACACACACACACACACACACTCACACACACACACGCACGCACGCACGCACGCACGCATGCACGCACGCACGCACGCGGGCTTTTTTCTACACATCTTATAATATATATTGAAAACAAATACTTTTGCTGCAATAATAAAGCATACCTACATCTAATTAGACAAGAAATTTCAATTTACAACACCGCACTAGATATTAAAGTGTAATTTTGGCAATCTTCGCAAGCGCTCGCGAACCTCTTTATAAAACTGCTTTTTTGGATTGAAAGGAGCCTCAAAACATATATTTCTGGTGAAATCCAGGCATCAAAATTTTGTTTCGAATACTGTACTTCCCCTATGTACCTTGCATAGTTGAGAAAGCAAAAATTAAATTTTATTTTCCGTAAGACTTTATGTTGCACTTTTCATTTTTATTCCCATAACTAACAATAGTTTCAAAAGGGAAGTCATTGTCACTACATAGGTTGGTGCCACCTTATACACCGTGGCCAAGTGTTGCCCGAAGGCGTTTTAACTGGATGGTTACTGTGTAGAGTCATGCTATAGTTACCCTGTAGTCCCGGACCTCCCTGCTTAGCGAAGCCTGCACTCTCGTACATATAGTAACTGACCAACATGGTTTCATCCGGAATTTCAACTGTTACAAATTTGTGCGTTGCTATATCAACAAAAGCTTGCGATATTTTGATTTGGCCAATATTCTGAAAATTTTGACGTTCAACAACTCTTCGGGGCTGACAGTTTTGTAAAATGTCAAACTAGGCAAAACAAACGTTGTTAAATTTATAACTCATCGAACATCACACACTCCGATTGAAAGTGGGATTAACGACATGTCACTATAACAAATAGGCAAAATCAAATTTCTGGGCCTTCAAGTAGACAACTATTTAGACTGAAAAGCTCACATTAGGTATATGTTATACAAACTCTACTGTGCACGTTATGCTATCCAAGCACTGGCAAACGTGAGTTCTATAGACGCACTTAAATAACCTTACTATACCTATTTTAACTTTATAATGAAATATAGAATTTTGCTTTTCGATTTCGGCACTTAAATACCAACTTTGGTTTGTTACCAACTTTTCGTTTTTGGGTTATGTAGTTATGTTGTCCAAAGTCAAACAGGCTGACACACACACACACACAAACGCACACACACACACACGCACGCACGCACGCACACACACACACACACACACACTACATTTCGGCTGGGTGAAAGGACATGCGGGAATACACGGAAATGAACTTGTGGACAGACTAGCAAAACAAGCTGCCGCGGAAGACACTGAAATAATATATGACAAAGTATCAAAAGAAGCATTAGTAACTAGAAAGAAAGAAACTGGACTCGAAGAATGGCAACAACAATGGACAGCATCAAGGAAAGGAGCAGTAACCAAAGAATATTTCCCATCCGTGAGAAGAAGATTGAAGCAACGGTTACCAATATCTCCGGAGTTCACAGCAATGATAACAGGACATGGAAAGCTAAGATCATATCGCCACAGGTTTGGATTTTTAGATAACCCAATGTGCAAATGTGAAGAAGAGGACCAAACAGTAAACCACATTATATTTCGATGCAAAATACTAAACAACCAGAGAAACGCAATGATTAGGAAGATACAAAGTAAAGGTGCTACTTGGCCCATAAACAAAGAAGAACTTGGAAACAATTTCATACAACCTTTCGTTAACTTCATTAATGCTATACAATTCACAGAAATAGAATGACTTAAGTTCAAATATATATAATTTCTACTCCTTACCAAAATTGCAATCAGTATCATTGTCCAAACACAGTTCAATACTCTACTGCTGTTACGAGTATAATAATATTTGCGTCTCACTATATGATAAGTACTAGATTTATGAAGTACTCAATTAGACTAAGGTAGATAAAAAATTAGAGGTAAATAAAGATGTAAATGTTCAAATAGAACATCACCAACAATATGTACATGTATATATAAAATGTAATTTGTATGTAAATAAATAAATTCAAGCATGTAGTATTCATATGCAATGGAGCATGCTATTAAAAAAAAAAAAACACACACACACACACACACACACACACACACACACGGGCTTCTTTCTACACATCTTATAATATATATTGAAAACAAATACTTTTGCTGCAATAATAAAGCATACCTACATCTAATTAGACAAGAAATTTCAATTTACAACACCGCACTAGATATTAAAGTGTAATTTTGGCAATCTTCGCAAGCGCTCGCGAACCTCTTTATAAAACTGCCTTTTTGGATTCAAAGGAGCCTCAAAACATATATTTCTGGTGAAATCCAGGCATCAAAATTTTGTTTCGAATACTGTACTTCCCCTATGTACCTTGCATAGTTGAGAAAGCAAAAATTAAATTTTATTTTCCGTAAGACTTTATGTTGCACTTTTCATTTTTATTCCCATAACTAACAATAGTTTCAAAAGGGAAGTCATTGTCACTACATGGGTTGGTGCCACCTTATACACCGTGGCCAAGTGTTGCCCGAAGGCGTTTTATGATGGTTACTGAATAGTGTCACGCTATAGTTACCCTGTAGCCCCGGACCTCCCCGCTTAGGGAAGCCTGCACTCTCGTACATATAGTAACTGACCAACATGGTTTCATCCGCGAGAGTACCGGAATTTCAACTTTTACAAATTTGTGCGTTTCTATATCAACAACATCTTGCGATATTTTGATTTGGCCAATATTTTGAAAATTTTTGACGTCCAACAACTCTTCGGGGCTGACAGTTTTGTAAAATGTCAACCTAGGCAAAACAAACGTTGTTAAATTTATAACTCATCGAACATCACACACTCCGATTGAAAGTGGGATTAACGACATGTCACTATAACAAATAGGCAAAATCAAATTTCTGGGCCTTCAAGTAGACAACTATTTAGACTGAAAAGCTCACATTAGGTATATGTTATACAAACTCTACTGTGCACGTTATGCTATCCAAGCACTGGCAAACCTGAGTTCTATAGACGCAAGTAAATAACCTTACTATACATATTTTAACTTTATAATGGAATATAGAATTTTGCTTTTCGATTTCGGCACTGTTGCGGGCAGAACTCGGGCATGCTCTCATGTGAAGTGCTCAGAAACTGACGTCTCAAACAGAACACGTCACTCATCGCCGAAATTTTCGAAATAAGACCTTTAAAATATACGAAGAGGTCCACGGTTCATCCACAACAGGCAGCACAGGCCGCATCTATGTTATGGCATACCAAGAATACCCCAAAAAGGGCTTTATTATCGATCCGACTGTAAGCTTTGAGCACCATCTTAGTCAACTAATGAAAGTGCATCTCGGAAAACAAAAACTCTACGCACCTACCATACTCTTTTATAAAAAGTATCTGATGTGTTACACTCACATGACTCTCTCTAGTTTTGTACTAACCATTCTTACAATCTCTTATTCTTCCATCTTCATGTTAGTGGAGATAAACATTTGTAGAAATTACCTTATTGCTCGTTTTCCTGCATGTGCACCGGGAATATAGGAATACAGTAGGCCTTGCGCGACAGTCAAATCCTTTAAAGCTTTCAAACTCCGTTCTCTTTGCAGGTTAACATATAAAAAATGAATAGCGATGTTCCATTTGACAGAAGTAGAAGCTCTCCAGAAAACTCAACATATATATTTCATTTGTCATAAAAATATCTCAAACATGTGGCATATTAATCAAAATTGTTAGAGCCATTTTCAAGAAAATCAAAGTTTTCGAAAAATGTTCTATGTAAAGGTTACTTTAGGGTGGAGCAATTTCTTCAAAATATTCGTGTCGCATTCTTGGAAGACATTAACCTTTAATACCAACTTTGGTTTTAACCGACCTTTCAATTTTTATTTACGCTGGCCACAGTCTGACAGGCAGGCACATAGACAGACACACACACACGCACACAAACACACACAGACCTTTTTTCTAAAAATGATTCTTTTATACTCAGGGGGTCTCAAAGTACATATTTCCAGCACTGGCAAACGTGAGTTCTATAGACGCAAGTAAATAACCTTACTATACATATTTTAACTTTATAATGGAATATAGAATTTTGCTTTTCGATTTCGGCACTGTTGCGGGCAGAACTCGGGCATGCTCTCATGTGAAGTGCTCAGAAGCTGACGTCACAAACACAACACGTCACTCATCGCCGAAATTTTCGAAATAAGACCTTTAAGATGTACGAAGAGGTCCACGGTTCATCCACAACAGGCAGCACAGGCCGCATCTATGTTATGGCATACCAAGAATACCCCAAAAAGGGTTTTATTATCGATCCGACTGTAAGCTTTGAGCACCATCTTAGTCAACCTATGAAAGTGCATCTCGGAAAACAAAAACTCTACGCACCTACCATACTCTTTTATAAAAAATATCTGATGTGTTACACTCACATGACTCTCTCTAGTTTTGTACTAACCATTCTTACAATCTCTTATTCTTCCATCTTTATGTTAGTGGAGATAAACATTTGTAGAAATTACCTTATTGCTCGTTTTCCTGCATGTGCACCGGGTATATGGGAATACAGTAAGCCTTGGGTGACAGTCAAATCTTTTAAAGCTTTCAAACTCGGTTCTCTTTGCAGGTTAACATATAAAAAATGAATAGCGATGTTCCATTTGACAGAAGTAGAAGTTCTCCAGAAAATTCAACATATATATTTCATTTGTCATAAAAATATCTCAAACATGTGGCATATTAAGGGACATTGGGAGTGAAATTTTGGTCAAAATTGTCAAAAAGTCGTAAATTGTTTTTTACCTTAAAATGTTCCTGGAACACCGGTGCATTTGGATCAGTTGACATTTTTCATATCCCCCACTCCATGTGGTCATTACGGCTCTTTCAAATAGCGCTCGCTCTTCCCTTAACGTACACAGGATGCTCCTTTATAAAAGCCTGTTTTTCTCAAAACTACATTTCTGCACATTCCAAAAGAAGGTCGCGCGTGAGTTTTGCTTCAAATTCAATAAAAATTTCCAAAAGTATTCATACATAGCAGCTAAACAAAACTATGATTCAATATTGATGTTATCTTTAACATGAATTCCAAAAACGTTTTTTTGTATGAAAAAACCAATAATTTTTAAGATTAAATTTTCTTTGTTATTAAAAAAAATATGAACAGCATAATCAGCAAATGTATTTGAAATATCTCTTCGGACAATTGTTACCCATGTTTTAGAGTATCACTTCTACTAATATAAATGAATTTTGGAAAGTTAATAGACGCGAGCTCTATTTTGAAAATGTGGGTATCAAATTCATAAAATAATTTATATATCATAAACGAACCATCCAATTTTAATGAAATTTTGTGCAGCTCCTATTCGCATATAAATACAAACACAGTAAAAATGTCAGAGAAATCTATCAAGAAATGTGGAACTTTCAAATTTCACTCCCAGTGTCCCTCAATCAAAATCGTTAGAGCCATTTTCAAGAAATTTAAGTTTTCGAAAAATATTCTATGTAAAGTTTACTTTAGGGTGGAGCAATTTCTTCAAAATATTCGTGTCGCAATCTTGGAAGGCATTAACCTTTAATACCAACTTTGGTTTTTAACCGACCTTTCATTTTGGATTTACGCTGGCCACAGTCTGACAGGCAGGCACACAGACAGACAGACAGACAGACACACACACACACACACACACACACACACACACACACACACACACACACACACACACACACACACACCTTTTTTCTAAAAATGATTTTTTTGTACTCAGGGGGTCTCAAAACGTACATTTCCGGTGAAATCTCGAGATCAACTTTTTGGCTGGAATACAATACTTCCTTTAGCTACCAGTAGGGAAAGTAAGAGGTATTTTAACATTAAGGAGGATGAAACAAATATTACTACATTAATTAATTTTATCATATTACATACAGTTTTAGTGACTTTTCAGTTGCAATATTTGGATTTTTTAGAGTAAATATCTAGTGCATGTGAGTTTATATGAAGATATTATTTTAGTTTTGTTTTAACATAACTTTTCACAAGCCTACATTTTTTCAATATAAAAGCCTTTTTTTTTTTCATAAGCAGTTGATAATATCTCCATACAATTTTTATCACATAATTTACAGTTCACAGTAATGTTGTGGATCCTCAGAGAGTCAATTTTCTGAAAAGAATTGCTTTTAAAAAATAAAAAGCCCAACTTTTTAATGAAAAAATTATAGTTCGAATAAAAAAGTGTAAAAATGCATTAGCTTAGATTTTCATATGAAGAAGGATTATTATATTTACGAAGAACCAATGCACACTGTAAAATATTTGGATTTCTGTTGCCAATAGATCCTGGAAAAACGGGGCATTTATATCGCCATTTGAACAGTGATAATATAGACCTTTACGAGTCCCGTTAACTTTCGAGTTTGAACAAATAAGTTATGTTTACCTGTATAATGGATTAAATTGACGCCAACTTAATGTTTCATCTGCAAAGAGATTATGAAATTTCAACTCCTTTTTGATAAAAATGTTCAACCCAATAAAATTGTTTAGGCTGCTGAAATTATAGATTCCTACAAATTTTAAACAAGTTGATAAAATCATTTTGCCATGCACTTGCTTAGCTTGGCAATTCGGAAAAATTTAAATTGTGACTCATGTTGAGTGGCCATATGATAAAAATTAATAAATGTTAAACCTTTAAGTTTGGATATTATATTTCGATTCAAGCATTCTTCCGGGCACAACTCAGGACGAAAACCTCTGCCGCAGATGTAGCGGAGAAAGAAATACTGGCAAACGTCCTGGGCTCCTGTTCTTACGGTGATCTGCGATAACGAATCGCTTATACGTGAAAACGTCATTATCAGGGAAAGGTGTTCAAAGCAAACATTGAGTAAACAAACTGGCATATAATTGCAAAGAAAGAAAACACGTGCTTTAAGAACAGAGAAGATGCCATATTAATGGCTATACCATTTTTAGGGATAAACTTCTGAAATCTGACGTGTTTTACTCACACGTCCTTTTCTACTCTTGTACTAACCATTCTAACAAACTCTTATTCCTATATGTGCATCGTGTTACTTAAGATAAACGTTTGTACAAATTATCTTATTGTTTATTTCCTTATAAGTGCAAGGGGAATAAGGGAATAAAGTAGGATTTGAGTGAAAGTCAAACTTTTTAAAGCTTTGAGATTCCATTCTCTTTGCACGCTAAACACATATAAAAGTGAACAACGATGTTCCATTTCACGGAAGTTTTGTTCCCCCAACTGACACAAATAACAAGGAATATCTCCGAAATGGTTCCCTCTAAAAAATAATTAATTTCGATATAATTTGCGAGTCATTTTTGTAAAGTAAGACTGTCTCTTACGATTTAGGAGTTATTGGAAGGTCAACCAAAATAAACAGGACTAAATATGGCATAACCAGAAAACTCAAAACATACATTTCATTTGCCATACAAATATCTTAAACATATGGCATTTTAATCAAAAACGTTACAGACATTTTCAAGGAAATCAAAATTTTCGAAAACTTTTCCATGTAAAGGGTAGTTTAGGGTGGGGGTATTTTCTTACAAATCTTCATATCGCATCATTGAAAGACATTAAACTTAAATACCAACTTTGGTTTGTTACCAACTTTTCGTTTTTGAGTTATGTAGTTATGTTGTCCAAAGTCAAACAGGCTGACACACACACACACACACACACACACACACACACACACACACACACACACACACACACACACACACACACACACACACACACACAGACACACACACACGGGCTTTTTTCTACACATCTTTTAATATATATTGAAAACAAATACTTTTGCTGCAATAATAAAGCATACCTACATCTAATTAGACAAGAAATTTCAATTTACAACACCGCACTAGATATTAAAGTATAATTTTGGCAATCTTCGCAAGCGCTCGCGAACCTCTTTATAAAACTTCTTTTTTAGATTCAAAGGAGCCTCAAAACATATATTTCTGGTGAAATCCAGGCATCAAAATTTTGTTTCGAATACTGTACTTCCCCTATGTACCTTGCATAGTTGAGGAAGCAAAAATTAAAATTTATTTTCCGTAAGACTTTATGTTGCACTTTTCATTTTTATTCCCATAACTAACAATAGTTTCAAAAGGGAAGTCATTGTCACTACATGGGTTGGTGCCACCTTATACACCGTGGCCAAGTGTTGCCCGAAGGCGTTTTATCTGGATGGTTACTGTGTGGTGTCACGCTATAGTTACCCTGTAGTCCCGGACCTCCCCGGTAAGCGAATCCTGCACTCTGGTACATATAGTAACTGACCGACATGGTTTCATCCATGAGAGTACTGGAATTTCAACTGTTACAAATTTGTGCGTTGCTATATCAACAACAGCTTGCGATATTTTGATTTGGCCAATATTTTGAAAACTTTTGACGCCAACAAGTCTTCGGGGCTGACAGTTTTGTAAAATGTCAACCTAGGCAAAACAAACGTTGTTAAACTTATAACTCATCGAACATCACACACTCCGATTGAAAGTAGGATTAACGACATGTCACTATAACAAATAGGCAAAATCAAATTTCTGGGCCTTCAAGTAGACAACTATTTAGACTGAAAAGCTCACATTAGGTATATGTTATACAAACTCCACTATGCACGTTATGCTATCCAAGCACTGGCAAACGTGAGTTCTATAGACGCAAGTAAATAACCTTACTATACATATTTTAACTTTACAAAGGAATATAGAATTTTGCTTTTCGATTTCGGCACTGTTGCGGGCAGAACTCGGGCATGCTCTCATGTGAAGTGCTCAGAAGCAGACGTCACAAACACAACACGTCACTCATCGCCGAAATTTTCGGAAAAAGACCTATAAGATATAGGAAGAGGTTCACGGTTCATCCACAACAGGCAGCACAGGCCGCATCTATGTTATGGCATACCAAGAATACCCCAAAAAGGGTTTCATTATCGATCCGAGTGTAAGCTTTGAGCACCATCTTAGTCAACCAATGAAAGTGCATCTCGGAAAACAAGAACTCTACGCACCTACCACACTCTTTCAGAAAAAATATCTGATGTGTTGCACTCACATGACTCTCTCTAGTTTTGTACTAACCATTCTTGCAATCTCTTATTCTTCCATCTTTATGTTAGTGGAGATAAACATTTGCAGAAATTATCTTACTGCCCGTTTATCTGCATGTGCACCGGGAATATGGGAATACAGTAGGCCCTGCGCGACAGTCAAATCCTTTAAAACTTTCAAACTCCGTTCTCTTTGCAGGTTAACATATAAAAAATGAATAGCGATGTTCCATTTGACAGAAGTAGAAGTTCTCCAGAAAATTCAACATATATATTTCATTTGTCATAAAAATATCTGAAACATGTGGCATATTAAGAGACATTGGGAGTGAAATTTTGGTCAAAATTGTCAAAAAGTCCGAAATTGTTTTGTTTCCTTAAAATGTTCCTGGAACTTCTGTGCATTTGGATCAGCTATCATTTTTCATATCCCCCACTCCATGTGGTCATTACGGCTCTTTCAAATAGCGCTCTTCCCTTTGCGTACACAGGATGCTCCTATATAAAAGCCTGTTTTTCTCAAAACTACATTCCTGCACATTCCAAAAGAAGGTCGCGCCTGAGTTTTGCTTCAAATTCAATAAAAATTTCCAAAAGTATTCATAAATAGCAGCTAAACAAAACTATGATACAATATTGATGTTATCTTTAACATGAATTCCAAAAACTTTTTTTTGTATGAAAAAAACCAAATATTTTTAAGATTAAATTTTCTTTGTTATTAAAAAAATATGTACAGCATAATCAGCAAATGTATTTGAAATATCTCTTCAGACAATTGTTACCCATGTTTTAGAGTATCAGTTCTGCTAATATAAATGAATTTTGAAAAGTCAATAGACGCGAGCTCCATTTTGAAAATGTGGGTATTAAATTCATAAAATAATTTATATATCATAAACGAATCATCCAGTTTTAATGAAATTTGGTGTACCTCCTATTCGCGTATAAATACAAACACAGTAAAAATTTCAGAAAAATCTATCAAGAAAGGTGGAACTTTCAAATTTCACTCCCAGTGTCCCTTAATCAAAATCGTTAGAGCCATTTTCAAGAAAATCAAATTTTTCGAAAAATGTTCTATGTAAAGGTTACTTTAGGGTGGAGCAATTTCTTCAAAATATTCGTGTCGCATTCTTGGAAGGCATTAACCTTTAATACCAACTTTGGTTTTTAACCGACCTTTCATTTTTGATTTACGATGGCCACAGTATGACAGGCAGGCACACAGACAGACAGACAGACAGACAGACAGACAGACAGACAGACAGACAGACAGACAGACAGACAGACAGACAGACAGACAGACAGAGAGACACACACACGCACACACACAGACGTTTTTTTCTAAAAACGATTTTTTTGTACTCAGTTGGTGTCAAAGTATATATTTCCGGTGAAATTTTGACATCTAATTTTTGAGTTGAGTACAATAATTCACCTGGTTACCAGTAGAGAAAGCAAAAACGTATACAGGCGCAAAAACAAAGCAGGGATATTTAAGAAACAAATGAAATTTTCCCTGTAATTATAAGATTAACATAGATGCTGAATATTTACAAATACGAATTCAACATTGTTTTACGCTTTCACTAGGCCTTTGCTGTTACGTCCCAACATTTATGTAGTTTTATAATGAGATTGTTGGTCAGTTATTCAATACAGATAAATTTAAGTAGCTTTCGAGTAGGCATCAACTGTAATTGACAATGATTTATCACTAAAGCATTTAGAAACTACCCACTACGCTGCACAAGCATTAGCAGGATAATTTGTCAATCGGATTATCCTGTACAGAGTAAAATCATTTCGAACATAGGTACTCCTTAGCAGCAATTTTAAAAGCATTGAAATTGTAAGCTTTTTCTTTAAGATCATTAAGAGGAGCATTATAAAAATGATTATGGTTTCATAGTGTACACTTTTCTGAAGATAAGAATGTTTTGCGCTGGGATGATCGATGTTACCTTTTGTCTAGTGTTTATCTCATGAATTTCATTGTTTGTTATGCATGTGGATGGAATGTATGCAGGGTAAGGTTAATATCTACAGACTACTAAGAACTTTCCAGGAAAATCTGATATGGGTGTTGGAATACGAGGAATATTCCTTTGCTCTCTACTGAATTGCCCCAAAATAAAATTCTATATTCCATTATAAATTTAAATATGTATAGTAAGGTAATTTACGTGTGTCTGTAGAACTCACGTTTGCCAGTGCTTGGATAGCATAACATGCACAGTAGGGTTTGTATAAGATATACCTAATGTGAGCTTTTCAGTCTAAATAGTTGTCTACTTGAAGGCCCAGAAATTTGATTTTGCCTATTTGTTATAATAATATGTCGTTAATCCCACTTTCAATCGGAGTGTGTGATGTTCGATGAGTTATAAAGTTAACAACCTTTGTTTTGCCTAGGTTGACATTTTACAAAACTGTCCGCCCGGAAGAGTTGTTGAACGTCAAAAGTTGTCAGAATATTGGCCAAATCAAAACATCATAAGTTGCTGTTGATATAGAAAAGTACAAATTTGTAACAGTTGAAACTCCAGTACTCTCACGGATGAAACGAAGTTGGTCAGTTACTATATGTACGAGAGTGCAGGCCTCAAACAAGCGGGGAGGTCCGGGACTACAGGGTAACTACAGCGTGACTACAAACGCAAACGCAACCTCCTTCTCTGACCTTGATGCCTTCGCAATTGACTAAACTCCCCCTCCCCTAAACAGCTATTGCTTAATATCGATGACGACCACTGCAATGACACGGATAATGAATTGGAATGCACGTGGCATTTACCATCGTAAAAGAGAACTCACGGACTTCCTACACACCCACAACATAGACATTGCACTAATCACAGAGACCCATCTAAACCACAAATCCAGACTAAACATTGCTGGATACCAAACCTATAGAACTGACCGGGACAGACGTGGCGGAGGCACAGCCGTAATTATCAAACGAACCATAGAACACGAACAAGCATTGCTACCCCCCTAAGACGTATGGAGGCGACGGGCACGTGTGTCAAAATTAATAATACTCGCGCACTCATTGTTGCTGCGTATAATCCCCCGGGCGAACTAACCACACATGACCTGGAAGACCTGTTCCAACTAAGCAACCCCATCCTAATCGCCGGAGACCTGAACGCCAAGCACCCGCTCTGGAATTGCCGCACAGGTAACCCAGCTGGCTCACAACCACTTAGACATGAGAACAACTCCAATTATGTCATATACGCACCTAGCGAGCACACATACATACCCACACAGCGTAACCACCAGCCTGACATCCTCGATATCACCTTAGTACTACAACTACACCTCCGGGTCACGCTTAAAGTAATCAACACCCTGTCCTCAGACCACCTACCTGTTCTAATCAACCTAGAAGCTCTCCGGCACCTTCCTTGCAACCCCTCAGACGCAACTACAACAAAGCAAACTGGGCAACCTTTAACCAGATTGTATCGGCTGAAATCCACAACACGCCAATCACGTCATGCAACGAGCTAGAACAAGCAGTAGCAAACCTTGAAAATACAATACAATATGCCATTTCTACCTCGGTCCCCATTCATGCACGTAACCGCGGCCCTCAAACCATGCCTACCGATCTCAAAGACCTAGCAAGAATCCGCAATAAAGCCCGCCGCAAATGGCAACATACGAGACGCCCTCAAGCCCTACAACAGCTGCGTGAACTTAACTTACACATCCGAAAACGCACTGCCGACTTCCTTACCTCCCAATGGGAAAGGACAGTCGCTGATCTAGACACGGACCGCACATCACTCTGGCGCATTGCGAAATGCCTAACACGCGAACCCTACTCCATTCCGCCCCTACACATCAACCAACGTATAGCCACATCCGACATCGAAAAAGCTGAAGCACTCGCAGATGAGCTGGAACGCACACTAACACCGAACCTTACACCAAGTTTACCACAATTTACTGCTGAGACCGAAACTCTAACTAATAACATATACTCATCCACAACTCACAACCAAGTCAGAAAAACCGCACCATCTGAGGTTACGTGGATCATTAAGCATCTCCCAAAAAAGAAATCGCCCGGACCTGACACCATACCCAACATAGCACTTAAAAACTTACCTCCCGACGCCATTAACCGACTGACAGAAATATTCAACTATACCCTTAGAAGCGGCACTTTCCACAGCGCTGGAAGAAGGCCAAAGTCCTCCACTTCCCCAAACAAGGCAAAGACCACGCCAACCCAGCCAACTACAGACCCATCAGCCTACTGAACTCACTCAGCTAGAGAAAATAATACTTAAAAGACTAAACGCACATCTAATCAAACACGGCATCATCATTCAAGAACAGTTCGGTTTTCGAGCCAAGCACTCGACCACACTCCAATACTCCGTATCACCGAGCACATAACCCGCGGGTTTAACATAAATAAAACCACGGGGTTCCTGTTCCTGGACATTGAACGTGCCTTCGACCGGGTATGGCACCCAGGACTCCTACGCAAACTACTGTCTCTAAATGTGCAAGACACCATGGTAAAGCTCATCGCAAACTACTTACGTGACCGCCAGTTCAGCTCCGCAGTAAACAATGCACTCTCCTCTCCACGTATTATGCAAGCAGGGGTCCCCCAAGGCAGTTTATTGGGGCCCACACTCTTCAACATTTATATCAACGACATACCAAAAACCACAAACACATCACTTTACTTGTATGCAGACGACACGGCCATCGCAGCTCAGTCAGGCAACCCTAGATTTGTACGCGACAGGCTACAAACGTCACTCACCAACTTGGAAGACTGGCTCACCAAACGGCGAATCAGAGTCAATCAAGCCAAATGCCATGCAGTAATATTCACTAAGCGCCAAACACATAGAAGCACTGCACGTAGACTCCCTCCTTTAACTCTGTTTGGCGAAAACATTAACTGGACTAACCAGACCACCTATCTCGGGCTGACGATGGACCAAGGCCTCACTTGGCACACACACATCCAAAATTGCCGGCGCAAGGCGCAAGTACAAGTAAGGAGACTCTACCCCCTCCTTTGCACAGGGTCACATATCTCCCCGAAACTAGGACTTACCCTATATAAAACACTAATCCGACCGATACTGACATACGCAGCCCCGGTCTGGGGATACGCCGCCTCCACCCACATTAAGCGCCTAAACTCCTTTCAGAACCGGATCCTAAGGATAATCACTGGCGTACCCAGACGGGCGCCGGCCTACAAACTGCACGAAGAACTGCATATGCACACAATTGAAGAATTCATTAAAAAGCTTGCCTCCGACCTCTATGCCAAAAATTCCCGCCCCCATAACCCACTTATTGCCAACCTCGGCACATATCATCTTGAACTAACCAAACACAAAACGCCACTCCATCTTTTTGAACGTTCTCTAAACAACACAGATACCATAGATGCCAGAGCCCACCTATTCAATATTCTGAATCACAACTAACGACTTAAAACCTTCTGCCAACAGAGGAGGACCGTAAACGCCCGGACCACTTCCACTTTCTCTCAAGATCAGGTATACAGGATACTCCCAAGCCCCCAACAGGTACGTAACACTCCCTAAACCTGCCCCAACCACTGCATTCCCTTATATGTAGATAACCACTTCATAGCTTGTAAGCACGTACGTTACTAACCCCCTTAAATTACCACTGCTGTAACACCCTATAGCACATAACACCAGCTACTCCTTACTAACAAGCTTCCCCTCCCTGGATGCTGCACAGACCTCGGTATGTGTTGACTCTCAGGATACAATGCACCGCATGCCAGCTAGGTACTAACCATTACTAACCGGGGTGCTATCGCGGAACCCGACCTAACTGCATGTATCGCTACACTAACAAGCACCCTGTCTTTCTCTGCCTTGCATGTTTAGTTTACTAACCGCATGTGCATGGGGAGACGATGTAGCCTCTGAGGATGATCGTCACCAGGGCTGGCGGGTGTGGGGCCAGCCTTTAATAAAAATTAAAAAATTTAAAAAAAAAAAAAAAAAAAAAAAGAACGCAACCTCATAGCAACTTTCTAGATCAAACGCCTTCGGGCAACACCTGGCCACGGTGTATAAGGTGGCTCCAACCTATGTAGTGACCATGACTTCCCTTTTGAAACTATTGTTAGTTATGGGAATAAAAATGTAAAGTGCAACATAAAGTTCTACGGAAAATACAATTTAAGTTTTTGCTTTCTCTATTACGAAAGGTACGTAGGGGAACTGTAGTATTCGACAGAAAATTCCGATGTCGAGATTTCACCAGAAATATATGTTTTTAGGTTCCCCTGAATCCAAAAAAAAAAAAAACAGTTTTATATGCGCGCTTGTGAAGATTGCCAAAAATTACACTTTTATATATTATGTGGTGCTACAAACTGAAATTTCTTCTCTTATTAGATGTAGGTATGCTTTATTATTGCAGCAAAAGTATTTGTTTTCAATCTATATCTACTATTTTACTAAACATTCCTACAATCTCTTATTCTTCCATCTTCGTGCTAGGAGATAAACATTTGTAGAAGTTATCTTATTACTCGTTTTCTTGCACGTGCACCGCGAATATGGGAATACAGTAGGCTTTGAGCGATAGTCAACTCTTTTAAAGCTTTCAAAATCCGTTCTCTTTGCAGGTTAACATATAAAAAATGAATAGCGGTGTTCCATTTGACAGAAGTAGAAGCTCTACAAAACTTACACAAAAAACGAGGAATATCTCCTAAATGGTTCACTCTACAAAAAAATTACCAAGACATAAATTGTGTATCTTTGCAAAATCTACAGCTTTTTCTTGAGTAAGATTTGGGCCATCTCTTACGGTTTAGCAGTTATGCAAAAGTCATCCAGACTAAATACGACTACATGGACCATATCCATAGAAAATTCAAGATACACATTGCATTTGTCATAAAAATATCTCAAACATATGGCATTTTAATCAAAATCGTTAGAGCCATTTTCAAGAAAATAAAAATTTTGGGAAAATATTCCATGTAAAGTTTAGTTTAGGGTGGAGCAATTTTCTTCAAAATATTCGTGGCGCATACTTGGAGGATATTATTCTTATATACCAACTTCGGTTTCTAACAGATTTTCCCTTTTGAGTTAAGCTGTTCACAGACTCACTGACACACACAGAAAGACAGACACATACACGGAGCTTTTACTAAAAAAAATGCTTTTTTGGGGAGGGGGGGGGGGTGATTAAGGGGGCCTCAAAACATACATTTCCGGTGAAATCTCGAGATCGAATTTTTGGCTGGAATAGAATACTTCCTCTAGCTACCATAGGGAAAGTAAGAGGTATATTAACATTAAGGAAGATGAAACAAATATTACTACATTAATTAATTTTATCATATTACATACAGTTTTAGTGACTTTTCAGTTGCAATATTTCCATCTTTTAGAGTAAATATGTAGTGCATGTGAGTTTATATGAAGATATTATTTTAGTTTTATTTTAACATAACTTTTCACAAGCCTACATTTTTTCAATATAAAAGCCTTTTTTTTCATAAGCAATTTTTATCACATAATTTACAGTTCACAGTAATGTTGTGGATCCTCAGAGAGTCAATTTTCTGAAATGAATTATTTGTTAAAAAATAAAAAGCTCGAATCTTTAATGAAAATATTAAAGTTAAGAGTAAACAAATGTAAAAATGTATTAGTTTAGATTTTCATATGGAGGAGGATTATTATATTTACGAAGAACCAATACAGACTGTAAAATATTTGGATTTCTGTTGCCAATAGGTCCTGGGAAAACGGGGCATTTATATCGCCATTTGAACAGTGATAATATAGACCTTTACGAGTCCCGTTAACTTTCGAGTTTGAACAAATAAGTTATGTTTACCTGTATAAGGGATTAAATTGACGCCAACTTAATGTTTCATCTGCAAAGAGATTATGAAATTTCAACTCCTTTTTGATAAAAATGTTCAACCCAATAAAATTGTTTAGGCTGTTGAAATTATACTGGCAAACGTCCTGGGCTCCTGTTCACACGGTGAGCTGCGATAACGAATCGCTTATATGGGAAAACGCCATTATCAGGGAAAGGTGTTCAAAGCAAACATTGAGTAAACAAACTAGCATATAATTGCAAGGAAAGAAAACACGTGCTTTAAGAACATAGAGGATGCCATATTAATGGCTATACCATTTTTAGAGAGAAACTTCTGAAATCTGATGCGTTGCACTCACACGTCTATTTCTACTCTTGTACTAACCATTCTAACAAACTCTGATTTCTATATGTTCATCGTGTTAGTTAAGATAAACGTTTGTACAAATTATCTTATTGCTTATTTCCTTATAAGTGCAAGGGGAATAATGGAATACAGTAGGTTTTGAGTGAAAGTCAAACTTTTTAAAGCTTTGAGATTCCATTCTCTTTGCACGCTAAACATATAAAAAAGTGAACAACGATGTTCCATTTCACGGAAGTTTTGTTCCCCCAACTGACACAAATAACAAGGAATATCTCCGAAATGGTTCCCTCTAAAAAAATTAATTTCCATATAATTTGCGTGTTTTGGCGAGATCTACATTTTTTGTAAAGTAAGACTGTCTCTTACGATTTAGGAGTTATTGGAAGGTCATCCAAAATAAACAGGACTAAATATGGAATAACCAGAAAACTCAAAACATACATTTCATTTGCCATACAAATATCTTAAACATATGGCATTTTAATCAAAAACGTTAGAGACATTTTACAGGAAATCAAAATTTTCGAAAAATTTACCATGTAAAGGGTAGTTTAGGGTGGGGGTATTTTCTTAAAAATCTTCATGTCGCATCATTGAAAGACATTAAACTTAAATACCAACTTTGGTTTGTTACCAACCTTTCGTTTTTGAGTTATGTAGTTATGTTGTCCAAAGTCAAACAGGCTGACACACACACACACACACACACACACACACACACACACACACACACACACACACACACACACACACACACAAACACACACACACACACGGGCTTTTTTCTAAACATCTTAGAATATGTATTGAAAACAAATACTTTTGCTTCAATAATAAAGCATACCTACATCTAATTAGACAAGAAATTTCAATTTACAACACCGCACTAGATATTAAAGTGTAATTTTGGCAATCGTCGCAAGCGCTTGCGAACCTCTTTATAAAACTGCTTTTCTGGATTTAAAGGAGCCTCAAAACATATATTTCTTGTGAAATCCAGGCATCAAAATTTTGTTTCGAATACTGTACTTCCCCTATGTACCTTGCATAGTTGAGAAAGCAAAAATTAAATTTTATTTTCCGTAAGACTTTATGTTGCACTTTTCATTTTTATTCCCATATCTAACAATAGTTTCAAAAGGGAAGTCATTGTCACTACATGGGTTGGTGCCACCTTATACACCGTGGCCAAGTGTTGCCCGAAGGCGTTGTATGATGGTTACTGTGTGGTGTCATGCTATAGTTACCCTGTAGCCCCGGACCTCCCTGCTTAGCGAAGCCTGCACTCTCGTACATATAGTAACTGACCAACATGGTTTCATCCGTGAGAGTACCGGAATTTCAACTGTTACAAATTTCTGCGTTGCTATATCAACAACAGCTTGCGATATTTTGATTTGACCAATATTTTGAAAACTTTTGACGTTCAACAACTCTTCGGGGCTGACAGTTTTGTAAAATGTCAACCTAGGCAAAACAAACGTTGTTAAATTTATAACTCATCGAACATCACACACTCCGATTGAAAGTGGGATTAACGACATGTCACTATAACAAATAGGCAAAATCAAATTTCTGGGCCTTCAAGTAGACAACTACTTAGACTGAAAAGCTCACATTAGGTATATGTTATACAAACTCTACTGTGCACGTTATGCTATCCAAGCACTGGCAAACGTGAATTCTATAGACGCAAGTAAATAACCTTACTATACATATTTTATCTTTATAATGGAATATAGAATTTTGCTTTTCGATTTCGGCACTGTTGCGGGCAGAACTCGGGCATGCTCTCATGTGAAGTGCTCAGAAGCTGACGTCACAAACACAACACGTCACTCATCGCCGAATGTTTCGAAATAAGACCTTTAAGATGTACGAAGAGGTCCACGGTTCATCCACAACAGGCAGCACAGGCCGCATCTATGTTATGGCATACCAAGAATACCCCAAAAAGGGTTTCATTATCGATCCGACTGTAAGCTTTGAGCACCATCTTAGTCAACCAATGAAAGTGCATCTCGGAAAACAAAAACTCTAGGCACCTACCACACTCTTTCAGAAATAATATCTGATGTATTACACTCACATGACTGTCTCTAGTTTTGTACTAACCATTCTTACAATCTCTTATTCTTCCATCTTTATGTTAGTGGAGATAAACATTTGTAGAAATTATCTTATTGCCCGTTTTCCTGCATGTGCACCGGGAATATGGGAATACAGTAAGCCTTGCGCGACAGTCAAATCCTTTAAACCTTTCAACTTCCGTTCTCTTTGCAGGTTAACATATAAAAAATGAATAGCGATGTTCCATTTGACAGAAGTAGAAGTTCTCCAGAAAATTCAACATATATATTTCATTTGTCATAAAAATATCTCAAACATGTGGCATATTAAGGGACATTGGGAGTGAAATTTTGGTCAAAATTGTCAAAAAGTCGTAAATTGTTTTTTACCTTAAAATGTTCCTGGAACACCGGTGCATTTGGATCAGCTAACATTTTTCATATCCCCCACTCCATGTGGCCATTACGGTCCTTTAAAATAGTGCTCTTCCCTTAACGTACACAGGATGCTCCTTTATAAAAGCCTGTTTTTCTCAAAACTACATTTCTGCACATTCCAAAAGAAGGTCGCGCCTGAGTTTTGCTTCAAATTCAATAAAAATTTCCAAAAGTATTCATAAATAGCAGCTAAACAAAACTATGATTCAATATTGATGTTATCTTTAACATGAATTCCAAAAACTTTTTTTTGTATGAAAAAAAACAAATATTTTTAAGATTAAATTTTCTTTGTTATTAAAAGAATATGTACAGCATAATCAGCAAATGTATTTGAAATATCTCTTCAGACAATTGTTACCCATATTTTATAGTATCAGTTCTGCTAATATAAATGAATTTTGAAAAGTCAATAGACGCGAGCTCTATTTTGAAAGTGTGGGTATTAAATTCATAAAATAATGTATATATCATAAACGAATCATCCAATTTTAATGAAATTTGGTGTACCTCCTATTCGCATTAAATTACAAACACAGTAAAAATTTCAGAAAAATCTATCAAGAAATGTGGAACTTTCAAATTTCACTCCCAGTGTCCCTTAATCCAAATCGTTAGAGCCATTTTCAAGAAAATCAAAGTTTTCGAAAAATGTTCCCTGTAAAGGTTACTTTAGGGTGGAGCAATTTCTTCAAATTATTCGTGTCGCATCCTTGGAAGGCATTAACCTTTAATACCAACTTTGGTTTTTAACCGACCTTTCATTTTTGATTTACGCTGGCCACAGTCTGACAGGCAGGCACACAGACAGACAGACAGACAGACACACACACACACACACGCGCACACACACACACACACACACACACACACACAGACCTTTTTTCTAAAAATGATTTTTTTGTACTCAGGGGGTGTCAAAGTATATATTTCCGGTGAAATTTTGACATCTAATTTTTGAGTTGAGTACAATAATTCACCTGGTTACCAGTAGAGAAAGCAAAAACGTATACAGGCGCAAAATCAAAACAGGGATAGTTAAGAAACAAATGAAATTTTCCCTGTAATTATAAGACTAACATAGATGCTGAATATTTACCAATACGAATTCAACATTGTTCTACGCTTTCACTAGGCCTTTGCTGTTACGTCCCAGCATTTATGTAGTTTTATAATGAGATTGTTGGTCAGTTATTCAATATAGATAAATTTAAGTAGCTTTCGAGTAGGCATCAAATGTGATTGACAATGATTTATCACTAAAGCATTTAGAAACTACCCACTACGCTGCACAAGCATTAGCAGGATAATTTGTCAATCATTTCGAACATAGGTACTCCTTAGCAGCAATTTTAAAAGCATTGAAATTGTAAGCTTTTTCTTTAAGATCATTAAGAAGAGCATTATAAAAATGATTATGGTTTCATAGTGTACACTTTTCTGAAGATAAGAATGTTTTGCGCTGGGATGATCGATGTTACCTTTTGTCTAGTGTTTATCTCATGAATTTCATTGTTTGTTATGTATGTGGATCGAATATATACAGGGTAAGGTTAATATCTACAGACTACTAAGATCTGTCCAGGAAAATCTGATATGTGTGTTGGAATACGAGGAATATTCCTTTGCTCTCTACTGAATTGCCCCAAAATAAAATTCTATATTCCACTATAAAAAAGTTAAAATATGTATAGTAAGGTTATTTACGTGTGTCTATAGAACTCACGTTTGCCAGTGCTTGGATAGCATAACGTGCACAGTAGAGTTTGTATAACATATACCTAATGTGAGCTTTTCAGTCTAAATAGTTGTCTACTTGAAGGCCCAGAAATTTGATTTTGCCTATTTGTTATAATGACATGCCGTTAATCCCGCTTTCAATCGGAGTGTGTGATGTTCGATGAGTTATAAATTTAACAACCTTCGTTTTGCCTAGGTTGACATTTTACAAAACTGTCAGCCCCGAATGTTAGTTGTAAGTCAAAAGTTTTGAAAATATTGGCGAAATCAAAGCATCACAAGTTGTTGTTGATATAGTAAAGTACAAATTTACAACAATTGAATTTCCAGTACTCTCACGGATGAAACGAGGTTGGTCAGTTACTATATGTACGACAGTGGAGGCTTTGGATTCCGATCACAACCCTGTTGTGATCGACTCAGACGTTAATCTCACTGCGCTGGGAGTGCCGGAGTGGGTGGAAGAAGTCGACTGGGACGCGGCCGTCCTTGCCCTTCAAAACTCCGTGGAGGCAAATCCTCGAATGGACTCGCTTGAGGCTCTCGAGGAGGCAGCCGCGGGGTTCGCAACCTCAGTCCTAAATGCGGTGCGTGCTCACACACACCGCATTCCTACCGAAGCACCAAACCCAACATCTATCCCTGTACCACTTAAACGCCTCATACAAGCAAAGAATGCTGTCAGACGGCTATGGCAGAGATTCCTACATCCTAGGATAGGAGTAATACACCAGAGGTTCAAATCCCTGGTGAGACGACTCCTAAGAAAACATAGGGAAGCAGCTTGGGAAAACACGTTGCGTCACGTAAACCTCCAGGAGAGGAAACCGTGGCGCATCGTCCGAGGCTTGCGGAAAGACAAATCTGTACACCAGCACCCTGTGCATAGCCCTCGGGGAAGACTTGTGTTCGACCGAGGGAAAAAGCTGAGGCACTAGCAGACTATCTGGAAACTCAGTTCCAGACCAGGGAAGATCCACAGAACGATGACCATACTGACCTCGTGGAACAGGCGGTAGAAGACTTCCTAGCAGTCGGACCCGCGGGCCACGAGGTGTTCCACATCCCGATAGTTACCCCTCGCGAGGTAACTAACACCATAAAATCCCTAAGAGCCCGAAAATCCCCTGGACAGGACCGTGTTACAGCGGAAATGCTCCAGCACCTTCCCCCTAGAGCCGTGATGCACTTGACCCGGATTTACAACGCATGCCTCAGCATGCGTCATTTTCCAGCTGTCTGGAAACAGGCGCGTGTGGTATGCGTGTTGAAGCCGGGCAAAAATCCGGTCTTTCCATCTAGTTAACGCTCCATCAGCCTCCTACCAGTTATCTCGAAAGTATTCGAGAAACTGTTCCTGTCCCGCCTTGGTCCCCTATTGGAGGAAATAGGTCTCCTTCCTGAACATCAGTTTGGTTTCCGTTCTGGCCACTCCACAACTGAGCAACTACTGCGTGTAGCCGAAGAAGCTTCCCTGGCTTACCAGGATAGGGCTAAGACGGTTGCAGTGTTGCTTGACGTGGAAAAGGCATTTTCTACCACCTGGCATGAGGGACTTGTATACAAACTCATACAGCACGAAATCCCCCCTCCATACATTTACTTGGTGGCTAGTTTCCTACAGGAACGTAGCTTCAGGGTGAAGGTGGAGGGATCATTCTCTAGAGAGCGGCCCATTGGCGCAGGAGTCCCCGAGGGCAGTGTACTGTCACCGGCGCTCTTTGCAGCTTACATGGCCGATCTCCCCACGCACCCAAACACACTCATCTGTCAGTATGCGGACGATCTTATGATCTTCGCTACTAACAAGAATCCGCGCTACAGTTACCATCAAGTAAAAGCCCACCTCCATGCCATCAGTAGATGGTGCGAGAACTGGCGAATGTCGATAAACCCGGAGAAAAGCTCTGCGATTCTCCTGGCGAATGCGATAGCCAACCGGCTCCCGCGAGACCTCGAGCTTCGGCGCCGTCGGATCCCCTGGGTCACTACGGCGAAGTATCTCGGAGTCACGCTGGACCGGCGGCTGACGTATGGACATCACGTCAGGGGCAAAGTACTGCTAGGCCATGCTGCTCTCCGGCAGCTATACCCCATATTCAGATCCCAAACCATGCCCTTACGCCTGAAGCTCCAGTTGTATCGAGCGATCATCCCGCCTCTGGTCCTGTACGGATGCGAGATCTGGGGAGTGGTGGCAAAGTCCACCTTCATCAGACTCCAGACGCTGCAGAACCGGGCATTAAGGATGATCTATGATACCGACTGGAGATTTCCTGCCCATATCCTACATGAACACTCCGGTATCCCGTACATTGTCGACGTGATTAAAACCCGCGCTCGCACAATGTACAACAAACTCCAGAACCACCCTAACCCTCTGGTGAATACTCTGGGTCAATATGACCAGAGAGAGCCACGCCGACTACCATCAAAGAGACTACCAAAGGACAGCCAAAGCCCGGCGGTTTAACTCCGAAGATGGGAAAGGCGAAAGTACAATCTGTATTCAAAGTAGAGAAAACACCTATTTCAGTTCACCTCTCAGTGAGTGACTGACGGCCAGAACCCTGGAGGGGATTAGCGCGTCACCTGACTGGCCGGAAACGACCAATCAGGAACCGCGCAGAGCCCGCTCGCGGACCAATCCCTTCCAACCACTTCTCCTGCCCCTATAAAAACCCCTTGTTTCCATTAATCATTTCCCAGAGTAACAAACATCCCTGTAGTAACACCATCGAAACCATCGCGCAGGTTAAGCCGTATAACGGCTAGGTACTGCGGACATAACACACTCGAACGGGGCAAATAAAATTGCACCCGCTCGACTCGAACTGCCTCTGGAGCCTCTGGAGCCACCAAGCGGGGCGGTCCGGGACTACAGGATAAGTCCAGTGTGACTGCAAACGCAACCTCATAGCAACTTTCTAGATCAAACGCCTTCGGGCAACACCTGGCCATGGTGTATAAGGTGGCACCAACCCATGTAATAACCATGACTTCCCTTTTGAAACTATTCTTAGTTATGGGAATAAGAATGTCAAGTTCGACATAAAGTTTTACGGAATATAAAATTTAAGTTTTTGCTTTCTCTACTACGAAAGTTACGTAGGGGAACTGTAGTATTCGACCCAAAATTCCGATGTCGAGATTTTACCCGAAATATATGTTTTGAGGTTCCCCTGAATCCAAAAAAAACAGTTTTATAGGCAGGTTAGTGCGCGCTTGCGAAGATTGC
The DNA here is from genome assembly GCA_030765045.1 of Tenodera sinensis. NCBI lineage: Eukaryota > Metazoa > Arthropoda > Insecta > Mantodea > Mantidae > Tenodera > Tenodera sinensis. The sequence goes on along the minus strand of CM060964.1, from coordinate 45,256,420 downwards.
CAAAAATGTCACTTTCATATATTGTGCAGTGCTATAAATGGATACCTCTTCTCTTATTAGATGTAGGTATGGTTTATTATTGCAGCAAAAGTATTTGTTTTAAATATATATCTACTATTGTACTTAACAATCCTACAATCTCTTATTCTTCCATCTTCGTGCTAGTGGAGATAAACATTTGTAGAAGTTATCTTATTACTGGTTTTCTTGCACGTGCACCGTGAATATGGGAATACAGTAGGCTTTGAGCGATAGTCAACTCTTTTAAAGCTTTCAATATCCGTTCTCTTTGCAGGTTAACATATAAAAAATGAATAGCGGTGTTCCATTTGACAGAAGTAGAAGCTCTACAAAACTTACACAAATAACGAGGAATGTCTCCTAAATGGCTCACTCTACAAAAAAATTATGGAGACATAAATTGTGTATGTTTGCAAGATCTACAGTAAGATTTGGGCCATCTCTTAGGTTTACCAGTTATGCAAAAGTTATTCAGACTAAATAAGACTACATGGACTATAGCCATAGAAAATTCAAGATACACATTTCATTTGTCATAAAAATATCTCAAACATATGGCATATTAATCAAAATCGTTGGAGCCATTTTCAAGAAAATAAAAATTTTCGAAAAATATTCCATGTACAGTTTAGTTTAGGGTGGAGCAATTTTCTTCAAAATATTCGTGGCGCATACTTGGAGGATATTATTCTTAAATACCAACTTCGGTTTCTAACAGATTTTCCTTTTTGAGTTAAGCTGTTCACAGACTCACTGACACACACAGAAAGACAGACACATACACGGACCTTTTACTAAAAAAATGCTTTTTACGGGGGGGGGGACTCAGGGGGTCTCAAAACATACATTTCCGTTGAAATCTCGAGATCAACTTTTTGGCTGGAATACAATACTTCCTCTAGCTATCAGTAGGGAAAGTAAGAGGTATATTAACATTAAGGAGGATAAAACTAATATTACTACATTAATTAATTTTATCATATTACATACAGTTTTAGTGACTTTTCAGTTGCAATATTTGGATCTTTTAGAGTAAATATGTAGTGCATGTGAGTTTATATGAAGATATTATTTTAGTTTTATTTTAACACAACTTTTCACAAGCCTACATTTTTTCAATATAAAAGCCTGTTTTTTTTTTTTTTTTTTTTTTTTTTTTTCATAAGCAGGTGATGATATCTCCATACAATTTTTATCACATAATTTACAGTTCACAGTAATGTTCTGGATCCTCAGAGAGTCAATTTTCTGAAAACAATTGCTTTTAAAAAATAAAAACCCCAACTTTTTAATGAAAAAATTATAGTTCGATTAAAAAAATGTAAAAATGCAATGAAGAAGGATTATTATATTTACGAAGAACCAATGCACACTGTAAAATATTTGGATTTCTGTTGCCAATAGATCCTGGGAAAACGGGGCATTTATATCGCCATTTGAACAGTGATAATATAGACCTTTACGAGTCCCGTTAACTTTCGAGTTTGAACAAATAAGTTATGTTTACCTGTATAATGGATTAAATTGACGCCAACTTAATGTTTCATCTGCAAAGAGATTATGAAATTTCAACTACTTTTTGATAAAAATGTTCAACTCAATAAAATTGTTTAGGCTGCTGAAATTATAGATTCCTACAAATTTTAAACAAGTTGATAAAATAATTTTGCCATGCCCTTGCTTAACTTGGCAATTCGGAAAAATTTAAATTGTGACTCATGTTGAGTGGCCATATGATAAAAATTAATAAATGTTAAACCTTCAAGTTTGCATATTATATTTCGATTCAAGCACTCTTCCGGGCACAACTCAGGACGAAAACCTCTGCCGCAGATGTAGCGGAGAAAGAAATACTGGCAAACGTCCTGGGCTCCTGTTCTCACGGTGAGCTGCGATAACGAATCGCTTATACGTGAAAACGTCATTATCAGGGAAAGGAGTTTAAAGCAAACATTGAGTAAACAAACTGGCATATAATTGCAAAGACAGAAAACGCGTGCTCTAAGAACAGACAAGATGCCATATTAATGGCTATACCATTTTTTAGAGAGAAACTTCTGAAATCTGACGTGTTGCACTCACACGTCCTTTTCTACTCTTCTACTAACCATTCTAACAAACTCTTATTCATATATGTGCATCGTGTTAGTTAAGATAAACGTTTGTACAAATTATCTTATTGTTTATTTCCTTATAAGTGCAAGGGGAATAAGGGAATACAGTAGGATTTGAGTGAAAGTCAAACTTTTTAAAGCTTTGAGATTCCATTCTCTTTGCACGCTAAACATATAAAAAAGTAAACAACGATGTTCCATTTCACGGAAGTTTTGTTCCCCCAACTGACACAAATAACAAGGAATATCTCCGAAATGATTCCCTCTAAAAAAAAATTAATTTCGATATAATTTGCGTGTTTTGGCGAGATCTACATTTTTGTAAAGTAAGACTGTCTCTTACGATTTAGGAGTTATTGGAAAGTCATCCAAAATAAACATGACTAAATATGGCATAACCAGAAAACTCAAAACATACATTTCATTTGCCATAGAAATATCTTAAACATATGGCATTTTAATCAAAAACGTTAGAGACATTTTCAAGGAAATCAAAATTTTCGAAAACTTTTCCATGTAAAGGGTAGTTTAGGGTGGGGGTATTTTCTTAAAAATCTTCATATCGCATCATTGAAAGACATTAAACTTAAATATCAACTTTGGTTTGTTACCAACTTTTCGTTTTTGAGTTATGTAGTTATGTTGTCCAAAGTCAAACAGGCTGACACACACACACACACATACACACACACACACACACACACACACACACACACACACACCCACACACACACACACACAAACACACACACACGGGCTTTTTTCTACACATCTTAGAATATATATTGAAAACAAATACTTTTGCTGCAATAATAAAGCATACCTACATCTAATTAGACAAGAAATTTCAATTTACAACACCGCACTAGATATTAAAGTGTAATTTTGGCAATCTTCGCAAGCGCTCGCGAACCTCTTTATAAAACTGCTTTTTTGGATTCAAAGGAGCCTCAAAACATATATTTCTGGTGAAATCCAGACATCAAAATTTTGTTTCGAACACTGTACTTCCCCTATTTACCTTGCATAGTTGAGAAAGCAAAAATTAAATTTTATTTTCCGTAAGACTTTATGTTGCACTTTTCATTTTTATTCCCATAACTAACAACAGTTTCAAAAGGGAAGTCATTGTCACTACATGGGTTGGTGCCACCTTATACACCGTGGCCAAGTGTTGCCCGAAGGCGTTTTATGATGGTTACTGTGTGGTGTCACGCTATAGTTACCCTGTAGCCCCGGACCTCCCTCCTTAACGAAGCCTGCACTCTCGTACATATAGCAACTGACCAACATGGTTTCATCCGTGAGAGTACCGGAATTTCAACTGTTACAAATTTGTGCGTTGCTATATCAACAACAGCTTGCGATATTTTGATTTGTCCAATATTTTGAAAATTTTTGACGTTCAACAACTCTTCGGGGCTGACAGTTTTGTAAAATCTCAACCTAGGCAAAACAAACGTTGTTAAATTTATAACTCATCGAACATCACACACTCCGATTGAAAGTGGGATTAACGACATGTCACTATAACAAATAGGCAAAATCAAATTTCTGGGCCTTCAAGTAGACAACTATTTAGACTGAAAAGCTCACATTAGGTATATGTTATACAAACTCTACTGTGCACGTTATGCTATCCAAGCACTGGCAAACGTGAGTTCTATAGACACACGTAAATAACCTTACTATACATATTTTAACTTTATAATGGAATATAGAATTTTGCTTTTCGATTTCGGCAGTGTTGCGGGCAGAACTCTGGCATGCTCTCATGTGAAGTGCTCAGAAACTGACGTCACAAAAAGAACACGTCACTCATCGACGAAATTTTCGAAATAAGACCTTTAAGATGTACGAAGAGGTCCACGGTTCATCCACAACAGGCAGCACAGGCCGCATCTATGTTATGGCATACCAAGAATACCCCAAAAAGGGTTTTATTATCGATCCGACTGTAAGCTTTGAGCACCATCTTAGTCAACCTATGAAAGTGCATCTAGGAAAACAAAATCTCTACGCACCTACCACACTCTTTCAGAAAAAATATCTGATGTATTACACTAACATGACTCTCTCTAGTTTTGTACTAACCATTCTTACAATCTCTTATTCTTCCATCTTCCTGTTAGTGGAGATAAACATTTGTAGAAATTACCTTATTGCTCGTTTTCCTGCATGTGCACCGGGAATATAGGAATACAGTAGGCCTTGCGCGACAGTCAAATCCTTTAAAGCTTTCAAACTCCGTTCTCTTTGCAGGTTAACATATGAAAAATGAATAGCGATGTTCCATTTGACAGAAGTAGAAGTTCTCCAGAAAATTCAACATATATATTTCATTTGTCATAACAATATCTCAAACATGTGGCATATTAAGGGACATTGGGAGTGAAATTTTGGTCAAAATTGTTAAAAAGTCGTAAATTGTTTTTTACCTTAAAATGTTCCTGGAACTTCTGTGCATTTGGATCAGTTGACATTTTTCATATCCCCCACTCCATGTGGTCATTACGGCTCTTTCAAATAGCGCTCTTCCCTTAACATACACAGGATGCTCCTTGATAAAAGCCTGATTTTCTCAAAACTACATTTCTGCACATTCCAAAAGAAGGTCGCGCCTGAGTTTTGCTTCAAATTCAATAAAAATTTCCAAAAGTATTCATAAATAGCAGCTAAACAAAACTATGATTCAATATTGATGTTATCTTTAACATGAATTCCAAAAACGTTTTTTTGTATGAAAAAAAAAAAACCAAATATTTTTTAGATTAAATTTTCTTTGTTATTAAAAAAACATGTAGAGCATAATCAGCAAATGTATTTGAAATATCTCTTCAGACAATTGTTACCCATGTTTTAGAGTATCAGTTCTGCTAATATAAATGAATTTTGAAAAGTCAATAGACGCGAGCTCTACTTTGAAAATGTGGGTATTAAATTCATAAAATAATTTATATATCATAAACGAATCATCCAATTTTAACGAAATTTGGTGAACCTCCTATTCGCATATAAATACAAACACAGTAAAAATTTCAGAAAAATCTATCAAGAAATGTGGAACTTTCAAATTTCACTCCCAGTGTCCCTTAATCAAAATCGTTAGAGCCATTTTCAAGAAAATCAAAGTTTTCAAAAAATGTTCTATGTAAAGGTTACTTTAGGGTGGAGGAATTTCTTCAAAATATTCGTGTCGCATCCTTGGAAGGCATTAACCTTTAATACCAACTTTGGTTTTTAACCGACCTTTCATTTTTGTTTACGCTGGCCACAGTCTGACAGGCAGGCACACAGACAGACAGACAGACAGACACACACACACACGCACACACACACAGACCTTTTTTCTAAAAATGACTTTTTTGTACCCAGGGGGTGTCAAAGTATATATTTCCGTTGAAATTTTGACACCTGGTTACCAGTAGAGAAAGCAAAAACGTATACAGGCGCAAAAACAAACAGGGATAGTTAAGAAACAAATGAAATTTTCCCTGTAATTATAAGATTAACATAGATGCTGAATATTTACAAATACGAATTCAACATTGTTTTACGCTTTCACTAGGCCTTTGCTGTTACGTCCCATCATTTATGTAGTTTTATAATGAGATTGTTGGTCAGTTATTCAATACAGATAAATTTAAGTAGCTTTCGAGTAGGCATCAAATGTGATTGACAATGATTTATCACTAAAGCATTTAGAAACTACCCACTAAGCTGCACAAGCATTAGCAGGATAATTTGTCAGTTGGATACTCCTGTACAGAGTAAAATCATTTCGAACATAGGTACTCCTTAGCAGCAATTTTAAAAGCATTGAAATTGTAAGATTTTTCTTTAAGATCATTAAGAAGAGCATTATAAAAATGATTATGGTTTCATAGTGTACACTTTTCTGAAGATAAGAATGTTTTGCGCTGGGATGATCGATATTACCTTTTGTCTAGTGTTTGTTTCATGAATTTCATTGTTTGTTATGCATGTGGATCGAATGTATGCAGGGTAAGGTTAATATCTACAGACTACCAAGTTCTTTCCAGGAAAATCTGATATGGGTGTTGGAATACGAGGAATATTCCTTTGCTCTCTACTGAATTGCCCCAAAATAAAATTCTATATTCCATTATAAAGTTGAAATATGTATAGTAAGGTTATTTACGTGTGTCTATAGAACTCACGTTTGCCAGTGCTTGGATAGCATAACATGCATAGTAGAGTTTGTATAACATATACCTAATGTGAGCTTTTCAGTGTAAATAGTTGTCTACTTGAAGGCCCAGAAATTTGATTTTGCCTATTTGGTCTACATGTCGTTAATCCCACTTTCAATCGGAGTGTGTGTAGTTCGATGAGTTATAAATTTAACAACCTTCGTTTTGCCTAGGTTGACATTTTACAAAACTGTCAGCCCCGAATGTTAGTTGTACGTCAAAAGTGTTCAAAATATTGGCGAAATCAAAGCTTCACAAGTTGTTGTTGATATAGTAAAGTACAAATTTGCAACAGTTGAAATTCCAGTACTCTCACGGATGAAACGAGGTTGGTCAGTTACTATATGTACGAGCGTGGAGGCTTCCACCAAGCGGGTTCCGCAGTAAACAGTTGCGACTGAAGTCAAAACTGATATTATATAGGTCATTTATTCTCTCGGTGGTCCTGTATGCATGTGTGGCCTGGGCTAATGCCTCCAAAACCGCCCTGAAACAACTCCAAACCCTCCAAAACCTCTCCCTCAGAAAAATCCTCTCTGCTCCACTCCTCACCAGTACCCAAACACTACACCTTGAAACCCGGATCCCGTTCATCCCGGAGGCAATTGAAAAACGAGCAACGGCTGCATGGACGCGCATTAGAAACCACGAAAACGACGTGATCGCCAATATCGGCAAAGGCGAGCCGAAGCACCGCAAGCATAATAGGATCAAAATGTTCTAGAAGCGGCTCGGCTCGCCGACTAATGCGCGTCCACGCAACCTCGTTCCTAGGCCACATACATGTTATGGCAGAGGCCCTCGCCTCGAATATTCAGCAGCTGCCACCGCGGGACAGTGTATATACGAAGTGTAAATAGTGCAGTGTGCTGGGACACATTTCTCTGGTGTGCCCAGTGAAGATGTGTGTATGTGTGTGTGAGATTGTGCGTGGGTGAATGCGTGCGTGAATGTGTATGTAAATAAATTGTAAGTATGTACATATGTATATATAACACAAAGAAGAAATAGAACTTAAAAAGACAAAATAAAACTATTCTCGGTGACCTACAGATGGTCACCGTATGGGTTTTTTGTTGAAACCGAAAAATGTGTATATATATATAAACAAAGTTAAATGTAAATAAAAATGTTAAATATAGCCTGTAAGCCGGGCCCATTGTACCGGCACCAGGCCAACACTTTCTAATAAATAACTTGAACTTGAACACCAAGCGGGGAGGTCCGGGACTACCGGGTAAGTCCAGTGTGACTGCAAACGCAACCTCATAGCAACTTTCTAGATCAAACGCCTTCGGGCAACACCTGGCCACGGTGTATAAGGTGGCACCAACCCATGTAGTGACCATGACTTCCCTTTTGAAACTATTCTTAGTTATGGGAATAAAAATGTAAAGTGCAACATAAAGTTCTATGGAAAATAAAATTTAAGTTTTTGCTTTCTCTACTACGGAAGGTACGTAAGGGAACTGTAGTATTGGACCCAAAATTCCGATGTCGAGATTTCACCAGAAATATATGTTTTGAGGTTCTCCTGAATCCAAAGGAACAGTTTTATAAGTAGGTTCGTGCGCGCTTGTGAAGATTGCCAAAAATTACACTTATATATATTTTGTGGTGCTATAAACTGAAATTTCTTCTCTTATTAGATGTAGGTATGCTTTATTAGTGCAGCAAAAGTATTTGTTTTAAATCTATATCTACTATTGTACTAAACATTCCTACAATCTCTTGTTCTTCCATCTTCGTGCTAGGAGATAAACATTTGTAGAAGTTATCTTATTACTCGTTTTCTTGCACGTGCACCGGGAATATTGGAATACAGTAGGCTTTGAGCGATAGTCAACTCTTTTAAAGCTTTCAAAATCCGTTCTCTTTGCAGTTTAACATATAAAAAATGAATAGCGGTGTTCCATTTGACAGAAGTAGAAGCTCTACAAAACTTACACAAAAAACGAGGAATATCTCCTAAATGGTTCACTCTACAAAAAAATTACCAAGACATAAATTGTGTATCTTTGCAAAATCTACAGCTTTTTCTTGAGTAAGATTTAGGCCATCTCTTACGGTTTACTAGTTATGCAAAAGTCATCCAGACTAAATAGGACTATATGGACTATATCCATAGAAAATTCAAGATATACATTGCATTTGTCATAAAAATATCTCAAACATATGGCATTTTAATGAAAATCGTTAGAGCCATTTTCAAGAAAATAAAAATTTTGGGAAAATATTCCATGTACAGTTTAGTTTAGGGTGGAGCAATTTTCTTCAAAATATTCGTGGCGCATACTTGGAGGACATTATTCTTAAATACCAACTTCGGTTTCTAACAGATTTTCCTTTTTGAGTTAAGCTGTTCACAGACTCACTGACACACACAGAAAGACAGACACATACACGGACCTTTTACTAAAAAAATGCTTTTTACGATGGGGGGGAGGGGGGGACTCAGGGGGTCTCAAAACATACATTTCCGGTGAAATCTCGAGATCGAATTTTTGGCTGGAATACAATACTTCCTCTAGCTACCAGTAGGGAAAGTAAGAGGTATATTAACATTAAGGAAGATGAAACAGATATTACTACATTAATTAATTTTATCATATTAAATTCAGTTTTAGTGACTTTTCAGTTGCAATATTTAGATCTTTTAGAGTAAATATCCAGTGCATGTGAGTTTATATGAAGATATTATTTTAGTTTTATTTTAACATAGCTTTTCACAAGCCTACATATTTTCAATATAAAAGCCTTTTTTTTTTTTTTTTTTTTTTTTTTCATAAGCAGGTGATAATATCTCCATACAATTTTTATCACATAATTTACAGTTCACAGTAATGTTGTGGATCCTCAGAGAGTCAATTTTCTGAAAAGAATTGCTTTTAAAAAATAAAAACCCCAACTTTTTAATGAAAAAATTATAGTTCGATTAAAAAAGTGTAAAAATGCATTAGCTTAGGTTTTCATATGAAGAAGGATTATTATATTTAGGAAGAACCAATACACACTGTAAAATATTTGGATTTCTGTTGCCAATAGGTCCTGGGAAAACGGGGCATTTATATCGCCATTTGAACAGTGATAATGTTCGAGTTTGAACAAATAAGTTATGTTTACCTGTATAATGGATTAAATTGACGCCAACTTAATGTTTCATCTGCAAAGAGATTATGAAATTTCAACTCCTTTTTCATAAAAATGTTCAACCCAATAAAATTGTTTAGGCTGCTGAAATTATAGGTTCCTACAAATTTTAAACAAGTTGATAAAATCATTTTGCCATGCACTTGCTTAACTTGGCAATTCGGAAAAATTTAAATTGTGACTCATGTTGAGTGGCCATATGATAAAAATTAATAAATGTTAAACCTTCAAGTTTGCATATTATATTTCGATTCAAGCACTCTTCAGGGCACAACTCAGGACGAAAACCTCTGCCGCAGATGTAGCGGAGAAAGAAATACTGGCAAACGTCCTGGGCTCCTGTTCACACGGTGAGCTGCGATAACGAATCGCTTATATGTGAAAACGTCATTATCAGGGAAAGGAGTTTAAAGCAAACATTGAGTAAACAAACTGGCATATAATTGCAAAGAAAGAAAACGCGTGCTTTAAGAACAGAGAAGATGCCATATTAATGGCTATACCATTTTTTAGAGAGAAACTTCTGAAATCTGACGTGTTGCACTCACACGTCCTTTTCTACTCTTGTACTAACCATTCTAACAAACTCTTATTCCTATATGTGCATCGTGTTAGTTAAGATAAACGTTTGTACAAATTATCTTATTGTTTATTTCCTTATAAGTGCAAGGGCAATAAGGGAATACAGTAGGATTTGAGTGAAAATCAAACTTTTTAAAGCTTTGAGATTCCATTCGCTTTGCACGCTAAACATATAAAAAAGTGAACAACGATGTTCCATTTCACGGAAGTTTTGTTCCCCCAACTGACACAAATAACATGGAATATCTCCGAAATGGTTCCCTCTAAAAAAAATTAATTTCGATATAATTTGCGAGTCATTTTTGTAAAGTAAGACTGTCTCTTACGATTTAGGAGTTATTGGAAGGTAAACCAAAATAAACAGGACTAAATATGGCATAACCAGAAAACTCAAAACATACATTTCATTTGCCGTTAAATATCTTAAACATATGGCATTTTAATCAAAAACGTTACAGACATTTTCAAGGAAATCAAAATTTTCGAAAACTCTTCCATGTAAAGGGTAGTTTAGGGTGGGGGTATTTTCTTAAAAATCTTCATATCACATCATTGAAAGACATTAAACTTAAATACCAACATTGGTTTGTTACCAACTTTTCGTTTTTGAGTTATGTAGTTATGTTGTCCAAAGTCAAACAGGCTGACACACACACACACACACACACACACACACACACACACACACACACACACACACACACACACACACACACACACACACACACACACACACACACACACACACACACACACGGGCTTTTTTCTACACATCTTAGAATATATATTGAAAACAAATACTTTTGCTTCAATAATAAAGCATACCTACATCTAATTAGACAAAAAATTTCAATTTACAACACCGCACTAGATATTAAAGTGTAATTTTGGCAATCTTCGCAAGCGCTCGCGAACCTCTTTATAAAACTGCTTTTTTGGATTCAAAGGAGCCTCAAGACATATATTTCTGGTAAATTCAGGCATCAAAATTTTGCTTCGAGTACTGTACTTCTCCTATGTACCTTGCATAGTAGAGAAAGCAAAAATTAAATTTTATGTTCCGTAAGACTTTATGTTGCACTTTTCATTTTTATTCCCATAACTAACAATAGTTTCAAAAGGGAAGTCATTGTCACTACATGGGTTGGTGCCACCTTATACACCGTGGCCAAGTGTTGCCCGAAGGCGTTTTAATTGGAGGGTTACAGTGTAGAGTCATGCTATAGTTACCCTGTAGTCCCGGACCTCCCCACTTAGGGAAGCCTGCACTCTCGTACATATAGTAACTGACCAACATGGTTTCATCCGTGAGAGTACCGGAATTTCAGCTGTTACAAATTTGTGCGTCGCTATATCAACAACAGCTTGCGATATTTTGCTTTGCCAATATTTTGAAAACTTTTGACGGACAGCAACTCTTCTGGGCTGACAGTTTTGTAAAATGTCAAACTAGGCAAAATAAAGATTGTTAATTTATAACGCATCGAACATCACATACTCCGATTGAAAGTGGGCTTAACGACATGTAGAACAAATAGGCAAAATCAAATTTCTGGGCCTTTAAGTAGACAACTATTTAGACTGAAAGGCTCACATTAGGTATATGTTATACAAACTCTACTGTGCATGTTATGCTATCCAAGCACTGGCAAACGTGAGTTCTATAGACACACGTAAATTACCTTAATATACATATTTTAACTTTATAATGGAATATAGAATTTTGCTTTTCGATTTCAGCACTGTTGCGGGCAGAACTCGGGCACCTGTTCTCATGTGAGCTGCTCAGAAACTGACGTCACAAAGAGAACACGTCACTCATCGCCGAAATTTTCGAAATAAGACCTTTAAGATATACGAAGAGGTCCACGGTTCATCCACAACAGGCAGCACAGGCCGCATCTATGTTATGGCATACCAAGAATACCCCAAAAAGGGTTTCATTATCGATCCGACTGTAAGCTTTGAGCACCATCTTAGTCAACCTATGAAAGTGCATCTCGGAAAACAAAAACTCTACGCACCTACCACACTCTTTCGGAAAAAATATCTGATGTGTTACACTCTCTCTAGTTTTGTACTAACCATTCTTATAATCTCTTATTCTTCCATCTTCATGTTAGTGGAGATAAACATTTGAAGAAATTATCTTATTGCCCGTTTATCTGCATGTGCACAGGGAATATAGGAATACAGTAGGCCTTGCGCGACAGTCAAATCCTTTAAAGCTTTCAAACTCCGTTCTCTTTGCAGGTTAACATATAAAAAATGAATAGCGATGTTCCATTTGACAGAAGTAGAAGCTCTCCAGAAAATTCAACATATATATTTCATTTGTCATAGAAATATCTGAAACATGTGGCATATTAAGGGACATTGGGAGTGAAATTTTGGTCAAAATTGTCAAAAGGTCGAAAATGTTTTTTTAGCTTAAAATGTTCCTGGAACACCTGTGCATTTGGATCAGCTAACATTTTTCATATCCCCCACTCCATGTGGTCATTACGGCCCTTTCAAATAGTGCTCTTCCCTTAACCGTTAACGTACACAGGATGCTCCTATATAAAAGCCTGATTTTCTCAAAACTACATTTCTGCACATTCCAAAAGAAGGTCGCGCCTGAGTTTTGCTTCAAATTGAATAAAAATTTCCAAAAGTATTCATAAATAGCAGCTAAACAAAACTATGATTCAATATTGATGTTATCTTTAACATGAATTCCAAAAACGTTTTTTTGTATGAAAAAAACCAATAATTTTTAAGATTAAATTTTCTTTGTTATTAAAAAAAATATGTACAGCATAATCAGCAAATGTATTTGAAATATCTCTTCAGACAATTGTTACCCATGTTTTAGAGTATCAGTTCTGCTAATATAAATGAATTTTGGAAAGTTAATAGACACGAGCTCTATTTTGAAAATGTGGGTATCAAATTCATAAAATAATTTATATATCATAAACGAAACATCCAATTTTAATGAAATTTTGTGCAGCTCCTATTGGCATATAAATACAAACACAGTAAAAATTTCAGAGAAATCTATCAAGAAATGTGGAACTTTCAAATTTCACTCCCAGTGTCCCTCAATCAAAATCGTTAGAGCCATTTTCAAGAAATTTAAGTTTTCGAAAAATGTTCTATGTAAAGTTTACTTTAGGGTGGAGCAATTGCTTCAAAATATTCGTGTCGCATCCTTGGAAGGCATTAACCTTTAATACCAACTTTGGTTTTTAACCGACCTTTCATTTTGGATTTACGCTGGCCACAGTCTGACAGGCAGGCACACAGACAGACAGACAGACAGACACACACACACACACACACACACACACACACACACACACGCACACGCACACACACACACATACACACACCTCTTTTTTTAAAAATGATTTTTTTGTACTCAGGGGGTCTCAAAACGTACATTTCCGGTGAAATCTCGAGATCAACTTTTTGGCTGGAATACAATACTTCCTTTAGCTACCAGTAGGGAAAGTAAGAGGTATTTTAACATTAAGGAGGATGAAACAAATATTACTACATTAATTAATTTTATCATATTACATACAGTTTTAGTGACTTTTCAGTTGCAATATTTGGATCTTTTAGAGTAAATATCTAGTGCATGTGAGTTTATATGAAGATATTATCTTAGTTTTATTTTAACATAACTTTTCACAAGCCTACATTTTTTCAATATAAAAGCCTCTTTTTTTCATAAGCAGTTGATAATATCTCCATACAGTTTTTATCACATAATTTACAGTTCACAGTAATGTTGTGGATCCTCAGAGAGTCAATTTTCTGAAGAGAATTGCTTTTAAAAAATAAAAAGCCCAACTTTTTAATGAAAAAATTATAGTTCGAATATAAAAGTGTAAAAATGCATTAGCTTAGATTTTCATATGAAGAAGGATTATTATATTTACGAGGAACCAATACACACTGTAAAATATTTGGATTTCTGTTGCCAATAGATCCTGGGTAAACGGGGCATTTATATCGCCATTTGAACAGTGATAATATAGACCTTTACGAGTCCCGTTAACTTTCGAGTTTGAACAAATAAGTTATGTTTACCTGTATAATGGATTAAATTGACGCCAACTTAATGTTTCATCTGCAAAGAGATTATGAAATTTCAACTCCTTTTTGATAAAAATGTTCAACCCAATAAAATTGTTTAGGCTGCTGAAATTATAGATTCCTACAAATTTTAAACAAGTTGATAAAATCATTTTGCCATGCACTTGCTTAACTTGGCAATTCGGAAAAATTTAAATTGTGACTCATGTTGAGTGGCCATATGATAAAAATTAATAAATGTTAAACCTTTAAGTTTGCATATTATATTTCGATTCAAGCATTCTTCCGGGCACAACTCAGGACGAAAACCTCTGCCGCAGATGTAGCGGAGAAAGAAATACTGGCAAACGTCCTGGGCTCCTGTTCTCACGGTGAGTTGAGATAACGAATCGCTTATATGTGAAAACGTCATTATCAGGGAAAGGAGTTCAAAGCAAACATTGAGTAAACAAACTGGCATATATTTGCAAAGAAAGAAAACACGTGCTCTAAGCACATAGAAGATGCCATATTAATGGCTATACCATTTTTAGAGATAAACTTCTGAAATCTGACGTGTTTTACTCACACGTCCTTTTCTACTCTTGTACTAACCATTCTAACAAACTCTTATTCCTATATGTGCATCGTGTTAGTTAAGATAAACGTTTGTACAAATTATCTTATTGTTTATTTCCTTATAAGTGCAAGGGGAATAAGGGAATACAGTAGGATTTGAGTGAAAGTCAAACTTTTTAAAGCTTTGAGATTCCATTCTCTTTGCACGCTAAACATATAAAAAAGTGAACAACGATGTTCCATTTCACGGAAGTTTTGTTCCCCCAACTGACACAAATAACAAGGAATATCTCCGAAATGGTTCCCTCTAAAAAATAATTAATTTCGATATAATTTGCGAGTCATTTTTGTAAAGTAAGACTGTCTCTTACGATTTAGGAGTTATTGGAAGGTCAACCAAAATAAACAGGACTAAATATGGCATAACCAGAAAACTCAAAACATACATTTCATTTGCAATACAAATATCTTAAACATATGGCATTTTAATCAAAAACGTTAGGGACATTTTCAAGGAAATCAAAATGTTCGAAAACTTTTCCATGTAAAGGGTAGTTTAGGGTGGGGGTATTTTCTTAAAAATCTTCATATCGCATCATTGAAAGACATTAAACTTAAATACCAACTTTGGTTTGTTACCAACTTTTCGTTTTTGAGTTATGTAGTTATGTTGTCCAAAGTCAAACAGGCTGACACACAATTCACACACACACACACACACACACACACACACACACACACATACACACACACACACACACACACACACACACGGGCTTTTTTCTACACATCTTATAATATATATTGAAAACAAATACTTTTGCTGCAATAATAAAGCATACCTACATCTAATTAGACAAGAAATTTCAATTTACAACACCGCACTAGATATTAAAGTATAATTTTGGCAATCTTCGCAAGCGCTCGCGAACCTCTTTATAAAACTGCTTTTTTAGATTCAAAGGAGCCTCAAAACATATATTTCTGGTGAAATCCAGGCATCAAAATTTTGTTTCGAATACTGTACTTCCCCTATGTACCTTGCGTAGTTGAGAAAGCAAAAATTAAATTTTATTTTCCGTAAGACTTTATGTTGCACTTTTCATTTTTATTCCCATAACTGACAATAGTTTCAAAAGGGAAGTCATTGTCACTACATGGGTTGGTGCCACCATATACACCGTGGCCAAGTGTTGCCCAAAGGCGTTTTATGATGGTTACTGAGTGTTGTCACGCTATAGTTACCCTGTAGTCCCGGACCTCCCCGCTTGTTGGAAGCCAGCACTCTCGTACATATAGTAACTGACCAACATGGTTTCATCCGTGAGAGTACCGGAATTTCAACTGTTACAAATTTGTGCGTTGCTATATCAACAACAGCTTGCGATATTTTGATTTTGCCAATATTTTGAAAACTTTTGACGCACAACAACTCTTCTGGACTGACAGTTTTGTAATATGTCAACCTAGGCAAAATAAAGATTGTTAAAGTTATAACTCATCGAACATCACACACTCCGATTGAAAGTGGGATTAACGACATGTCACTATAACAAATAGACAAAATCAAATTTCTGGGCCTTCAAGTAGACAACTATTTAGACTGAAAAGCTCACATTAGGTATATGTTATACAAACTCTACTGTGCACGTTATGCTATCCAAGCACTGGCAAACCTGAGTTCTATAGACGCAAGTAAATAACCTTACTATACATATTTTAACTTTATAATGGAATATAGAATTTTGCTTTTCGATTTCGGCACTGTTGCGGGCAGTACTCGGGCATGCTCTCATGTGAAGTGCTCAGAAACACACGTCACAAACAGAACACGTCACTCATCGCCGAAATTTTCGAAATAATACCTTTAAGATGTGCGAAGAGGTCCACGGTTCATCCACAACAGGCAGCACAGGCCGCATCTATGATATGGCGTACTAAGAATACCCCAAAAAGGGTTTCATTATCGATCCGACTGTAAGCTTTGAGCACCATCTTAGTCAACCAAAGAAAGTGCATCTCGGAAAACAAAAACTCTACGCACCTACCACACACTCTTTCAGAAAAAATATCTAATGTGTTACACTCACATGACTCTCTCTAGTTTTGTACTAACCATTCTTACAATCTCTTATTCTTCCATCTTCATGTTAGTGGAGATAAACATTTGTAGAAATTATCTTACTGCCCGTTTTCCTGCATGTGCACCGGGAATATAGGAATACAGTAGGCCTTGCGCGACAGTCAAATCCTTTAAAGCTTTCAAACTCCGTTCTCTTTGCAGGTTAACATATAAAAAATGAACAGCGATGTTCCATTTGACAGAAGTAGAAGTTCTCCAGAAAATTCAACGTATATATTTCATTTGTCATAAAAATATCTGAAACATGTGGCATATTAAGGGACATAGGGAGTGAAATTTTGGTCAAAATTGTCAAAAAGTCGTAAATTGTTTTTCACCTTAAAATGTTCCTAGAACTTCTGTGCATTGGGATTAGCTAACATTTTTCATATCCCCCACTCCATGTGGTCATTACGGCCCTTTCAAATAGTGCTCTTCCCTTAACGTACACAGCATGCTCCTTTATAAAAGCCTGTTTTTCTCAAGACTACATTTCTGCACATTCCAAAAGAAGTTCGCGCCTGAATTTTGCTTCAAATTCAATAAAAATTTCCAAAAGTATTCATAAATAGCAGCTAAACAAAACCATGATTCAATATTGATGTTATCTTTAACATGAATTCCAAAAACTTTTTTTTGTATGAAAAAAAACCCAAATATTTTTAAGATTAAGTTTTCTTTGTTATTAAAAAAATATGTACAGCATAATCAGCAAATGTATTTGAAATATCTCTTCAGACAATTGTTACCCATGTTTTAGAGTATCAGTTCTGCTAATATAAATGAATTTTGAAAAGTCAATAGAGGCTAGCTCTATTTTGAAAATGTGGGTATTAAATTCATAAAATAATTTATATATCATAAACGAATCATCCAATTTTAATGAAATTTGGTGTACCTTCTATTCGCATATAAATACAAACACAGTAAAAATTTCAGAAAACTCTATCAAGAAATGTGGAACTTTCAAATTTCACTCCCAGTGTCCCTTAATCAAAATCGTTAGAGCCATTTTCAAGAAAATCAAAGTTTTCGAAAAATGTTCTATGTAAAGGTTACTTTAGGGTGGAGCAATTTCTTCAAAATATTCGTGTCGCATCCTTGGAAGGCATTAACCTTTAATACCAACTTTGGTTTTTAACCGACCTTTCATTTTTGATTTACGCTGGCCACAGTCTGACAGGCAGGCACACAGACAGACAGACAGACACACACACACACACGCGCACGCACACACACACACACACACACACATACACACACACACAGAGACCTTTTTTCTAAAAATGATTTTTTTGTACTCAGGGGGTGTCAAAGTATATATTTCCGGTGAAATTTTGACATCTAATTTTTGAGTTGAGTACAATAATTCACCTGGTTACCAGTAGAGAAACCAAAAACGTATACAGGCGCAATAACAAAGCAGGGATAGTTAAGAAACAAATGAAATTTTGCCTGTAATTATAAGATTAACATAGATGCTGAATATTTACAAATACGAATTCAACATTGTTTTACGCTTTCACTAGGTCTTTGCTGTTACGTCCCATCATTTATGTAGTGTTATAATGAGATTGTTGGTCAGTTATTCAATACAGATAAATTTAAGTAGCTTTCGAGTAGGCATCAAATGTGATTGACAATGATTTATCACTAAAGCATTTAGAAACTACCCACTAAGCTGCACAAGCATTAGCAGGATAATTTGTCAATTGGATGCTCCTGTACAGAGTAAAATCATTTCGAACATAGGTACACCTTAGCAGCAATTTTAAAAGCATTGAAATTGTAAGCTTTTTCTTTAAGATCATTAAGAAGAGCATTATAAAAATGATTATGGTTTCATAGTGTACACTTTTCTGAAGATAAGAATGTTTTGCGCTGGGATGATCGATGTTACCTTTTGTCTAGTGTTTATCTCATAAATTTCATTGTTTGTTATGCATGTGGATCGAATGTATGCAGGGTAAGATTAATATCTACAGACTACTAAGATCTTTCCAGGAAAATCTGATATGGGTGTTGGAATACGAGAAATATTCCTTTGCTCTCTACTGAATTGCCCCAAAATAAAATTCTATATTCCATTATAAAGTTAAAATATGTACAGTAAACTGATTTACCTGTGTCTGTAGAACTCATATTTGCACGTGCTTGGATAGCATAACGTGCACAGTGGAGTTTGTATAAGATATACCTAATGTGAGCTTTTCAGTCTAAATAGTTGTCTACTTGAAGGCCCAGAAATTTGATTTTGCCTATTTGTTCTGCATGTCGTTAATCCCACTTTCAATCGGAGTGTGTGAAGTTCGATGAGTTATAAATTTAACATCCTTTGTTTTGCCTAGGTTGACATTTTCCAAAACTGTCAGCCCCGAAGAGTAGTTGAACGTCAAAAGTTTTCAAGAAATTGCCCAAATCAAAACATCACAAGTTGTTGTTGATATAGTAAAGTTCAAATTTGCAACAGTTGAAATTCCGGTACTCTCACGGATGAAACGAGGTTGGTCAGTTACTATATGTACAAGAGTGCAGACCTCCAGAAGCGGGGAGGTCCGGGACTACAGGGTAACTACAGCGTGATTAAAAACGCAAACGCAACCTCATAGCAACTTTCTAGATCAAACGCCTTCGGGCAACACCTGGCCACGGTGTATAAGGTGGCACCAACCCATGTAGTGACCATGACTTCCCTTTTGAAACTATTCTTAGTTATGGGAATAAAAATGGAAAGTGCAACATAGTACGTAGGAGAGGTATAGTATAAGACCCATAATTTCGATGTCCAAATTTCATCAGAAATATATGTTTTGAGGTTCCCCTGAATCCAAAACAGCAGTTTTAGACAGAAGTTCACGCGCGCTTGCGAAGATTGCCAAAAATTACATTTTATATCTTGTGCAATGCTATAAATTGAAATTTCTATTGTAATTAGATGTAGGTATGCTTTATTATTGCAGCAAAAGTATTTGTTTTAAATCTATATCTACTATTGTACTAAACATTCCTACAATCTCTTATTGTTCCATTTTCGTGCTAGTGGAGATAAACATTTGTAGAAGTTATCTTATTACTCGTTTTCTTGCACGTGCACCGCGAATATGGGAATTCAGTAGGCTTTGAGCGATAGTCAACTCTTTTAAAGCTTTCAAAATCCGTTCTCTTTGCAGGTTAACATAAAAAATGAATAGCGGTGTTCCATTTGACAGAAGTAGAAGTTCTACAAAACTTATTCAAATTACGAGGAATGTCTCCTAAATGGCTCACTCTACAAAAAAATTATAGAGACATAAATTGTGTATCTTTGCAAAATCTACAGCTTTTTCTTGAGTAAGATTTAGGCCATCTCTTAGGTTTACCAGTTATGCAAAAGTCATCCAGACTAAATAGGACTACATGGACCATATCCATAGAAAATTCAAGATATACATTGCATTTGTCATAAAAATATATGAAACGTATGGCACTTTAATCAAAATCGTTAGAGCCATTTTCAAGAAAGTAAAAATTTTCGGAAAATATTCCATGTACAGTTTAGTTTAGGGTGGAGCAATTTTCATCAAAATATTCGTGGCGCATACTTGGACGATATTATTGTTAAATACCAACTTCGGTTTCTAACAGATTTTCCTTTTTGAGTTAAGCTGTTCACAGACTCAATGACACACACAGAAAGACACACACATACACCGACCTTTTACTAAAAAAATGCTTTTTACGGAAGGGGGGGGGACACAGGGGGTCTCAAAACATACATTTCCGGTGAAATCTCGAGATCGAATTTGTGGCTGGAATACAATACTTCCTCTAGCTACCAGTAGGGAAAGTAAGAGGTATATTAACATTAAGGTGGATAAAACTAATATTACTACATTAATTAATTTTATCATATTACATACAGTTTTAGTGACTTTTCAGTTGCAATATTTGGATCTTTTAGAGTAAATATGTAGTGCATGTGAGTTTATATGAAGATATTATGTTAGTTTTATTTTAGCATAACTTTTCACAAGCCTACATTTTTTCAATATAAAAGCCTGTTTTTTTTTCATAAGCAGGTGATGATATCTCCATACAATTTTTATCACATAATTTACAGTTCACAGTAATGTTGTGCATCCTCAGAGAGTCAATTTTCTGAAAACAATTGCTTTTAAAAAATAAAAACCCCCACTTTTTAATGAAAAAATTATAGTTCGATTAAAAAAATGTAAAAATGCAATGAAGAAGGATTATTATATTTACGAAGAACCAATACACACTGTAAAATATTTGGATTTCTGTTGCCAATAGGTCCTGGGAAAACGGGGCATTTATATCGCCATTTGAACAGTGGTAATATAGACCTTTACGACTCCCGTTAACTTTCGAGTTTGAACAAATAAGTTATGTTTACCTGTATAATGGATTAAATTGACGCCAACTTAATGTTTCATCTGCAAAGAGATTATGAAATTTCAACTCCTTTTTGATAAAAATGTTCAACCCAATAAAATTGTTTAGGCTGCTGAAATTATAGATTCCTACAAATTTTAAACAAGTTGATAAAATAATTTTGCCATGCACTTGCTTAACTTGGCAATTCGGAAAAAATTTAAATTGTGACTCATGTTGAGTGGCCATATGATAAAAATTAATAAATGTTAAACCTTCAAGTTTGCATATTATTTTTCGATTCAAGCACTCTTCCGGGCACAACTCAGGACGAAAACCTCTGCCGCAGATGTAGCGGAGAAAGAAATACTGGCAAACGTCCTGGGCTCCTGTTCACACGGTGATCTGCGATAACGAATCGCTTATATGTGAAAACGTCATTCTCAGGGAAAGGAGTTTAAAGCAAACATTGAGTAAACAAACTGGCATATAATTGCAAGGAAAGAAAACACATGCTTTAAGAACAGAGAAGATGCCATATTAATGGCTATACCATATTTTAGAGAGAAACTTCTGAAATCTGACGTGTTGCACTCACACGTCCTTTTCTACTCTTGTACTAACCATTCTAACAAACTGTTATTCCTATATGTGCATCGTGTTAGTTAAGATAAACGTTTGTACAAATTATCTTATTGTTTATTTCCTTATAAGTGCAAGGGGAATAATGGAATACAGTAGGATTTGAGTGAAAGTCAAACTTTTTAAAGCTTTGAGATTTCATTCTCTTTGCACGCTAAACATATAAAAAAGTGAACAACGATGTTCCATTTCACGGAAGTTTATTTCCCCCAACTGACACAAATAACAAGGAATATCTCCGAAATGGTTCCCCCTAAAAAAAATTAATTTCCATATAATTTGCGTGTTTTGGCGAGATCTACATTTTTGTAAATTAAGGCTGTCTCTTACAATTTAGGAGTTATTAGAAGGTCATCCAAAATAAGCAGGACTAAATATGGCATAACCAGAAAACTCAAAACATACATTTCATTTGCCATACAAATATCTTAAACATATGGCATTTTAATCAAAAACGTTAGAGACATTTTCAAGGAAATCAAAATTTTCGAAAACTTTTCCATGCAAAGGGTAGTTTAGCGTGGGGGTATTTTCTTAAAAATCTTCATATCGCATCATTGAAAGACATTAAACTTAAATACCAACTTTGGTTTGTTACCAACTTTTCGTTTTTGAGTTATGTAGTTATGTTGTCCAAAGTCAAACAGGCTGACACACACACACACACATACACACACACACACACACACACACACACACACACACACACACACACACACACACACGCACACACGCACGCACACACACACACAAACACTCAGACACACACACACACACACACACACACACACGGGCTTTTTTCTACACATCTTATAATATATATTGAAAACAAATACTTTTGCTGCAATAATAAAGCATACCTACATCTAATTAGACAAGAAATTTCAATTTACAACACCGCACTAGATATTAAAGTGTAATTTTGGCAATCTTCGCAAGCGCTCGCGAACCTCTTTATAAAACTGCTTTTTGGGATTCAAAGGAGCCTCAAAACATATATTTCTGGTGAAATCCAGGCATCAAAATTTTGTTTCGAATACTGTACTTCCCCTATGTACCTTGCATAGTTGAGAAAGCAAAAATTAAATTTTATTTTCCGTAAGACTTTATGTTGCACTTTTCATTTTTATTCCCATAACTAACAATAGTTTCAAAAGGGAAGTCATTGTCACTACATGGGTTGGTGCCACCTTATACACCGTGGCCAAGTGTTGCCCGAAGGCATTTTGTGAGGGTTACTGTGGGGTGTCACGCTATAGTTCCCCTGTAGTCCCGGACCTCCCCGCTTAGCGAAGCCTGCACTCTGGTACATATAGTAACTGACCAACATGGTTTCATCCGTGAGAGTACCGGAATTTCAACTGTTACAAATTTGTGCGTTGCTATATCAACAACATCTTGCGACATTTTGATTTGGCCAATATTTTGAAATCTTTTGACGTTCAACAACTCTTCGGGGCTGACAGCTTTGTAAAATGTCAACCTAGGCAAAACAAACGTTGTTAAATTTATAACTCATCGAACATCACACACTCCGATTGAAAGTGGGATTAACGACATGTCACTATAACAAATAGGCAAAATCAAATTTCTGGGCCTTCAAGTAGACAACTATTTAGACTGAAAAGCTCACATTAGGTATATGTTATACAAACTCTACTGTGCACGTTATGCTATCCAAGCACTGGCAAA
Organism: Tenodera sinensis; assembly: GCA_030765045.1. NCBI lineage: Eukaryota > Metazoa > Arthropoda > Insecta > Mantodea > Mantidae > Tenodera > Tenodera sinensis. The sequence goes on along the minus strand of CM060964.1, from coordinate 45,232,862 downwards.
CGTGAGTTCTATAGACGCAAGTACATAACCTTACTATACATGTTTTAACTTTATAATGGAATATAGAATTTTGCTTTTCGATTTCGGCACTGTTGCGGGCAGAACTCGGGCATGCTCTCATGTGAAGTGCTCAGAAACTGACGTCACAAAGAGAACACGTCACTCATCGCCGAAATTTTCGAAATAAGACCTTTAAAATATACGAAGAGGTCCACGGCTCATCCACAACAGGCAGCACAGGCCGCATCTATGTTATGGCATACCAAGAATACCCCAAAAAGGGTTTCATTATCGATACGACTGTAAGCTTTGAGCACCATCTTAGTCAACCAATGAAAGTGCATCTCGGAAAACAAAAACTCTACGCACCTACCACACTCTTTCAGAAAAAATATCTGATGTGTTACACTCACATGACTGTCTCTAGTTTAGTACTAACCATTCTTGCAATCTCTTATTCTTCCATCTTCATGTTAGTGGAGATAAACATTTGTAGAAATTATCTTACTGCCCGTTTTCCTGCATGTGCACCGGGAATATAGGAATACAGTAGGCCTTGCGCGACAGTCAAATCCTTTAAAGCTTTCAAACTCCGTTCTCTTTGCAGGTTAACATATAAAAAATGAATAGCGATGTTCCATTTGACAGAAGTAGAAGTTCTCCAGAAAATTCAACATATATATTTCATTTGTCATAAAAATATCTCAAACATGTGGCATATTAAGGGACATTGGGAGTGAAATTTTGGTCAAAATTGTCAAAAAGTCGTAAATAGTTTTTCACTTTAAAATGTTCCTGGAACTTCTGTGCATTTGGATCAGCTAACATTTTTCATATCCCCCACTCCATGTGGTCATTACGGCTCTTTCAAATAGTGCTCTTCCCTTAACGTACACAGGATGCTCCTATATAAAAGCCTGTTTTTCTCAAAACTACATTTCTGCACATTCCAAAAGAAGGTCGCGCCTGAGTTTTGCTTCAAATTCAATAAAAATTTCCAAAAGTATTCATAAATAGCAGCTAAACAAAACTATGATTCAATATTGATGTTATCTTTAACATGAATTCCAAAAACTTTTTTTTGTAAAAAAAAACTTTTTTAAAATCGTTAGAGCCATTTTCAAGAAAATCAAAGTTTTCGAAAAATGTTCTATGTAAAGGTTAGTTTAGGGTGGAGCAATTTCTTCAAAATATTCGTGTCGCATCCTTGGAAGGCATTAACCTTTAATACCAACTTTGGTTTTTAACCGACCTTTCATTTTTGATTTACGCTGGCCACAGTCTGACAGGCAGGCACACAGACAAAAAGACAGACAGACACACACATACACACGCGCACACACACACACACACAGACCTTTTTTCTAAAAATGATTTTTTTGTACTCAGGGGGTGTCAAAGTATATATTTCCGGTGAAATTTTGACATCTAATTTTTGAGTTGAGTACAATAATTCACCTGGTTACCAGTAGAGAAAGCAAAAATGTATACAGGCGCAAAAACAAAGCAGGGATAGTTAAGAAACAAATGAAATTTTCCCTGTAAGTATAAGATTAACATAGATGCTGAATATTTACAAATACGAATTCAACATTGTTCTACGCTTTCACTAGGCCTTTGCTGTTACGTCCCATCATTTATGTAGTTTTATAATGAGATTGTTGGTCAGTTATTCAATACAGATAAATTTAAGTAGCTTTCGAGTAGGCATCAAATGTGATTGACAAAGATTTATCACTAAAGCATTTAGAAACTACCCACTAAGCTGCACAAGCATTAGCAGGATAATTTGTCAATTGGATGCTCCTGTACAGAGTAAAATCATTTCGAACATAGGTACTCCTTAGCAGCAATTTTAAAAGCATTGAAATTGTAAGCTTTTTCTTTAAGATCATTAAGAAGAGCATTATAAAAATGATTATGGTTTCATAGTGTACACTTTTGTGAAGATAAGAAGGTTTTGCGCTGGGATGATCGATGTTACCTTTTGTCTAGTGTTTATCTCATAAATTTCATTGTTTGTTATGCTTGTGGATCGAATGTATGCAGGGTAAGATTAATATCTACAGACTACCAAGATCTTTCCAGGAAAATATGATATGGGTGTTGGAATAGGAGGAATATTCCTTTGCTCTCTACTGAGTTGCCCCAAAATAAAATTCTATATTCCATTATAAAGTTAAAATATGTACATTAAACTGATTTACCTGTGTCTGTAGAACTCATATTTGCACGTGCTTGGATAGCATAACGTGCACAGCTGAGTTTATATAAGATATACCTAATGTGAGCTTTTCAGTCTAAATAGTTGTCTACTTGAAGGCCCAGAAATTTGATTTTGCCTATTTGTTCTGCATGTCGTTAATCCCACTTTCAATCGGAGTGTGTGAAGTTCGATGAGTTATAAATTTAACAACCTTTGTTTTGCCTAGGTTGACATTTTCCAAAACTGTCAGCCCCGAAGAGTAGTTGTACGTCAAAAGATTTCAAAATATTGCCCAAATCAAAAAATCACAAGTTGTTGCTGATATAGTAAAGTACAAATTTGTAACAGTTGAAATTCCGGTACTCTCACGGATGAAATCATGTTGGTCAGTTACTATATGTACAGAGTGCAGGCTTCGCTAAGGAGGGAGGTCCGGGACTACAGGGTAACTATAGCGTCACACCACACAGACCATCCAGATAAAACGCCTTCGGGCAACACTTGGCCACGGTGTATAAGGTGGCACCAACCCATGTAGTGACAATGATTTCCCTTTTGAAACTATTCTTAGTTATGGGAATAAAAATGTAAAGTGCAACATAAAGTTCTACGGAAAATAAAATTTAAGTTTTTGCTTTCTCTACTACGAAAGGTACGTAGGGGAACTGTAGTATTCGACCCAAAATTCCGATGTCGAGATTTCACCAGAAATACATGTTTTGAGGTTCCCCTGAATCCAAAAAAAACAAAACAGTTTTATAAGCAGGTTCGTGCGCGCTTGTGAAGATTGCCAAAAATTACACTTTTATATATTGTGTGGTGCTACAAACTGAAATTTCTTGTCTAATTAGATGTAGGTATGCTTTATTATTGCAGCAAAAGTATTTGTTTTAAATCTATATCTACTATTGTACTAAACATTCCTACAATCTCTTATTCTTCCATCTTCGTCCTAGGAAATAAACATTTGTTGAAGTTATCTTATTACTCGTTTTCTTGCACGTGCACCGCGAATATGGCAATACAGTAGATTTTGAGCGATAGTCAACTCTTTTAAAGCTTTCAAAATCCGTTCTCTTTGCAGGTTAACGTATAAAAAATGAATAGCGGTGTTCCATTTGACAGAAGTAGAAGCTCTACAAAACTTACACAAATAACGAGAAATGTCTCCTAAATGGCTCACTCTACAAAAAAATTATGGAGACATAAATTGTGTATCTTTGCAAGATCTACAGTTTTTGTAGAGTAAGATTTGGGCCATCTCTTAGGTTTACCAGTTATGCAAAAGTCATCCAGACTTAATAGGACTACATGGACTATAGCCATAGAAAATTCAAGATACACATTTCATTTGTCATAAAAATATCTCAAACATGTAGCATATTAGTCAAAATCGTTGGAGCCACTTTCAAGAAAATAAAAATTTTCGAAAAATATTCCATGTAAAGTTTAGTTTAGGGTGGAGCAATTTTCTTCAAAATATTCGTGGCGCATACTTGGAGGACATTATTCTTAAATACCAACTTCGGTTTCTAACAGATTTTCCTTTTTGAGTTAAGCTGTTCACAGACTCACTGACACACACAGAAAGACAGACACATACACGGACCTTTTACTAAAAAAATGCTTTTTACGGGGGGGGACTCAGGGGGTCTCAAAACATACATTTCCGTTGAAATCTCGAGATCAACTTTTTGGCTGGAATACAATACTTCCTCTAGCTACCAGTAGGGAAAGTAAGAGGTATATTAACATTAAGGAGGATAAAACTAATATTACTACATTAATTAATTTTATCATATTACATACAGTTTTAGTGACTTTTCAGTTGCAATATTTGGATCTTTTAGAGTAAATATCTAGTGCATGTGAGTTTATATGAAGATATTATTTTAGTTTTATTTTAACACAACTTTTCACAAGCCTACATTTTTTCAATATAAAAGCCTGTTTTCTTTTTCATAAGCAGGTGATAATATCTCCATACAATTTTTATCACATAATTTACAGTTCACAGTAATGTTGTGGATCCTCAGAGAGTCAATTTTCTGAAAACAATTGCTTTTAAAAAATAAAAACCCCAACTTTTTAATGAAAAAATTATAGCTCGATAAAAAAATGTAAAAATGCAATGAAGAAGGATTATTATATTTACGAAGAACCAATACACACTTTAAAATATTTGGATCTCTGTTGCCAATAGGTCCTGGGAAAACGGGGCATTTATATCGCCATTTGAACAATGATAATATAGACCTTTACGACTCCCGTTAACTTTCGGGTTTGAACAAATAAGTTATGTTTACCTGTATAATGGATTAAATTGACGCCAACTTAATGTTTCATCTGCAAAGAGATTATGAAATTTCAACTCCTTTTTGATACAAATGTTCAACCCAATAAAATTGTTTAGGCTGCTGAAATTATAGATTCCTACAAATTTTAAACAAGTTGATAACATCATTTTGCCATGATCTTGCTTAACTTGGCAATTCGAAAAAATTTAAATTGTGACTCATGTTGAGTGGCCATATGATAAAAATTAATAAATGTTAAACCTTCAAGTTTGCATATTATTTTTCGATTCAAGCATTCTTCCGGGCACAACTCCGGACGAAAACCTCTGCCGCAGATGTAGCGGAGAAAGAAATACTGGCAAACGTCCTGGGCTCCTGTTCTTACGGTGATCTGCGACAACGAATCGCTTATATGTGAAAACGTCATTCTCAGGGAAAGGAGTTTAAAGCAAACATTGAGTAAACAAACTGGCATATAATTGCAAAGAAAGAAAACGCGTGCTTTAAGAACAGAGAGGATGCCATATTAATGGCTATACCATTTTTTAGAGAGAAACTTCTGAAATCTGACGTGTTGCACTCACAAGTATTTTTCTACTCTTGTACTAACCATTCTAACAAACTGTTATTCCTATATGTGCATCGTGTTAGTTAAGATAAACGTTTGTACAAATTATCTTATTGTTTATTTCCTTATAAGTGCAAGGGGAATAATGGAATACAGTAGGATTTGAGTGAAAGTCAAACTTTTTAAAGCTTTGAGATTCCATTCTCTTTGCACGCTAAACATATAAAAAAGTGAACAACGATGTTCCATTTCACGGAAGTTTTGTTCCCCCAACTGACACAAATAACAAGGAATATCTCCGAAATGGTTCCCCCTAAAAAAAATTAATTTCCATATAATTTGCGTGTTTTAGCGAGATCTACATTTTTGTAAATTAAGGCTGTCTCTTACAATTTAGGAGTTATTACAAGGTCATCCAAAATAAGCAGGACTAAATATGGCACAACCAGAAAACTCAAAACATACATTTCATTTGCCATACAAATATCTTAAACATATGGCATTTTAATCAAAAACGTTAGAGACATTTTCAAGGAAATCAAAATTTTCGAAAACTTTTCCATGTAAAGGGTAGTTTAGCGTGGGGGTATTTTCTTAAAAATCTTCATATCGCATCATTGAAAGACATTAAACTTAAATACCAACTTTGGTTTGTTACCAACTTTTCGTTTTTGAGTTATGTAGTTATGTTGTCCAAAGTCAAACAGGATGACACACACACACACACACGCACACACGCACGCACGCACGCACGCACACACACACACACAAACACTCAGACACACACACACACACACACACACACACACACGGGCTTTTTTCTACACATCTTATAATATATATTGAAAACAAATACTTTTGCTGCAATAATAAAGCATACCTACATCTAATTAGACAAGAAATTTCAATTTACAACACCGCACTAGATATTAAAGTGTAATTTTGGCAATCTTCGCAAGCGCTCGCGAACCTCTTTATAAAACTGCTTTTTTGGATTCAAAGGAGCCTCAAAACATATATTTCTGGTGAAATCCAGGCATCAAAATTTTGTTTCGAATACTGTACTTCCCCTATGTACCTTGCATAGTTGAGAAAGCAAAAATTAAATTTTATTTTCCGTAAGACTTTATGTTGCACTTTTCATTTTTATTGCCATAACTAACAATAGTTTCAAAAGGGAAGTCATTGTCACTACATGGGTTGGTGCCACCTTATACACCGTGGCCAAGTGTTGCCCGAAGGCATTTTATGATGGTTACTGTGTAGTGTCACGCTATAGTTACCCTGTAGTCCCGGACCTCCCCGCTTAGCGAAGCCTGCACTCTGGTACATATAGTAACTGACCAACATGGTTTCATCCGTGAGAGTACCGGAATTTCAACTGTTACAAATTTGTGCGTTGCTATATCAACAACATCTTGCGATATTTTGATTTGGCGAATATTTTGAAAACTTTTGACGTTCAACAACTCTTTGGGGCTGACAGTTTTGTAAAATGTCAACCTAGGCAAAACAAAGGTTATTAAATTTATAACTCATCGAACATCACACACTCCGATTGAAAGTGGGATTAACGACATGTCACTATAACAAATAGGCAAAATCAAATTTCTGGGCCTTTAAGTAGACAACTATTTAGACTGAAAAGCTCACATTAGGTACATGTTATACAAACTCTACTGTACACGTTATGCTATCCAAGCACTGGCAAACGTGAGTTCTATAGACGCAAGTAAAAAACCTTACTATACATATTTTAACTTTATAATGGAATATAGAATTTTGCTTTTCGATTTCGGCACTGTTGCGGGCAGAACTCGGGCATGCTCTCATGTGAAGTGCTCAGAAACACACGTCACAAACAGAAGACGTCACTCATCGCCGAAATTTTCGAAATAAGACCTTCAAAATATACGAAGAGGTCCACGGTTCATCCACAACAGGCAGCACAGGCCGCATCTATGTTATGGCATACCAAGAATACCCCAAAAAGGGTTTTATTATCGATCCGACAGTAAGCTTTGAGCACCATCTTAGTCAACCTATGAAAGTGCATCTAGGAGAACAAAAACTCTACGCACCTACCACACTCTTTCAGAAAAAATATCTGATGTATGACACTCACATGACTGTCTCTAGTTTTTTACTAACCATTCTTACAATCTCTTATTCTTCCATCTTCATGTTAATGGAGATAAACATTTGTAGAAATTACCTTATTGCTCGTTTTCCTGCATGTGCACCGGGAATATAGGAATACAGTAGGCCTTGCGTGACAGTCAAATCCTTTAAAGCTTTCAAACTCGGTTCTCTTTGCAGGTTAACATATAAAAAATGAATAGCGATGTTCCATTTGACAGAAGTAGAAGCTCTCCAGAAAATTCAACATATATATTTCATTTGTCATAAAAATATCTCAAACATGTGGCATATTAAGGGATATTGGGAGTGAAATTTTGGTCAAAATTGTCAAAAAGTCGTAAATTGTTTTTTAGCTTAAAATGTTCCTGGAACACCTGTGCATTGGGATCAGCTAACATTTTTCATATCCCCCACTCCATGTGGCCATTACGGCCCTTTCAAATAGCGCTCTTCCCTTAACGTACACAGGATGCTCCTATATAAAAGCGTGTTTTTCTCAAAACTACATTTCTGCACATTCCAAAAGAAGGTCGCGCCTGAGTTTTGCTTCAAATTCAATAAAAATTTCCAAAAGTATTCATAAATAGCAGCTAAACAAAACTATGATTCAATATTGATGTAATCTTTAACATGAATTCCAAAAACTTTTTTTTGTATGAAAAAAACCAAATATTTTTAAGATTAAATTTTCTTTGTTATTAAAAAAATATGTACAGCATAATCAGCAAATGCATTTGAAATATCTCTTCAGACAATTGTTACCCATGTTTTAGAGTATCAGTTCTGCTAATCTAAAGAATTTTGAAAAGTCAATAGACGCGAGCTCTATTTTGAAAATGTGGGTATTAAATTCATAAAATAATTTATATATCATAAACGAATCATCCAATTTTAATGAAATTTGGTGTACCTCCTATTCGCATATAAATACAAGCACAGTAAAAATGTCAGAAAAATCTATCAAGAAAGGTGGAACTTTCAAATTTCACTCCCAGTGTCCCTTAATCAAAATCGTTAGAGCCATTTTCAAGAAAATCAAAGTTTTCGAAAAATGTTCTATGTAAAGGTTACTTTAGGGTGGAGCAATTTCTTCAAAATATTCGTGTCGCATCCTTGGAAGGCATTAACCTTTAATACCAACTTTGGTTTTTAACCGACCTTTCATTTTTGATTTACGCTGGCCACAGTCTGACAGGCAGGCACACAGACAAAAAGACAGACAGACACACACATAAACACGCGCGCACACACACACACACACAGACCTTTTTTCTAAAAATGATTTTTTTGTACTCAGGGGGTGTCAAAGTATATATTTCCGGTGAAATTTTGACATCTAATTTTTGAGTTGAGTACAATAATTCACCTGGTTACCAGTAGAGAAAGCAAAAATGTATACAGGCGCAAAAACAAAGCAGGGATAGTTAAGAAACAAATGAAATTTTCCCTGTAAGTATAAGATTAACATAGATGCTGAATATTTACAAATACGTATTCAACATTGTTCTACGCTTTCACTACGCCTTTGCTGTTACGTCCCATCATTTATGTAGTTTTATAATGAGATTGTTGGTCAGTTATACAATACAGATAAATTTAAGTGGCTTTCTAGTAGGCATCAAATGTGGTTGACAATGATTTATCACTAAAGCATTTAGAAACTACCCACTAAGCTGCACAAGCATTAGCAGGATAATTTGTCAATTGGATACTCCTGTACAGAGTAAAATCATTTCGAACATTGGTACTCCTTAGCATCAATTTTAAAAGCATTGAAATTGTAAGCTTTTTCTTTAAGATCATTAAGAAGAGCATTATAAAAATGATTATGGTTTCATAGTGTACACTTTTCTGAAGATAAGAAGGTTTTGCGCTGGGAAGATCGATGTTAACTTTTGTCTAGTGTTTATCTCATAAATTTCATTGTTTGTTATGCTTGTGGATCGAATGTATGCAGGGTAAGATTAATATCTACAGACTACCAAGATCTTTCCAGGAAAATATGATATGGGTGTTGGAATAGGAGGAATATTCCTTTGCTCTCTACTGAATTGCCCCAAAATAAAATTCTATATTCCATTATAAAGTTAAAATATGTACATTAAACTGATTTACCTGTGTCTGTAGAACTCATATTTGCCAGTGCTTGGATTGCATAACGTGGACAGCTGAGTTTGTATAAGATATACCTAATGTGAGCTTTTCAGTCTAAATAGTTGTCTACTTGAAGGCCCAGAAATTTGATTTTGCCTATTTGTTCTGCATGTCGTTAATCCCACTTTCAATCGGAGTGTGTGAAGTTCGATGAGTTATAAATTTAACAACCTTTGTTTTGCCTAGGTTGACATTTTCCAAAACTGTCAGCCACGAAGAGTAGTTGTACGTCAAAAGAATTCAAAATATTGCCCAAATCAAAAAATCACAAGTTGTTGCTGATATAGTAAAGTACAAATTTGTAACAGTTGAAATTCCGGTACTCTCACGGATGAAATCATGTTGGTCAGTTACTATATGTACAGAGTGCAGGCTTCGCTAAGGAGGGAGGTCCGGGACTACAGGGTAACTATAGCGTCACACCACACAGACCATCCAGATAAAACGCCTTCGGACAACACTTGGCCACGGTGTGTAAGGTGGCACCAACCCATGTAGTGACAATGATTTCCCTTTTGAAACTATTCTTAGTTATGGGAATAAAAATGTAAAGTGCAACATAAAGTTCTACGGAAAATAAAATTTAAGTTTTTGCTTTCTCTACTACGAAAGGTACGTAGGGGAACTGTAGTATTCGACCCAAAATTCCGATGTCGAGATTTCACCAGAAATACATGTTTTGAGGTTCCCCTGAATCCAAAAAAAACAAAACAGTTTTATAAGCAGGTTCGTGCGCGCTTGTGAAGATTGCCAAAAATTACACTTTTATATATTGTGTGGTGCTATAAACTGAAATTTCTTCTGTTATTAGATGGTGGTATGCTTTATTATTGCAGCAAAAGTATTTGTTTTAAATCTATATCTACTATTGTACTAAACATTCCTACAATCTCTTATTCTTCCATCTTCGTCCTAGGAGATAAACATTTGTTGAAGTTATCTTATTACTCGTTTTCTTGCACGTGCACCGCGAATATGGCAATACAGTAGATTTTGAGCGATAGTCAACTCTTTTAAAGCTTTCAAAATCCGTTCTCTTTGCAGGTTAACGTATAAAAAATGAATAGCGGTGTTCCATTTGACAGAAGTAGAAGCTGTACAAAACTTACACAAATAACGAGGAATGTCTCCTAAATGGCTCACTCTACAAAAAAATTATGGAGACATAAATTGTGTATCTTTGCAAGATCTACAGTTTTTGTAGAGTAAGATTTGGGCCATCTCTTAGGTTTACCAGTTATGCAAAAGTCATCCAGACTTAATAGGACTACATGGACTATAGCCATAGAAAATTCAAGATACACATTTCATTTGTCATAAAAATATCTCAAACATGTAGCATATTAATCAAAATCGTTGGAGCCATTTTCAAGAAAATAAAAATTTTCGAAAAATATTCCATGTAAAGTTTAGTTTAGGGTGGAGCAATTTTCTTCAAAATATTCGTGGCGCATACTTGGAGGACATTATTCTTAAATACCAAGTTCGGTTTCTAACAGATTTTCCTTTTTGAGTTAAGCTGTTCACAGACTCACTGACACACACAGAAAGACAGACACATACACGGACCTTTTACTAAAAAAATGCTTTTTATGGGGGGGGGGGGGGACTCAGGGGGTCTCAAAACATATATTTCCGTTGAAATCTCGAGATCAACTTTTTGGCTGGAATACAATACTTCCTCTAGCTACAAGTAGGGAAAGTAAGAGGTATATTAACATTAAGGAGGATAAAACTAATATTACTACATTAATTAATTTTATCATATTACATACAGTCTTAGTGACTTTTCAGTTGCAATATTTGGATCTTTTAGAGTAAATATGTAGTGCATGTGAGTTTATATGAAGATATTATTTTAGTTTTATTTTAACACAACTTTTCACAAGCCTACATTTTTTCAATATAAAAGCCTGTTTTCTTTTTCATAAGCAGGTGATGATATCTCCATACAATTTTTATCACATAATTTACAGTTCACAGTAATGTTGCGGATCCTCAGAGAGTCAATTTTCTGAAAACAATTGCTTTTAAAAAATAAAAACGCCAACTTTTTAATGAAAAAATTATAGTTCGATTAAAAAAGTGTAAAAATGCATTAGCTTAGATTTTCATATGAAGAAGGATTATTATATTTAGGAAGAACCAATACACACTGTAAAATATTTGGATTTCTGTTGCCAATAGGTCCTGGGAAAACGGGGCATTTATATCGCCATTTGAACAGTGATAATATAGACCTTTACGAGTGCCGTTAACTTTCGAGTTTGAACAAATAAGTTATGTTTACCTGTATAATGGATTAAATTGACGCCAACTTAATGTTTCATCTGCAAAGAGATTATGAAATTTCAGCTCCTTTTTGATAAAAATGTTCAACCCAATAAAATTGTTTAGGCTGCTGAAACTATAGATTCCTACAAATTTTAAACAAGTTGATAAAATCATTTTGCCATGCACTTGCTTAACTTGGCAATTCGGAAAAGTTTAAATTGTGACTCATGTTGAGTGGCCATATGATAAATATTAATAAATGTTAAACCTTCAAGTTTGCATATTATATTTCGATTCAAGCATTCTTCCGGGCACAACTCAGGACGAAAACCTCTGCCGCAGATGTAGCGGAGAAAGAAATGCTGGCAAACGTCCTGGGCTCCTGTTCTTACGGTGAGCTGCGATAACGAATCGCTTATATGTGAAAACGTCATTATCAGGGAAAGGTGTTCAAAGCAAACATTGAGTAAACAAACTGGCATATAATTGCAAGGAAAGAAAACACGTGCTTTAAGAACAGAGAAGATGCCATATTAATGGCTATACCATTTTTTAGAGATAAACTTCTGAAATCTGACGTGTTGCACTCACACGTCTTTTTCTACTCTTGTACTAAGCATTCTAACAAACTCTGATTTCTATATGTTCATCGTGTTAGTTAAGATAAACGTTTGTACAAATTATCTTATTGTTTATTTCCTTATAAGTGCAAGGGGAATAAGGGAATACAGTAGGTTTTGAGTGAAAGTCAAACTTTTTAAAGCTTTGAGATTCCATTCTCTTTGCACGCTAAACATATAAAAAAGTGAACAACGATGTTCCATTTCACGAAAGTTTTGTTCCCCCAACTGACACAAATAACAAGGAATATCTCCGAAATAGTTCCCTTTAAAAAAAATTAATTTCCATATAATTTGCGTGTTTTCGCGAGATCTACATTTTTGTAAAGTAAGACTGTCTCTTACAATTTAGGAGTTATTGGAAGGTCATCCAAAATAAGCAGGACTTAATATGGCATACCCAGAAAACTCAAAACATACATTTCATTTGCCATACAAATATCTTAAACATATTGCATTTTAATCAAAAGCGTTAGAGACATTTTCAAGGAAATCAAAATTTTCGAAAACTTTTCCATGTAAAGGGTAGTTTAGGGTGGGGGTATTTTCTTAAAAATCTTCATATCGCATCATTGAAAGACATTAAACTTAAATACCAACCTTAGTTTGTTACCAACTTTTCGTTTTTGAATTATGGAGTTATGTTGTCCAAAGTCAAACAGGCTGACAGACACACACGCGCACACACACACACACACACACACACACACACACACACAAACACACACACACACACAACACACACATACACACGGGCGTTTTTCTACACATCTTAGAATATATATTGAAAACAAATACTTTTGCTGCAATAATAAAGCATACCTACATCTAATTAGACAAGAAATTTCAATTTACAACACCGCACTAGATATTAAAGTGTAATTTTGGCAATCTTCGCAAGCGCTCGCGAACCTCATTATAAAACTGCTTTTTTGGATTGAAAGGAGCCTCAAAACATATATTTCTGGTGAAATCCAGGCATCAAAATTTTGTTTCGAATACTGTACTTCCCCTATGTACCTTGCATAGTTGAGAAAGCAAAAATTAAATTTTATTTTCCGTAAGACCTTATGTTGCACTTTTCGTTTTTATTCCCATAACTAACAATAGTTTCAAGAGGGAAGTCATTGTCACTACATGGGTTGGTGCCACCTTATACACCGCGGCCAAGTGTTGCCCAAAGGCGTTTTATGATGGTTACTGAGTGTTGTCACGCTATAGTTACCCTGTAGTCCCGGACCTCCCCGCTTAGCGAAGCCTGCACTCTGGTACATATAGTAACTGACCAACATGGTTTCATCCGTGAGAGTACCGGAATTTCAACTGTTACAAATTTGTGCGTTGCTATATCAACAACATCTTGCGATATTTTGATTTGGCCAATATTTTGAAAACGTTTGACGTTCAACAACTCTTCGGGGCTGACAGTTTTGTAAAATGTCAGCATAGGCAAAACAAACGTTGTTAAATTTATAACTCATCGTACATCACACACTCCGATTGAAAGTGGGATTAACGACATGTAGAACAAATAGGCAAAATCAAATTTCTGGGCCTTCAAGTAGACAACTATTTAGACTGAAAAGCTCCCGTTAGGTATATGTTATACAAACTCTACTGTGCACGTTATGCTATCCAAGCACTGGCAAACCTGAGTTCTATAGACGCACGCAAATTACCTTAATATACATATTTTAACTTTATAATGGAATATAGAATTTTGCTTTTCGATTTCGGCACTGTTGCGGGCAGAACTCGGGCATGCTCTCATGTGAAGTGCTCAGAAGCTGACGTCACCAACGCAACACGTCACTCATCGCCGAAATTTTCGCAATAAGACCTTTAAAATATACGAAGAGGTCCACGGCTCATCCACAACAGGCAGCACAGGCCGCATCTAAGTTATGGCATACCAAGAATACCCCAAAAAGGGTTTTATTATCGATCCGACTGTAAGCTTTGAGCACCATCTTAGTCAACTTATGAAAGTGCATCTCGGAAAACAAAAACTCTACGCACCCACCATACTCTTTTATAAAAAATATCTGATGTGTTGCACTCACATGACTCTCTCTAGTTTTGTACTAACCATTCTTGCAATCTCTTATTCTTCCATCTTCCTGTTAGTGGAGATAAACATTTGCAGAAATTATCCTATTGCCCGTTTTCCTGCATGTGCACCGGGAATATAGGAATACAGTAGGCCTTGCGCGACAGTCAAATCTTTTAAAGCTTTCAAACTCCGTTCTCTTTGCAGGTTAACATATAAAAAATGAATAGCGATGTTCCATTTGACAGAAGTAGAAGCTCTCCAGAAAATTCAACATATATATTTCATTTGTCATAAAAATATCTCAAACATGTGGCATATTAAGGGACATTGGGAGTAATATTTTGGTCAAAATTGTCAAAAAGTCGTAAATTGTTTTTTACCTTAAAATGTTCCTGGAACTTCTGCGCATTTGGATCAGCTAACATTTTTCATATTCCCCCCACTCCATGTGGTCATTACGGCTCTTTCAAATAGTGCTCTTCCCTTAACCGTTAACGTACACAGGATGCTCCTATATAAAAGCCTGATTTTCTCAAAACTACATTTCTGCACATTCCAAAAGAAGGTCGCGCCTGAGTTTTGCTTCAAATTGAATAAAAATTTCCAAAAGTATTCATAAATAGCAGCTAAACAAAACTATGATTCAATATTGATGTTATCTTTAACATTAATTCCAAAAACGTTTTTTTGTATGAAAAAAACCAATAATTTTTAAGATTAAATTTTCTTTGTTATTAAAAAAAATATGTACAGCATAATCAGCAAATGTATTTGAAATATCTCTTCAGACAATTGTTACCCATGTTTTAGAGTATCAGTTCTGCTAATATAAATGAATTTTGGAAAGTTAATAGACACGAGCTCTATTTTGAAAATGTGGGTATCAAATTCATAAAATAATTTATATATCATAAACGAAACATCCAATTTTAATGAAATTTTCTGCAGCTCCTATTCGCATATAAATACAAACACAGTAAAAATTTCAGAGAAATCTATCAAGAAATGTGGAACTTTCAAATTTCACTCCCAGTGTCCCTCAATCAAAATCGTTAGAGCCATTTTCAAGAAATTTAAGTTTTCGAAAAATGTTCTATGTAAAGTTTACTTTAGGGTGGAGCAATTTCTTCAAAATATTCGTGTCGCATCCTTGGAAGGCATTAACCTTTAATACCAACTTTGGTTTTTAACCGACCTTTCATTTTTGATTTACGCTGGCCACAGTCTGACAGGCAGGCACACAGACAGACAGACAGACACACACACACACACACACACACACACACACACACACACACACACACACACACACACACACACACACCTTTTTTCTAAAAATGATTTTTTGTACCCAGGGGGTCTCAAAACGTACATTTCCGGTGAAATCTCAAGATCAACTTTTTGGCTGGAATACAATACTTCATTTAGCTACCAGTAGGGAAAGTAAGAGGTATTTTAACATTAAGGAGGATGAAACAAATATTACTACATTAATTAATTTTATCATATTACATACAGTTTTAGTGACTTTTCAGTTGCAATATTTGGATCTTTTAGAGTAAATATCTAGTGCATGTGAGTTTATATGAAGATATTATTTTAGTTTTATTTTAACACAACTTTTCACAAGCCTACATTTTTTCAATATAAAAGCCTTTTTTTTTTTCATAAGCAGTTGATAATATCTCCATACAATTTTTATCACATAATTTACAGTTCACAGTAATGTTGTGGATCCTCAGAGAGTCAATTTTCTGAAAAGAATTGCTTTTAAAAAATAAAAAGCCCAACTTTTTAATGAAAAAATTATAGTTCGAATAAAAAAGTGTAAAAATGCATTAGCTTAGATTTTCATATGAAGAAGGATTATTATATTTACGAAGAACCAATGCACACTGTAAAATATTTGGATTTCTGTTGCCAATAGATCCTGGGAAATCGGGGCATTTATATCGCCATTTGAACAGTGATAATATAGACCTTTACGACTCTCGTTAACTTTCGGGTTTGAACAAATAAGTTATGTTTACCTGTATAATGGATTAAATTGACGCCAACTTAATGTTTCATCTGCAAAGAGATTATGAAATTTCAACTCCTTTTTGATAAAAATGTTCAACCCAATAAAATTGTTTAGGCTGCTGAAATTATAGGTTCCTACAAATTTTAAACAAGTTGATAAAATCATTTTGCCATGCACTTGCTTAACTTGGCAATTCGGAAAAATTTAAATTGTGACTCATGTTGAGTGGCCATATGATAAATATTAATAAATGTTAAACCTTCAAGTTTGCATATTATATTTCGATTCAAGCATTCTTCCGGGCACTACTCAGGACGAAAACCTCTGCCGCAGATGTAGCGGAGAAAGAAATACTGGCAAACGTCCTGGGCTCCTGTTCTCACGGTGATCTGCGATAACGAATCGCTTATATGTGAAAACGTCATTCTCAGGGAAAGGAGTTTAAAGCAAACATTGAGTAAACAAACTGGCATATATTTGCAAAGAAAGAAAACGCGTGCTTTAAGAACAGAGAAGATGCCATATTAATGGCTATACCATTTTTAGAGAGAAACTTCTGAAATCTGACGTGTTGCACTCACACGTCTTTTTCTACTCTTGTACTAACCATTCTAACAAACTCTTATTTCTATATGTGCATCGTGTTAGTTAAGATAAACGTTTGTACAAATTATCTTATTGTTTATTTCCTTATAAGTGCAAGGGCAATAAGGGAATACAGTAGGATTTGAGTGAAAGTCAAACGTTTTAAAGCTTTGAGATTCCATTCTCTTTGCACGCTAAACATATAAAAAAGTGAACAACGATGTTCCATTTCACGGAAGTTTTGTTCCCCCAACTGACACAAATAACAAGGAATATCTCCGAAATGGTTCCCTCTAAAAAAAAATTAATTTCGATATAATTTGCGAGTCATTTTTGTAAAGTAAGACTGTCTCTTACGATTTAGGAGTTATTGGAAGGTCAACCAAAATAAACAGGACTAAATATGGCATAACCAGAAAACTCAAAACATACATTTCATTTGCCATACAAATATCTTAAACATATGGCATTTTAATCAAAAGCGTTAGAGACATTTTCAAGGAAATCAAAATTTTCGAAAACTTTTCCATGTAAAGGGTAGTTTAGGGTGGGGGTATTTTCTTAAAAATCTTCATATCGCATCATTGAAAGACATTAAACTTAAATACCAACTTTGGTTTGTTACCAACTTTTCGTTTTTGAGTTATGTAGTTATGTTGTCCAAAGTCAAACAGGCTGACACACACACACACACACACACACACACACACACACACACACACACACACACACACACACACACACACACACACACACACACACACACACGGGCTTTTCTCTACACATCTTAGAATATATATTGAAAACAAATACTTTTGCTGCAATAATAAAGCATACCTACATCTAATTAGACAAGAAATTTCAATTTACAACACCGCACTAGATATTAAAGTGTAATTTTGGCAATCTTCGCAAGCGCTCGCGAACCTCTTTATAAAACTGCTTTTTTGGATTCAAAGGAGCCTCAAAACATATATTTCTGGTGAAATCCAGGCATCAAAATTTTGCTTCGAGTACTGTACTTCTCCTATGTACCTTGCATAGTAGGGAAAGCAAAAATTAAATTTTATTTTCCGTAAGACTTTATGTTGCACTTTTCATTTTTATTCCCATAACTAACAATAGTTTCAAAAGGGAAGTCATTGTCACTACATGGGTTGGTGCCACCTTATACACCGTGGCCAAGTGTTGCCCGAAGGCGTTTTAATTGGAGGGTTAAAGTGTAGAGTCATGCTATAGTTACCCTGTAGTCCCGGACCTCCCCGCTTAGGGAAGCCTGCACTCTGGTACATATAGTAACTGACCAACATGATTTCATCCGTGAGAGTACCGGAATTTCAGCTGTTACAAATTTGTGCGTCGCTATATCAACAACAGCTTGCGATATTTTGCTTTGCCAGTATTTTGAAAGCTTTTGACGGACAGCAACTCTTCTGGGCTGACAGTTTTGTAAAATGTCAAACTAGGCAAAATAAAGATTGTTAAATTTATAACGCATCGAACATCACATACTCCGATTGAAAGTGGGATTAACGACATGTAGAACAAATAGGCAAAATCAAATTTCTGGGCCTTCAAGTAGACAACTATTTAGACTGAAAAGCTCACATTAGGTATATGTTATACAAACTCTACTGTGCATGTTATGCTATCCAAGCACTGGCAAACGTGAGTTCTATAGACACACGTAAATTACCTTAATATACATATTTTAACTTTATAATGGAATATAGAATTTTGCTTTTCGATTTCAGCACTGTTGCGGGCAGAATTCGGGCACCTGTTCTCATGTGAGCTGCTCAGAAACTGACGTCACAAACAGAACACGTCACTCATCGCCGAAATTTTCGAAATAAGACCTTTAAAATATACGAAGAGGTCCACGGTTCATCCACAACAGGCAGCACAGGCCGCATCTATGTTATGGCATACCAAGAATACCCCAAAAAGGGTTTCATTATCGATCCGACTGTAAGCTTTGAGCACCATCTTAGTCAACCAATGAAAGTGCATCTCGGAAAACAAAAACTCTACGCACCTACCACACTCTTTCAGAAAAAATATCTGATGTGTTACACTCACATGAATCTCTCTAGTTTTGTACTAACCATTCTTATAATCTCTTATTCTTCCATCTTCATGTTAGTGGAGATAAACATTTGAAGAAATTATCTTATTGCCCGTTTATCTGCATGTGCACCGGGAATATAGGAATACAGTAGGCCTTGCGCGACAGTCAAATCCTTTAAAGCTTTCAAACTCCGTTCTATTTGCAGGTTAACATATAAAAAATGAATAGCGATGTTCCATTTGACAGAAGTAGAAGCTCTCCAGAAAATTCAACATATATATTTCATTTGTCATAGATATATCTGAAACATGTGGCATATTAAAGGACATTGGGAGTGAAATTTTGGTCAAAATTGTCAAAAGGTCGAAAATGTTTTTTTAGCTTAAAATGTTCCTGGAACACCTGTGCATTTGGATCAGCTAACATTTTTCATATCCCCACTCCATGTGGTCATTACGGCCCTTTCAAATAGTGCTCTTCCCTTAACGTACACAGGATGCTCCTATATAAGAGCCTGTTTTTCTCAAAACTACATTTCTGCACATTCCAAAAGATGGTCGCGCCTGAGTTTTGCTTCAAATTCAATAAAAATTTCCAAAAGTAATCATAAATAGCAGCTAAACAAAACTATGATTCAATATTGATGTTATCTTTAACATGAATTCCAAAAACTTTTTTTTGTATGAAAAAAAAAACAATAATTTTTAAGATTAAATTTTCTTTGTTATTAAAAAAAAATGTACAGCATAATCAGCAAATGTATTTGAAATGTCTCTTCAGACAATTGTTACCCATGTTTTAGAGTATCAGTTCTGATAATATAAATGAATTTTGAAAAGTCAATGGACGCGAGCTCTATTTTGAAAATGTGGGTATTAAATTCATAAAATAATTTATATATCATAAACGAATCATCCAATTTTAATGAAATTTGATGTGCCTCCTATTCGCATACATATACAAACACAGTAACAATTTCAGAAAAATCTATCAAGAAATGTGGAACTTTCAAATTTCACTCCCAGTGTCCCTTAATCAAAATCGTTAAAGCCATTTTCAAGAAAATCAAAGTTTTCGAAAAATGTTCTATGTAAAGGTTACTTTAGGGTGGAGGAATTTCTTCAAAATATTCGTGTCGCATCCTTGGAAGGCATTAAACTTTAATACCAACTTTGGTTTTTAACCGACCTTTCATTTTTGATTTACGCTGGCCACAGTCTGACAGGCAGGCACACAGACAGACAGACAGACAGACAGACAGACAGACAGACAGACAGACAGACAGACAGACAGACAGACAGACAGACAGACAGACAGACAGACAGACAGACAGACACACACACACACACACACACACATAGACCTTTTTTCTAAAAATGATTTTTTTGTACTCAGGGGGTGTCAAAGTATATATTTCCGGTGAAATTTCGACATCTAATTTTTGAGTTGAGTACAATAATTCACCTGGTTACCAGTAGAGAAAGCAAAAACGAATACACGCGCAAAAACAAAACAGGGATAGTTAAGAAACAAATGAAATTTTCCCTGTAATTATAAGACTAACAAGGATGCTGAATATTTACAAATACGAATTCAACATTGTTCTACGCTTTCACTAGGTCTTTGCTGTTACGTCCCATCATTTATGTAGTTTTATAATGAGATTGTTGGTCAGTTATTCAATATAGATAAATTTAAGTAGCTTTCGAGTAGGCATCAAATGTGATTGACAATGATTTATCACTAAAGCATTTAGAAACTACCCACTAAGCTGCACAAGCATTAGCAGGATAATTTGTCAATTGGATACTCCTGTACAGAGTAAAATCATTTCGAACATAGGTACTCCTTAGCAGCAATTTTAAAAGCATTGAAATTGTAAGCTTTTTCTTTAAGATCATTAAGAAGAGCATTATAAAAATGATTATGGTTTCATAGTGTACACTTTTCTGAAGATAAGAATGTTTTGCGCTGGGATGATCGATGTTACCTTTTGTCTAGTGTTTATCTCATGAATTTCATTGTTTGTTATGCTTGTGGATCGAATGTATGCAGGGTAAGGTTAATATCTACAGACTACTAAGATCTGTCCAGGAAAATCTGATATGTGTGTTGGAATACGAGGAATATTCCTTTGCTCTCTACTGAATTGCCCCAAAATAAAATTCTATATTCCACTATAAAAAAGTTAAAATATGTATAGTAAGGTTATTTACGTGTGTCTATAGAACTCACGTTTGCCAGTGCTTGGATAGCATAACGTGCACAGTAGAGTTTGTATAACATATACCTAATGTGAGCTTTTCAGTCTAAATAGTTGTCTACTTGAAGGCCCAGAAATTTGATTTTGATTATTTGTTATAATGACATGCCGTTAATCCCGCTTTCAATCGGAGTGTGTGTAGTTCGATGAGTTATAAATTTAACAACCTTCGTTTTGCCTAGGTGGACATTTTACAAAACTGTCAGCCCCGAATGTTAGTTGTAAGTCAAAAGTTTTGAAAATATTGGCGAAATCAAAGCATCACAAGTTGTTGTTGATATAGTAAAGTACAAATTTACAACAATTGAATTTCCAGCATTCTCACGGATGAAACGAGGTTGGTCAGTTACTATATGTACGAGAGTGGAGGCTTTGGATTCCGATCACAACCCTGATGTGATCGACTCAGACGTTAATCTCACTGCGCTGGGAGTGCCGGAGTGGGAGGAAGAAGTCGACTGGGACGCGGCCGTCCTTGCCCTTCAAAACTCCGTGGAGGCAAATCCTCGAATGGACTCGCTTGAGGCTCTCGAGGAGGCAGCCGCGGGGTTCGCAACCTCAGTCCTAAATGCGGTGCGTGCTCACACACACCGCATTCCTACCGAAGCACCAAACCCGACATCTATCCCTGTACCACTTAAACGCCTCATACAAGCAAGGAATGCTGTCAGACGGCTATGGCAGAGATTCCGACATTCTAGGATAGGAGTAATACACCAGAGGTTCAAATCCCTGGTGAGACGACTCCTAAGAAAACATAGGGAAGCAGCTTGGGAAAACACGTTGCGTCACGTAAACCTCCAGGAGAGGAAACCGTGGCGCATCGTCCGAGTCTTGCGGAAAGACAAATCTGTACACCAGCACCCTGTGCATAGCCCTCGGGGAAGACTTGTGTTCGAACCGAGGGAAAAAGCTGAGGCACTAGCAGACTATCTGGAAACTCAGTTCCAGCCCAGGGAAGATCCACAGAACGATGACCATACTGACCTCGTGGAACAGGCGGTAGAAAACTTCCTAGCAGTCGGACCCGCGGGCCACGAGGTGTTCCACATCCCGATAGTTACCCCTCGCGATGTAACTAACACCATAAAATCCCTAAGAGCCCGAAAATCCCCTGGACAGGACCGTGTTACAGCGGAAATACTCCAGCACCTTCCCCCTAGAGCCGTGATGCACTTGACCCGGATTTACAACGCATGCCTCAGCATGCGTCATTTTCCAGCTGTCTGGAAACAGGCGCGTGTGGTATGCGTGTTGAAGCCGGGCAAAAATCCGGTCTTTCCATCTAGTTACCGCTCCATCAGCCTCCTACCAGTTATCTCGAAAGTATTCGAGAAACTGTTCCTGTCCCGCCTTGGACCCCTATTGGAGGAAAAAGGTCTCCTTCCTGAACATCAGTTTGGTTTCCGTTCTGGCCACTCCACGACTGAGCAACTACTGCGTGTAGCCGAAAAAGCTTCCCTGGCTTACCAGGATAGGGCTAAAACGGTTGCAGTGTTGCTTGACGTGGAAAAGGCATTTTCTACCACCTGGCATGAGGGACTTGTATACAAACTCATACAACACGAAATCCCCCCTCCATACATTTACTTGGTGGCTAGTTTCTTACAGGAACGTAGCTTCCGGGTGAAGGTGGAGGGATCATTCTCTAGAGAGCGGCCCATTGGCGCAGGAGTCCCCGAGGGCAGTGTACTGTCACCGGCGCTCTTTGCAGCTTACATAGCCGATCTCCCCACGCACCCAAACACACTCATCTGTCAGTATGCGGACGATCTTATGATCTTCGCTACTAACAAGAATCCGCGCTACAGTTACCATCAACTAAAAGCCCACCTCCATGCCATCAGTAGATGGTGCGAGAACTGGCGTATGTCGATAAACCCGGAGAAAAGCTCTGCGATTCTCCTGGCGAATGCGATAGCCAACCGGCTCCCGCGAGACCTCGAGCTTCGGCGCCGTCGGATCCCCTGGGTCACTACGGCGAAGTATCTCGGAGTCACGCTGGACCGGCGGCTGACGTATGGACATCACGTCAGGGGCAAAGTACTGCAAGGCCATGCTGCTCTCCGGCAGCTATACCCCATATTCAGATCCCAAACCATGCCCTTACGCCTGAAGCTCCAGTTGTATCGAGCGATCATCCCGCCTCTGGTCCTGTACGGATGCGAGATCTGGGGAGTGGTGGCAAAGTCCACCTTCATCAGACTCCAGACGCTGCAGAACC
Source organism: Tenodera sinensis (assembly GCA_030765045.1). Lineage (NCBI taxonomy): Eukaryota > Metazoa > Arthropoda > Insecta > Mantodea > Mantidae > Tenodera > Tenodera sinensis. The sequence continues at coordinate 45,209,382 of CM060964.1, read as the reverse complement.
GGGCATTAAGGATGATCTATGATACCGACTGGAGATTTCCTGCCCACATCCTACATGAACACTCCGGTATCCCGTACATTGTCGACGTGATTAAAACCCGCGCTCGCACAATGTACAACAAACTCCAGAAACACCCTAACCCTCTGGTGAATACTCTGGGTCAATATGACCAGAGAGAGCCACGCCGACTACCATCAAAGAGACTACCAAAGGACATCCTAAGCCCGGCGGTTTAACTCCGAAGATGGGGAAGGCGAAAGTACAATCTGTATTCAAAACAGAGAAAACACCTATTTCAGTTCACCTCTCAGTGAGTGACTGACGGCCAGAACCCTGGAGGGGATTAGCGCGTCACCTGGCTGGCCGGAAACGACCAATCAGAAACCGCGCAGAGCCCGCTCGTGGACCAATCCCTTCCAACCACCCCTCCTGCCCCTATAAAAACCCCTTGTTTCCATTAATCATTTCCCAGAGTAACAAACATCCCTGTAGTAACACCATCGAAACCATCGCGCAGCTTAAGCCGTATAACGGCTAGGTACTGCGGACATGACACACTCGAACGGGGCAAATAAAATTGCACCCGCTCGACTCGAACTGCCTCTGGAGCCTCTGGAGCCACCAAGCGGGGAGGTCCGGGACTACAGGGTAAGTCCAGTGTGACTGCAAACGCAACCTCATAGCAACTTTCTAGATCAAACGCCTTCGGGCAACACCTGGCCACGGTGTATAAGGTAGCAGCAACCCATGTAGTGACCATGACTTCCCTTTTGAAACTATTCTTAGTTATGGGAATAAGAATGTCAAGTTCGACATAAAGTTTTACGGAATATAAAATTTAAGTTTTTGCTTTGTCTACTACGAAAGGTACGTAGGGGAACTGTAGTATTCGACCCAAAATTCCGATGTCGAGATTTTACCCGAAATATATGTTTTGAGGTTCCCCAGAATCCAAAAAAAAAACAAAAAAAAAAACAAAAAAAAACAAAAAAAAAAAAAAAACAGTTTTATAGGCAGGTTCGTGCGCGCTTGCGAATATTGCCAAAAATGTCACTTTTATATATTGTGCAGTGCTATAAATGGATACTTCTCCTCTTATTAGATGTAGGTATGCTTTATTATTGCAGCAAAAGTATTTGTTTTAAATGTATATCTACTATTGTACTAAACATTCCTACAATCTCTTATTCTTCCATCTTCGTGCTAGTGGAGATAAACATTTGTAGAAGTTATCTTATTACTCGTTTTCTTGCACGTGCACCGCCAATATGGGAATACAGTAGGCTTTGAGCGATAGTCAACTCTTTTAAAGCTTTCAAAATCCGTTCTCTTTGCAGGTTAACATAAAAAATGAATAGCGGTGTTCCATTTGACAGAAGTAGAAGCTCTACAAAACTTACACAAATAACGAGGAATGTCTCCTAAATGGCTCACTCTACAAAAAAATTATCGAGACATAAATTGTGTATGTTTGCAAGATCTACAGTAAGATTTGGGCCATCTCTTAGGTTTACCAGTTATGTAAAAGTTATTCAGACTAAATAGGACTACATGGACTATAGCCATAGAAAATTCAAGATACACATTTCATTTGTCATAAAAATATCTCAAACATATGGCATATTAATCAACATCGTTGGAGCCATTTTCAAGAAAATAAAAATTTTGGGAAAATATTCCATGTAAAGTTTAGTTTAGGGTGGAGCAATTTTCTTCAAAATATTCGTGGCGCATACTTGGAGGATATTATTCTTAAATACCAACTTCGGTTTCTAACAGACTTTCCTTTTTGAGTTAAGCTGTTCACAGACTCACTGACACACACAGAAAGTCAGACACATACACGGACCTTTTACTAAAAAAATGCTTTTTACGGAGGGGGGGGGGGACTCAGGGGGTCTCAAAACATACATTTCCGGTGAAATCTCGAGATCGAATTTTTGGCTGGAATACAATACTTCCTCTAGCTACAGTAGGGAAAGTAATAGGTATATTAACATTAAGGAGGATAAAACTAATATTACTACATTAATTAATTTTATCATATTACATACAGTTTTAGTGACTTTTCAGTTGCAATATTTGGATCTTTTAGAGTAAATATGTAGTGCATGTGAGTTGATATGAAGATATTATTTTAGTTTTATTTTAGCATAACTTTTCACAAGCCTACATTTTTTCAATATAAAAGCCTGTTTTTTTTTCATAAGCAGGTGATGATATCTCCATACAATTTTTATCACATAATTTAGAGTTCACAGTAATGTTGTGGATCCTCAGAGAGTCAATTTTCTGAAATGAATTATTTGTTAAAAAATAAAAAGCTCGAATTTTTAATGAAAATATTAAAGTTATGAGTAAACAAATGTAAAAATGTATTAGTTTAGATTTTCATATGGAGGAGGATTATTATATTTACAAAGAACCAATACAGACTGTAAAATATTTGGATTTCTGTTGCCAATAGGTCCTGGGAAAACGGGGCATTTATATCGCCATTTGAACAGTGATAATATAGATCTTTACGACTCCCGTTAACTTTCGAGTTTGAACAAATAAGTTATGTTTACCTGTATAATGGATTAAATTGACGCCAACTTAATGTTTCATCTGCAAAGAGATTATGAAATTTCAACTCCTTTTTGATAAAAATGTTCAACCCAATAAAATTCTTTAGGCTGTTGAAATTATACTGGCAAACGTCCTGGGCTCCTGTTCACACGGTGAGCTGCGATAACGAATCGCTTATATGGGAAAACGCCATTATCAGGGAAAGGTGTTCAAAGCAAACATTGAGTAAACAAACTGGCATATAATTGCAAGGAAAGAAAACACGTGCTTTAAGAACATAGAGGATGCCATATTAATGGCTATACCATTTTAAGAGAGAAACTTCTGAAATCTGATGCGTTGCACTCACACGTCTTTTTCTACTCTTGTACTAACCATTCTAACAAACCCTGATTTCTATATGTTCATCGTGTTAGTTAAGATAAACGTTTGTACAAATTATCTTATTGTTTATTTCCTTATAAGTGCAAGGGGAATAATGGAATACAGTAGGTTTTGAGTGAAAGTCAAACTTTTTAAAGCTTTGAGATTCCATTCTCTTTGCACGCTAAACATATAAAAAAGTGAACAACGATGTTCCATTTCACGGAAGTTTTGTTCCCCCAACTGACACAAATAACAAGGAATATCTCCGAAATGGTTCCCTCTAAAAAAATTAATTTCCATATAATTTGCGTGTTTTGGCGAGATCTACATTTTTTGTAAAGTAAGACTGTCTCTTACGATTTAGGAGTTATTGGAAGGTCATCCAAAATAAACAGGACTAAATATGGAATAACCAGAAAACTCAAAACATACATTTCATTTGCCATACAAATATCTTAAACATATGGCATTTTAATCAAAAACGTTAGAGACATTTTACAGGAAATCAAAATTTTCGAAAAATTTAGCATGTAAAGGGTAGTTTAGGGTGGGGGTAGTTTCTTAAAAATCTTCATGTCGCATCATTGAAAGACATTAAACTTAAATACCAACTTTGGTTTGATACCAACTTTTCGTTTTTGAGTTATGTAGTTATGTTGTCCAAAGTCAAACAGGCTGACACACACACACACACACACACACACACACACACACACACACACACACACACACAAACACACACACACACACACACACAGGCTTTTTTCTAAACATCTTAGAATATGTATTGAAAACAAATACTTTTGCTTCAATAATAAAGCATACCTACATCTAATTAGACAAGAAATTTCAATTTACAACACCGCACTAGATATTAAAGTGTAATTTTGGCAATCGTCGCAAGCGCTTGCGAACCTCTTTATAAAACTGCTTTTCTGGATTCAAAGGAGCCTCAAAACATATATTTCTGGTGAAATCCAGGCATCAAAATTTTGTTTCGAATACTGTACTTCCCCTATGTACCTTGCATAGTTGAGAAAGCAAAAATTAAATTTTATTTTCCGTAAGACTTTATGTTGCACTTTTCATTTTTATTCCCATAACTAACAATAGTTTCAAAAGGGAAGTCATTGTCACTACATGGGTTGGTGCCACCTTATACACCGTGGCCAAGTGTTGCCCGAAGGCGTTGTATGATGGTTACTGTGTGGTGTCATGCTATAGTTACCCTGTAGCCCCGGACCTCCCTGCTTAGCGAAGCCTGCACTCTCGTACATATAGTAACTGACCAACATGGTTTCATCCGTGAGAGTACCGGAATTTCAACTGTTACAAATTTGTGCGTTGCTATATCAACAACATCTTGCGATATTTTGATTTGACCAATATTTTGAAAACTTTTGACGTTCAACAACTCTTCGGGGCTGACAGTTTTGTAAAATGTCAACCTAGGCAAAACAAACGTTGTTAAATTTATAACTCATCGAACATCACACACTCCGATTGAAAGTGGGATTAACGACATGTCACTATAACAAATAGGCAAAATCAAATTTCTGGGCCTTCAAGTAGACAACTACTTAGACTGAAAAGCTCACATTAGGTATATGTTATACAAACTCTACTGTGCACGTTATGCTATCCAAGCACTGGCAAACGTGAATTCTATAGACGCAGGTAAATAACCTTACTATACATATTTTATCTTTATAATGGAATATAGAATTTTGCTTTTCGATTTCGGCACTGTTGCGGGCAGAACTCGGGCATGCTCTCATGTGAAGTGCTCAGAAGCTGACGTCACAAACACAACACGTCACTCATCGCCGAAATTTTCGAAATAAGACCTTTAAGATGTACGAAGAGGTCCACGGTTCATCCACAACAGGCAGCACAGGCCGCATCTATGTTATGGCATACCAAGAATACCCCAAAAAGGGTTTCATTATCGATCCGACTGTAAGCTTTGAGCACCATCTTAGTCAACCAATGAAAGTGCATCTCGGAAAACAAAAACTCTACGCACCTACCACACTCTTTCAGAAATAATATCTGATGTATTACACTCACATGACTGTCTCTAGTTTTGTACTAACCATTCTTACAATCTCTTATTCTTCCATCTTTATGTTAGTGGAGATAAACATTTGTAGAAATTATCTTATTGCCCGTTTTCCTGCATGTGCACCGGGAATATGGGAATACAGTAAGCCTTGCGCGACAGTCAAATCCTTTAAACCTTTCAAACTCCGTTCTCTTTGCAGGTTAACATATAAAAAATGAATAGCGATGTTCCATTTGACAGAAGTAGAAGTTCTCCAGAAAATACAACATATATATTTCATTTGTCATAAAAATATCTCAAACATGTGGCATATTAAGGGACATTGGGAGTGAAATTTTGGTCAAAATTGTCAAAAAGTCGTAAATTGTTTTTTACCTTAAAATGTTCCTGGAACACCGGTGCATTTGGATCAGCTAACATTTTTCATATCCCCCACTCCATGTGGTCATTACGGCCCTTTCAAATAGTGCTCTTCCCTTAACGTACACAGGATGCTCCTATATAAGAGCCTGTTTTTCTCAAAACTACATTTCTGCACATTCCAAAAGAAGGTCGCGCCTGAGTTTTGCTTCAAATTCAATAAAAATTTCCAAAAGTATTCATAAATAGCAGCTAAACAAAACTATGATTCAATATTGATGTTATCTTTAACATGAATTCCAAAAACTTTTTTTTTGTATGAAAAAAAAACAGTAATTTTGAAGATTAAATTTTCTTTGTTATTAAAAAAATATGTACAGCATAATCAGCAAATGTATTTGAAATGTCTCTTCAGACAATTGTTACCCATGTTTTAGAGTATCAGTTCTGCTAATATAAATGAATTTTGAAAAGTCAATAGACGCGAGCTCTATTTTGAAAATGTGGGTATTAAATTCATAAAATAATTTACATATCATAAACGAATCATCCAATGTTAATGAAATTTGGTGTACCTCCTATTCGCATATAAATACAAACACAGTAAAAATTTCAGAAAAATCTATTAAGAAATGTGGAACTTTCAAATTTCACTCCCAGTGTCCCTTAATCAAAATCGTTAGAGCCATTTTCAAGAAAATCAAAGTTTTCGAAAAATGTTCTATGTAAACGTTACTTTAGGGTGGAGGAATTTCTTCAAAATATTCGTGTCGCATCCTTGGAAGGCATTAACCTTTAATACCAACTTTGGTTTTTAACCGACCTTTCATTTTTTATTTACGCTGGCCACAGTCTGACAGGCAGGCACACAGACAGACAGACACACACACACACGCACACGCACACACAGACCTTTTTTCTAAAAATGATTTTTTTGTACTCAGGGGGTGTCAAAGTATATATTTCCGGTGAAATTTCGACATCTAATTTTTGAGTTGAGTACAATAATTCACCTGGTTACCAGTAGAGAAAGCAAAAACGAATACAGGCGCAAAAACAAAACAGGGATAGTTAAGAAACAAATGAAATTTTCCCTGTAATTATAAGACTAACATAGATGCTGAATATTTACAAATACGAATTCAACATTGTTCTACGCTTTCACTAGGCCTTTGCTGTTACGTCCCAGCATTTATGTAGTTTTATAATGGTATTGTTGGTCAGTTATTCAATACTGTCACCGCGCCCGCCGTATCTAATTGCCGACAACCGCAGTGTCACCCATCGCATTATTGTCGGCACTACCGCAAAGGAGCCGAAGGAAAGAGACGGAGAATGGCCGCATTGATGGGCGCTTGCCGAAAGAGAGAAAGTGATAGAGGCTTCTAGAACTGTCTGCTTTGTGTTTCACCGCTAAATAAGTGAACGTTCCGGAAGCTTCCAGAATAGTGCCTGGGAGATATAAATAGCGGTAAAGTGTGAGAAGAGTCAGTCAGACGTACGTGAAGCGTTGAGAGTGCCGACGGAGAACAGTCAGACGTACGTGAAGCGTTGAGAGTGCCGACGGAGAACAGTCAGACGTATGTGAAGGTTGAGTAGTCGTGCCGACGGAGACGGACAGACGATGTGGAGAGTTGTGCCGACGGAGAAGAGTTAGTTCTTTGTGTTACGAGTTCGAAGCCGTGCTGTTGGAGAATCGGAAAAGACTTTCTTGTTGTTGCAACGAGTGTACAAAGTTACTGTTTACGGAAATAAAAGTGTTTATCTCGACTACATCTGTCTACTTTACATCACAACCCACAACCAAAAGTCACACTGGTGTCAGAAGTGGGATTCGTCGAATTGCTTCTAGTATCGTTACATCGTCGTTAGAAGTTGCAACGTTAGAACCAAGATGGAGGGAGATTCGGAAACCAGGATGATGGCAATGATGAAAGAATTATTTGCCAAAATGGAAACGTCATACGACAACCTCGCTGCCGTGCTGAAAGAGATGAAGACGGCAAACGATAACCTCGCTGCCAAAATGGAAACGTCAAACGACAACCTCGCTGCCGAGCTGAAAGAGATCAAGATGGAACAACTCGGCGAACTGACTGGCGTGACGGAAGACGTGGAAGAACTCGGCGAAAAGGTGGTAGACCTCTGCCAGCACGTGGACGTCGTGGAGGACGACGGGGAACGTCTTGGCGCCCTGGTAGTAAGAGTTGACGAGAGCGTTAAAGTACTGGATGCCAGGGGCAGACGGAATAGCGCGGAGCCGGAGAGGGAGCACCTAGTGGCCGAGGCGACAGTCGCGCCCGTTTCGGATGATATGAGGGAAGACCTGGAACAACTCGGCGAACTGATTGGCGTGAGGGAAGACGTGGAACAACTCGGCGAACTGATTGGCGTGACGGAAGACGTGGAACAACTCGGCGAACTGATTGGCGTGACGGAAGACGTGGAACAACTCGGCGAACTAATTGGCGTGACGGAAGACGTGGAACAACTCGGCGAACTGATTAGCATGACGGAAGACGTGGAACAACTCGGCGAACTGATTGGCGTGACGGAAGACGTGGAACAACTCGGCGAACTGATTGGCGTGACGGAAGACGTGGAACAACTCGGCGAACTGATTGGCGTGACGGAAGACGTGGAAGAACTCGGCGAAAAGGTGGAAGACCTCTGCCAGCATGTGGACGTCGTGGAGGACGACGGGGAACGTCTTGGTACCCTGGTAGTAAGAGTTGACGAGAGCGTCAAAGTACTGGATGCCAGGGGCAGACGGAATAGCGCGGACCCGGGGAGGAAGCACCTAGTGGCCGAGGCGACAGTTGCGCCCGTTTCAGATAACGAAAGTGTACGTCTCGGGGAAGACAAAGGGGCAGTTCAGGGACGTCGTCGGGGATCCTCTGGAGGAGTGTGTCGGGTACGTAACCAACCAGGATACGACGTGGAGGACGATCAGCAGGGAAGCGCACAAGCAAACGAACATCACGCGAGAACCGACTTGGCATGTGACATGGGGGGACCGTCGGAGCCATCCAATCACCTGACGCATAGTGCCGTGAACGGAAGAAGGGTGGACATCATCGTGGACGGCAGGATACAGGAGAGGCCGTGCCGAGCACGAGTGAACACGAGTGCAGCGGTGGACGCGACTCGCGCGGATGTGGTGGGGTTTGTTGCCGGACCCATCGGAAGCAAAGTGGCTGCGAAGGTGCGCCAGAGAGGTCGGCGGACACGGTACCCAATGAGCCGTTTCCAAGTGCGCAGGATGGCCCGTCAACACACCAGGAAGAAGGGCAACTGGACGAGGGCCCGCCAAGACCGGCGGTACTGTTGCAGAATTTCGAAGCAGGATGGCATACGTCGTCCTACCCGGACCAAGGGACACTATCCAACAGCGATACCTAGGATCGTGTCTCCTGGAGAAGAGGTTCGATGGGTTAGTCCACCGGGGCGCAAGGAAGATGCCGCAGTGATAGTGCTGGTCGGGACGACCAGCTCTGAGGAGGGAGCAGTGTCACCGCGCCCGCCGTATCTAATTGCCGACAACCGCAGTGTCACCCATCGCATTATTGTCGGCACTACCGCAAAGGAGCCGAAGGAAAGAGACGGAGAATGGCCGCATTGATGGGCGCTTGCCGAAAGAGAGAAAGTGATAGAGGCTTCTAGAACTGTCTGCTTTGTGTTTCACCGCTAAATAAGTGAACGTTCCGGAAGCTTCCAGAATAGTGCCTGGGAGATATAAATAGCGGTAAAGTGTGAGAAGAGTCAGTCAGACGTACGTGAAGCGTTGAGAGTGCCGACGGAGAACAGTCAGACGTACGTGAAGCGTTGAGAGTGCCGACGGAGAACAGTCAGACGTATGTGAAGGTTGAGTAGTCGTGCCGACGGAGACGGACAGACGATGTGGAGAGTTGTGCCGACGGAGAAGAGTTAGTTCTTTGTGTTACGAGTTCGAAGCCGTGCTGTTGGAGAATCGGAAAAGACTTTCTTGTTGTTGCAACGAGTATACAAAGTTACTGTTTACGGAAATAAAAGTGTTTATCTCGACTACATCTGTCTACTTTACATCACAACCCACAACCAAAAGTCACAATACAGATAAATTTAAGTAGCTTTCGAGTAGGCATCAAATGTGATTGACAATGATTTATCACTAAAGCATTTAGAAACTACCCACTAAGCTGCACAAGCATTAGCAGGATAATTTGTCAATTGGATACTCCTGTACAGAGTAAAATCATTTCGAACATAGGTACTCAATTTTAAAAGCATTGACATTGTAAGCTTTTTCTTTAAGATCATTAAGAAGAGCATTATAAAAATGATTATGGTTTCATACTGTACACTTTTCTGAAGATAAGAAGGTTTTGCGCTGGGAAGATCGATGTTACCTTTTGTCTAGTGTTTATCTCATAAATTTCATTGTTTGTTATGCTTGTGGATCGAATGTATGCAGGGTAAGATTAATATCTACAGACTACCAAGATCTTTCCAGGAAAATATGATATGGGTGTTGGAATAGGAGGAATATTCCTTTGCTCTCTACTGAATTGCCCCAAAATAAAATTCTATATTCCATTATAAAGTTAAAATATGTACATTAAACTGATTTACCTGTGTCTGTAGAACTCATACTTGCCAGTGCTTGGATAGCATAACGTGCACAGCTGAGTTTGTATAAGATATACCTAATGTGAGCTTTTCAGTCTAAATAGTTGTCTACTTGAAGGCCCAGAAATTTGATTTTGCCTATTTGTTCTGCATGTCGTTAATCCCACTTTCAATCGGAGTGTGTGCAGTTCGATGAGTTATAAATTTAACAACCTTTGTTTTGCCTAGGTTGACATTTTCCAAAACTGTCAGCCCCGAAGAGTAGTTGTACGTCAAAAGATTTCAAAATATTGCCCAAATCAAAAAATCACAAGTTGTTGCTGATATAGTAAAGTACAAATTTGTAACAGTTGAAATTCCGGTACTCTCACGGATGAAATCATGTTGGTCAGTTACTATATGTACAGAGTGCAGGCTTCGCTAAGGAGGGAGGTCCGGGACTACAGGGTAACTATAGCGTCACACCACACAGACCATCCAGATAAAACGCCTTCGGGCAACACTTGGCCACGGTGTATAAGGTGGCACCAACCCATGTAGTGACAATGACTTCCCTTTTGAAACTATTCTTAGTTATGGGAATAAAAATGTAAAGTGCAACATAAAGTTCTACGGAAAATAAAATTTAAGTTTTTGCTTTCTCTACTACGAAAGGTACGTAGGGGAACTGTAGTATTCGACCCAAAATTCCGATGTCGAGATTTCACCAGAAATACATGTTTTGAGGTTCCCCTGAATCCAAAAAAAACAAAACAATTTTATAAGCAGGTTCGTGCGCGCTTGTGAAGATTGCCAAAAATTACACTTTTATATATTGTGTGGTGCTACAAACTGAAATTTCTTCTCTTATTAGATGTAGGTATGCTTTATTATTGCAGCAAAAGTATTTGTTTCAAACCTATATCTACTATTGTACTAAACATTCCTACAATCTCTTATTCTTCCATCTTCGTGCTAGGAGATAAACATTTGTAGAAGTTATCTTATTACTCGTTTTCTTACACGTGCACCGCGAATATGGGAATACAGTAGATTTTGAGCGATAGTCAACTCTTTTAAAGCTTTCAAAATCCGTTCTCTTTGCAGGTTAACGTATAAAAAATGAATAGCGGTGTTCCATTTGACAGAAGTAGAAGCTCTACAAAACTTACACAAATAACGAGGAATGTCTCCTAAATGGCTCACTCTACAAAAAAATTATGGAGACATAAATTGTGTATCTTTGCAAGATCTACAGTTTTTGTAGAGTAAGATTTGGGCCATCTCTTAGGTTTACCAGTTATGCAAAAGTCATCCAGACTTAATAGGACTACATGGACTATAGCCATAGAAAATTCAAGATACACATTTCATTTGTCATAAAAATATCTCAAACATGTAGCATATTAATCAAAATCGTTGGAGCCATTTTCAAGAAAATAAAAATTTTCGAAAAATATTCCAGGTAAAGTTTAGTTTAGGGTGGAGCAATTTTCTTCAAAATATTCGTGGCGCATACTTGGAGGACATTATTCTTAAATACCAACTTCGGTTTCTAACAGATTTTCCTTTTTGAGTTAAGCTGTTCACAGACTCACTGACACACACAGAAAGACAGACACATACACGGACCTTTTACTAAAAAAATGCTTTTTACGGGGGGGGGGGGGGGGGGGGGGACTCAGGGGGTCTCAAAACATACATTTCCGTTGAAATCTCGAGATCAACTTTTTGGCTGGAATACAATACTTCCTCTAGCTACCAGTAGGGAAAGTAAGAGGTATATTAACATTAAGGAGGATAAAACTAATATTACTACATTAATTAATTTTATCATATTACATACAGTTTTAGTGACTTTTCAGTTGCAATATTTGGATCTTTTAGAGTAAATATGTAGTGCATGTGAGTTTATATGAAGATATTATTTTAGTTTTATTTTAACATAACTTTTCACAAGCCTACATTTTTTCAATGTAAAAGCCTGTTTTTTTTTTTTTTCATAAGCAGGTGATGATATCTCCATACAATTTTTATCACATAATTTACAGTTCACAGTAACGTTGTGGATCCTCAGAGAGTCAATTTTCTGAAAACAATTGCTTTTAAAAAATAAAAACCCCAACTTTTTAATGAAAAAATTATAGTTCGATTAAAAAAATGTAAAAATGCAATGAAGAAGGATTATTATATTTACGAAGAACCAATACACACTGTAAAATATTTGGATTTCTGTTGCCAATAGGTCCTGGGAAAACGGGGCATTTATATCGCCATTTGAACAGTGGTAATATAGACCTTTACGACTCCCGTTAACTTTCGAGTTTGAACAAATAAGTTATGTTTACCTGTATAATGGATTAAATTGACGCCAACTTAATGTTTCATCTGCTAAGAGATTATGAAATTTCAACTCCTTTTTGATAAAAATGTTCAACCCAATAAAATTGTTTAGGCTGCTGAAATTATAGGTTCCTACAAATTTTAAACAAGTTGATAAAATCATTTTGCCATGCACTTGCTTAACTTGGCAATTCGGAAAAATTTAAATTGTGACTCATGTTGAGTGGCCATATGATAAAAATTAATAAATGTTAAACCTTCAAGTTTGCATATTATATTTCGATTCAAGCATTCTTCCGGGCACAACTCAGGACGAAAACCTCTGCCGCAGATGTAGCGGAGAAAGAAATACTGGCAAACGTCCTGGGCTCCTGTTCTCACGGTGATCTGCGATAACGAATCGCTTATATGTGAAAACGTCATTCTCAGGGAAAGGAGTTTAAAGCAAACATTGAGTAAACAAACTGGCATATATTTGCAAATAAAGAAAACACGTGCTTTAAGAACAGAGAAGATGCCATATTAATGGCTATACCATTTTTTGAGAGAAACTTCTGAAATCTGACGTGTTGCACTCACACGTCCTTTTCTACTCTTGTACTAACCATTCTAACAAACTCTTATTCCTATATGTGCATCGTGTTAGTTAAGATAAACGTTTGTACAAATTATCTTATTGTTTATTTCCTTATAAGTGCAAGGGGAATAAGGGAATACATATGATTTGAGTGAAAGTCAAACTTGTTAAAGCTTTGAGATTCCATTCTCTTTGCACACAAATAACAAAGAATATCTCCGAAATGGTTCCCCCTAAAAAAAATTAATTTCTATATAATTTGCGTGTTTTGGCGAGATCTACATTTTTGTAAACTAAGGCTGTCTCTTACAATTTAGGGGTTATTAGAAGGTCATCCAAAATAAGCAGGACTAAATATGGCATAACCAGAAAACTCAAAACATACATTTCATTTGCCATACAAATGTCTTAAACATATGCCATTTTAATCAAAAACGTTAGAGACATTTTCAAGGAAATCAAAATTTTCGAAAACTTTTCAATGTAAAGGGTAATTTAGCGTGGGGGTATTTTCTTAAAAATCTTCATATCACATCATTGAAAGACATTAAACTTAAATACCAACTTTGGTTTGTTACCATCTTTTCGTTTTTGAGTTATGTAGTTATGTTGTCCAAAGTCAAACAGGCTGACACACACACACACACACACACACACACACACACACACACACACACACACACACACGGGCCTTTTTCTACACATCTTAGAATATATATTGAAAACAAATACTTTTGCTTCAATTATAAAGCATACCTACATCTAATTAGACAAGAAATTTCAATTTACAACACCGCACTAGATATTAAAGGGTAATTTTGGCAATCTTCGCAAGCGCTCGCGAACCTCTTTATAAAACTGCTTTTTTGGATTCAAAGGAGCCTCAAAACATATATTTCTGGTGAAATCCAGACATCAAAATTTTGTTTCGAACACTGTACTTCCCCTATTTACCTTGCATAGTTGAGAAAGCAAAAATTAAATTTTATTTTCCGTAAGACTTTATGTTGCACTTTTCATTTTTATTCCCATAACTAACAACAGTTTCAAAAGGGAAGTCATTGTCACTACATGGGTTGGTGCCACCTTATACACCGTGGCCAAGTGTTGCCCGAAGGCGTTTTATGATGGTTACTGTGTGGTGTCACGCTATAGTTACCCTGTAGCCCCGGACCTCCCTCCTTAACGAAGCCTGCACTCTCGTACATATAGCAACTGACCAACATGGTTTCATCCGTGAGAGTACCGGAATTTCAACTGTTACAAATTTGTGCGTTGCTATATCAACAACAGCTTGCGATATTTTGATTTGTCCAATATTTTGAAAATTTTTGACGTTCAACAACTCTTCGGGGCTGACAGTTTTGTAAAATCTCAACCTAGGCAAAACAAACGTTGTTAAATTTATAACTCATCGAACATCACACACTCCGATTGAAAGTGGGATTAACGACATGTCACTATAACAAATAGGCAAAATCAAATTTCTGGGCCTTCAAGTAGACAACTATTTAGACTGAAAAGCTCACATTAGGTATATGTTATACAAACTCTACTGTGCACGTTATGCTATCCAAGCACTGGCAAACGTGAGTTCTATAGACACACGTAAATAACCTTACTATACATATTTTAACTTTATAATGGAATATAGAATTTTGCTTTTCGATTTCGGCAGTGTTGCGGGCAGAACTCTGGCATGCTCTCATGTGAAGTGCTCAGAAACTGACGTCACAAAAAGAACACGTCACTCATCGCCGAAATTTTCGAAATAAGACCTTTAAGATGTACGAAGAGGTCCACGGTTCATCCACAACAGGCAGCACAGGCCGCATCTATGTTATGGCATACCAAGAATACCCCAAAAAGGGTTTTATTATCGATCCGACTGTAAGCTTTGAGCACCATCTTAGTCAACCTATGAAAGTGCATCTAGGAAAACAAAATCTCTACGCACCTACCACACTCTTTCAGAAAAAATATCTGATGTATTACACTCACATGACTCTCTCTAGTTTTGTACTAACCATTCTTACAATCTCTTATTCTTCCATCTTCCTGTTAGTGGAGATAAACATTTGTAGAAATTACCTTATTGCTCGTTTTCCTGCATGTGCACCGGGAATATAGGAATACAGTAGGCCTTGCGCGACAGTCAAATCCTTTAAAGCTTTCAAACTCCGTTCTCTTTGCAGGTTAACATATGAAAAATGAATAGCGATGTTCCATTTGACAGAAGTAGAAGTTCTCCAGAAAATTCAACATATATATTTCATTTGTCATAACAATATCTCAAACATGTGGCATATTAAGGGACATTGGGAGTGAAATTTTGGTCAAAATTGTTAAAAAGTCGTAAATTGTTTTTTACCTTAAAATGTTCCTGGAACTTCTGTGCATTTGGATCAGTTGACATTTTTCATATCCCCCACTCCATGTGGTCATTACGGCTCTTTCAAATAGCGCTCTTCCCTTAACATACACAGGATGCTCCTTGATAAAAGCCTGATTTTCTCAAAACTACATTTCTGCACATTCCAAAAGAAGGTCGCGCCTGAGTTTTGCTTCAAATTCAATAAAAATTTCCAAAAGTATTCATAAATAGCAGCTAAACAAAACTATGATTCAATATTGATGTTATCTTTAACATGAATTCCAAAAACGTTTTTTTGTATGAAAAAAAAAAAAACCAAATATTTTTTAGATTAAATTTTCTTTGTTATTAAAAAAATATGTAGAGCATAATCAGCAAATGTATTTGAAATATCTCTTCAGACAATTGTTACCCATGTTTTAGAGTATCAGTTCTGCTAATATAAATGAATTTTGAAAAGTCAATAGACGCGAGCTCTATTTTGAAAATGTGGGTATTAAATTCATAAAATAATTTATATATCATAAACGAATCATCCAATTTTAACGAAATTTGGTGTACCTCCTATTCGCATATAAATACAAACACAGTAAAAATTTCAGAAAAATCTATCAAGAAATGTGGAACTTTCAAATTTCACTCCCAGTGTCCCTTAATCAAAATCGTTAGAGCCATTTTCAAGAAAATCAAAGTTTTCAAAAAATGTTCTATGTAAAGGTTACTTTAGGGTGGAGGAATTTCTTCAAAATATTCGTGTCGCATCCTTGGAAGGCATTAACCTTTAATACCAACTTTGGTTTTTAACCGACCTTTCATTTTTGTTTACGCTGGCCACAGTCTGACAGGCAGGCACACAGACAGACAGACAGACAGACAGACACACACACACACGCACACACACACAGACCTTTTTTCTAAAAATGACTTTTTTGTACCCAGGGGGTGTCAAAGTATATATTTCCGTTGAAATTTTGACACCTGGTTACCAGTAGAGAAAGCAAAAACGTATACAGGCGCAAAAACAAACAGGGATAGTTAAGAAACAAATGAAATTTTCCCTGTAATTATAAGATTAACATAGATGCTGAATATTTACAAATACGAATTCAACATTGTTTTACGCTTTCACTAGGCCTTTGCTGTTACGTCCCATCATTTATGTAGCTTTATAATGAGATTGTTGGTCAGTTATTCAATACAGATAAATTTAAGTAGCTTTCGAGTAGGCATCAACTGTAATTGACAATGATTTATCACTAAAGCATGTAGAAACTACCCACTAAGCTGCACAAGCATTAGCAGGATAATTTGTCAATTGGATACTCCTGTACAGAGTAAAATCATTTCGAACATAGGTACTCCTTAGCAGCAATTTTAAAAGCATTGAAATTGTAAGCTTTTTCTTTAAGATCATTAAGAAGAGCATTATAAAAATGATTATGGTTTCATAGTGTACACTTTTCTGAAGATAAGAATGTTTTGCGCTGGGATGATCGATATTACCTTTTGTCTAGTGTTTGTTTCATGAATTTCATTGTTTGTTATGCATGTGGATCGAATGTATGCAGGGTAAGGTTAATATCTACAGACTACCAAGTTCTTTCCAGGAAAATCTGATATGGGTGTTGGAATACGAGGAATATTCCTTTGCTCTCTACTGAATTGCCCCAAAATAAAATTCTATATTCCATTATAAAGTTGAAATATGTATAGTAAGGTTATTTACGTGTGTCTATAGAACTCACGTTTGCCAGTGCTTGGATAGCATAACATGCATAGTAGAGTTTGTATAACATATACCTAATGTGAGCTTTTCAGTGTAAATAGTTGTCTACTTGAAGGCCCAGAAATTTGATTTTGCCTATTTGGTCTACATGTCGTTAATCCCACTTTCAATCGGAGTGTGTGTAGTTCGATGAGTTATAAATTTAACAACCTTCGTTTTGCCTAGGTTGACATTTTACAAAACTGTCAGCCCCGAATGTTAGTTGTACGTCAAAAGTGTTCAAAATATTGGCGAAATCAAAGCTTCACAAGTTGTTGTTGATATAGTAAAGTACAAATTTGCAACAGTTGAAATTCCAGTACTCTCACGGATGAAACGAGGTTGGTCAGTTACTATATGTACGAGCGTGGAGGCTTCCACCAAGCGGGTTCCGCAGTAAACAGTTGCGACTGAAGTCAAAACTGATATTATATAGGTCATTTATTCTCTCGGTGGTCCTGTATGCA
Source organism: Tenodera sinensis (assembly GCA_030765045.1). NCBI lineage: Eukaryota > Metazoa > Arthropoda > Insecta > Mantodea > Mantidae > Tenodera > Tenodera sinensis. The sequence continues at coordinate 45,191,907 of CM060964.1, read as the reverse complement.
TGTGTGGCCTGGGCTAATGCCTCCAAAACCGCCCTGAAACAACTCCAAACCCTCCAAAACCTCTCCCTCAGAAAAATCCTCTCTGCTCCACTCCTCACCAGTACCCAAACACTACACCTTGAAACCCGGATCCCGTTCATCCCGGAGGCAATTGAAAAACGAGCAACGGCTGCATGGACGCGCATTAGAAACCACGAAAACGACGTGATCGCCAATATCGGCAAAGGCGAGCCGAAGCACCGCAAGCATAATAGGATCAAAATGTTCTAGAAGCGGCTCGGCTCGCCGACTAATGCGCGTCCACGCAACCTCGTTCCTAGGCCACATACATGTTATGGCAGAGGCCCTCGCCTCGAATATTCAGCAGCTGCCACCGCGGGACAGTGTATATACGAAGTGTAAATAGTGCAGTGTGCTGGGACACATTTCTCTGGTGTGCCCAGTGAAGATGTGTGTGTATGTGTGTGTGAGATTGTGCGTGGGTGAATGCGTGCGTGAATGTGTATGTAAATAAATTGTAAGTATGTACATATGTATATATAACACAAAGAAGAAATAGAACTTAAAAAGACAAAATAAAACTATTCTCGGTGACCTACAGATGGTCACCGTATGGGTTTTTTGTTGAAACCGAAAAATGTGTATATATATATAAACAAAGTTAAATGTAAATAAAAATGTTAAATATAGCCTGTAAGCCGGGCCCATTGTACCGGCACCAGGCCAACACTTTCTAATAAATAACTTGAACTTGAACACCAAGCGGGGAGGTCCGGGACTACCGGGTAAGTCCAGTGTGACTGCAAACGCAACCTCATAGCAACTTTCTAGATCAAACGCCTTCGGGCAACACCTGGCCACGGTGTATAAGGTGGCACCAACCCATGTAGTGACCATGACTTCCCTTTTGAAACTATTCTTAGTTATGGGAATAAAAATGTAAAGTGCAACATAAAGTTCTATGGAAAATAAAATTTAAGTTTTTGCTTTCTCTACTACGGAAGGTACGTAAGGGAACTGTAGTATTGGACCCAAAATTCCGATGTCGAGATTTCACCAGAAATATATGTTTTGAGGTTCTCCTGAATCCAAAGGAACAGTTTTATAAGTAGGTTCGTGCGCGCTTGTGAAGATTGCCAAAAATTACACTTATATATATTTTGTGGTGCTATAAACTGAAATTTCTTCTCTTATTAGATGTAGGTATGCTTTATTAGTGCAGCAAAAGTATTTGTTTTAAATCTATATCTACTATTGTACTAAACATTCCTACAATCTCTTGTTCTTCCATCTTCGTTCTAGGAGATAAACATTTGTAGAAGTTATCTTATTACTCGTTTTCTTGCACGTGCACCGGGAATATTGGAATACAGTAGGCTTTGAGCGATAGTCAACTCTTTTAAAGCTTTCAAAATCCGTTCTCTTTGCAGTTTAACATATAAAAAATGAATAGCGGTGTTCCATTTGACAGAAGTAGAAGCTCTACAAAACTTACACAAAAAACGAGGAATATCTCCTAAATGGTTCACTCTACAAAAAAATTACCAAGACATAAATTGTGTATCTTTGCAAAATCTACAGCTTTTTCTTGAGTAAGATTTAGGCCATCTCTTACGGTTTACTAGTTATGCAAAAGTCATCCAGACTAAATAGGACTATATGGACTATATCCATAGAAAATTCAAGATATACATTGCATTTGTCATAAAAATATCTCAAACATATGGCATTTTAATGAAAATCGTTAGAGCCATTTTCAAGAAAATAAAAATTTTGGGAAAATATTCCATGTACAGTTTAGTTTAGGGTGGAGCAATTTTCTTCAAAATATTCGTGGCGCATACTTGGAGGACATTATTCTTAAATACCAACTTCGGTTTCTAACAGATTTTCCTTTTTGAGTTAAGCTGTTCACAGACTCACTGACACACACAGAAAGACAGACACATACACGGACCTTTTACTAAAAAAATGCTTTTTACGATGGGGGGGAGGGGGGGACTCAGGGGGTCTCAAAACATACATTTCCGGTGAAATCTCGAGATCGAATTTTTGGCTGGAATACAATACTTCCTCTAGCTACCAGTAGGGAAAGTAAGAGGTATATTAACATTTAGGAAGATGAAACAGATATTACTACATTAATTAATTTTATCATATTAAATTCAGTTTTAGTGACTTTTCAGTTGCAATATTTAGATCTTTTAGAGTAAATATCCAGTGCATGTGAGTTTATATGAAGATATTATTTTAGTTTTATTTTAACATAGCTTTTCACAAGCCTACATATTTTCAATATAAAAGCCTTTTTTTTTTTTTTTTTTTTTTTTCATAAGCAGGTGATAATATCTCCATACAATTTTTATCACATAATTTACAGTTCACAGTAATGTTGTGGATCCTCAGAGAGTCAATTTTCTGAAAAGAATTGCTTTTAAAAAATAAAAACCCCAACTTTTTAATGAAAAAATTATAGTTCGATTAAAAAAGTGTAAAAATGCATTAGCTTAGGTTTTCATATGAAGAAGGATTATTATATTTAGGAAGAACCAATACACACTGTAAAATATTTGGATTTCTGTTGCCAATAGGTCCTGGGAAAACGGGGCATTTATATCGCCATTTGAACAGTGATAATGTTCGAGTTTGAACAAATAAGTTATGTTTACCTGTATAATGGATTAAATTGACGCCAACTTAATGTTTCATCTGCAAAGAGATTATGAAATTTCAACTCCTTTTTGATAAAAATGTTCAACCCAATAAAATTGTTTAGGCTGCTGAAATTATAGGTTCCTACAAATTTTAAACAAGTTGATAAAATCATTTTGCCATGCACTTGCTTAACTTGGCAATTCGGAAAAATTTAAATTGTGACTCATGTTGAGTGGCCATATGATAAAAATTAATAAATGTTAAACCTTCAAGTTTGCATATTATATTTCGATTCAAGCACTCTTCCGGGCACAACTCAGGACGAAAACCTCTGCCGCAGATGTAGCGGAGAAAGAAATACTGGCAAACGTCCTGGGCTCCTGTTCACACGGTGAGCTGCGATAACGAATCGCTTATATGTGAAAACGTCATTATCAGGGAAAGGAGTTTAAAGCAAACATTGAGTAAACAAACTGGCATATAATTGCAAAGAAAGAAAACGCGTGCTTTAAGAACAGAGAAGATGCCATATTAATGGCTATACCATTTTTTAGAGAGAAACTTCTGAAATCTGACGTGTTGCACTCACACGTCCTTTTCTACTCTTGTACTAACCATTCTAACAAACTCTTATTCCTATATGTGCATCGTGTTAGTTAAGATAAACGTTTGTACAAATTATCTTATTGTTTATTTCCTTATAAGTGCAAGGGCAATAAGGGAATACAGTAGGATTTGAGTGAAAATCAAACTTTTTAAAGCTTTGAGATTCCATTCGCTTTGCACGCTAAACATATAAAAAAGTGAACAACGATGTTCCATTTCACGGAAGTTTTGTTCCCCCAACTGACACAAATAACATGGAATATCTCCGAAATGGTTCCCTCTAAAAAAATTAATTTCGATATAATTTGCGAGTCATTTTTGTAAAGTAAGACTGTCTCTTACGATTTAGGAGTTATTGGAAGGTAAACCAAAAAAACAGGACTAAATATGGCATAACCAGAAAACTCAAAACATACATTTCATTTGCCGTTAAATATCTTAAACATATGGCATTTTAATCAAAAACGTTACAGACATTTTCAAGGAAATCAAAATTTTCGAAAACTCTTCCATGTAAAGGGTAGTTTAGGGTGGGGGTATTTTCTTAAAAATCTTCATATCACATCATTGAAAGACATTAAACTTAAATACCAACATTGGTTTGTTACCAACTTTTCGTTTTTGAGTTATGTAGTTATGTTGTCCAAAGTCAAACAGGCTGACACACACACACACACACACACACACACACACACACACACACACACACACACACACACACACACACACACACACACACACACACACACACACACACACATGGGCTTTTTTCTACACATCTTAGAATATATATTGAAAACAAATACTTTTGCTTCAATAATAAAGCATACCTACATCTAATTAGACAAAAAATTTCAATTTACAACACCGCACTAGATATTAAAGTGTAATTTTGGCAATCTTCGCAAGCGCTCGCGAACCTCTTTATAAAACTGCTTTTTTGGATTCAAAGGAGCCTCAAAACATATATTTCTGGTAAATCCAGGCATCAAAATTTTGCTTCGAGTACTGTACTTCTCCTATGTACCTTGCATAGTAGAGAAAGCAAAAATTAAATTTTATTTTCCGTAAGACTTTATGTTGCACTTTTCATTTTTATTCCCATAACTAACAATAGTTTCAAAAGGGAAGTCATTGTCACTACATGGGTTGGTGTCACCTTATACACCGTGGCCAAGTGTTGCCCGAAGGCGTTTTAATTGGAGGGTTACAGTGTAGAGTCATGCTATAGTTACCCTGTAGTCCCGGACCTCCCCACTTAGGGAAGCCTGCACTCTCGTACATATAGTAACTGACCAACATGGTTTCATCCGTGAGAGTACCGGAATTTCAGCTGTTACAAATTTGTGCGTCGCTATATCAACAACAGCTTGCGATATTTTGCTTTGCCAATATTTTGAAAACTTTTGACGGACAGCAACTCTTCTGGGCTGACAGTTTTGTAAAATGTCAAACTAGGCAAAATAAAGATTGTTAATTTATAACGCATCGAACATCACATACTCCGATTGAAAGTGGGATTAACGACATGTCACTATAACAAATAGGCAAAATCAAATTTCTGGGCCTTCAAGTAGACAACTATTTAGACTGAAAGGCTCACATTAGGTATATGTTATACAAACTCTACTGTGCATGTTATGCTATCCAAGCACTGGCAAACGTGAGTTCTATAGACACACGTAAATTACCTTAATATACATATTTTAACTTTATAATGGAATATAGAATTTTGCTTTTCGATTTCAGCACTGTTGCGGGCAGAACTCGGGCACCTGTTCTCATGTGAGCTGCTCAGAAACTGACGTCACAAAGAGAACACGTCACTCATCGCCGAAATTTTCGAAATAAGACCTTTAAGATATACGAAGAGGTCCACGGTTCATCCACAACAGGCAGCACAGGCCGCATCTATGTTATGGCATACCAAGAATACCCCAAAAAGGGTTTCATTATCGATCCGACTGTAAGCTTTGAGCACCATCTTAGTCAACCTATGAAAGTGCATCTCGGAAAACAAAAACTCTACGCACCTACCACACTCTTTCGGAAAAAATATCTGATGTGTTACACTCTCTCTAGTTTTGTACTAACCATTCTTATAATCTCTTATTCTTCCATCTTCATGTTAGTGGAGATAAACATTTGAAGAAATTATCTTATTGCCCGTTTATCTGCATGTGCACAGGGAATATAGGAATACAGTAGGCCTTGCGCGACAGTCAAATCCTTTAAAGCTTTCAAACTCCGTTCTCTTTGCAGGTTAACATATAAAAAATGAATAGCGATGTTCCATTTGACAGAAGTAGAAGCTCTCCAGAAAATTCAACATATATATTTCATTTGTCATAGAAATATCTGAAACATGTGGCATATTAAGGGACATTGGGAGTGAAATTTTGGTCAAAATTGTCAAAAGGTCGAAAATGTTTTTTTAGCTTAAAATGTTCCTGGAACACCTGTGCATTTGGATCAGCTAACATTTTTCATATCCCCCACTCCATGTGGTCATTACGGCCCTTTCAAATAGTGCTCTTCCCTTAACCGTTAACGTACACAGGATGCTCCTATATAAAAGCCTGATTTTCTCAAAACTACATTTCTGCACATTCCAAAAGAAGGTCGCGCCTGAGTTTTGCTTCAAATTGAATAAAAATTTCCAAAAGTATTCATAAATAGCAGCTAAACAAAACTATGATTCAATATTGATGTTATCTTTAACATGAATTCCAAAAACGTTTTTTTGTATGAAAAAAACCAATAATTTTTAAGATTAAATTTTCTTTGTTATTAAAAAAAATATGTACAGCATAACCAGCAAATGTATTTGAAATATCTCTTCAGACAATTGTTTCCCATGTTTTAGAGTATCAGTTCTGCTAATATAAATGAATTTTGGAAAGTTAATAGACACGAGCTCTATTTTGAAAATGTGGGTATCAAATTCATAAAATAATTTATATATCATAAACGAAACATCCAATTTTAATGAAATTTTGTGCAGCTCCTATTGGCATATAAATACAAACACAGTAAAAATTTCAGAGAAATCTATCAAGAAATGTGGAACTTTCAAATTTCACTCCCAGTGTCCCTCAATCAAAATCGTTAGAGCCATTTTCAAGAAATTTAAGTTTTCGAAAAATGTTCTATGTAAAGTTTACTTTAGGGTGGAGCAATTGCTTCAAAATATTCGTGTCGCATCCTTGGAAGGCATTAACCTTTAATACCAACTTTGGTTTTTAACCGACCTTTCATTTTTGATTTACGCTGGCCACAGTCTGACAGGCAGGCACACAGACAGACAGACAGACAGACACACACACACACACACACACACACACACGCACACGCACACGCACACACACACATACACACACCTCTTTTTTTAAAAATGATTTTTTTGTACTCAGGGGGTCTCAAAACGTACATTTCCGGTGAAATCTCGAGATCAACTTTTTGGCTGGAATACAATACTTCCTTTAGCTACCAGTAGGGAAAGTAAGAGGTATTTTAACATTAAGGAGGATGAAACAAATATTACTACATTAATTAATTATCATATTACATACAGTTTTAGTGACTTTTCAGTTGCAATATTTGGATCTTTTAGAGTAAATATCTAGTGCATGTGAGTTTATATGAAGATATTATTTTAGTTTTATTTTAACATAACTTTTCACAAGCCTACATTTTTTCAATATAAAAGCCTCTTTTTTTCATAAGCAGTTGATAATATCTCCATACAGTTTTTATCACATAATTTACAGTTCACAGTAATGTTGTGGATCCTCAGAGAGTCAATTTTCTGAAAAGAATTGCTTTTAAAAAATAAAAAGCCCAACTTTTTAATGAAAAAATTATAGTTCGAATATAAAAGTGTAAAAATGCATTAGCTTAGATTTTCATATGAAGAAGGATTATTATATTTACGAGGAACCAATACACACTGTAAAATATTTGGATTTCTGTTGCCAATAGATCCTGGGTAAACGGGGCATTTATATCGCCATTTGAACAGTGATAATATAGACCTTTACGAGTCCCGTTAACTTTCGAGTTTGAACAAATAAGTTATGTTTACCTGTATAATGGATTAAATTGACGCCAACTTAATGTTTCATCTGCAAAGAGATTATGAAATTTCAACTCCTTTTTGATAAAAATGTTCAACCCAATAAAATTGTTTAGGCTGCTGAAATTATAGATTCCTACAAATTTTAAACAAGTTGATAAAATCATTTTGCCATGCACTTGCTTAACTTGGCAATTCGGAAAAATTTAAATTGTGACTCATGTTGAGTGGCCATGTGATAAAAATTAATAAATGTTAAACCTTTAAGTTTGCATATTATATTTCGATTCAAGCATTCTTCCGGGCACAACTCAGGACGAAAACCTCTGCCGCAGATGTAGCGGAGAAAGAAATACTGGCAAACGTCCTGGGCTCCTGTTCTCACGGTGAGTTGAGATAACGAATCGCTTATATGTGAAAACGTCATTATCAGGGAAAGGAGTTCAAAGCAAACATTGAGTAAACAAACTGGCATATATTTGCAAAGAAAGAAAACACGTGCTCTAAGCACATAGAAGATGCCATATTAATGGCTATACCATTTTTAGAGATAAACTTCTGAAATCTGACGTGTTTTACTCACACGTCCTTTTCTACTCTTGTACTAACCATTCTAACAAACTCTTATTCCTATATGTGCATCGTGTTAGTTAAGATAAACGTTTGTACAAATTATCTTATTGTTTATTTCCTTATAAGTGCAAGGGGAATAAGGGAATACAGTAGGATTTGAGTGAAAGTCAAACTTTTTAAAGCTTTGAGATTCCATTCTCTTTGCACGCTAAACATATAAAAAAGTGAACAACGATGTTCCATTTCACGGAAGTTTTGTTCCCCCAACTGACACAAATAACAAGGAATATCTCCGAAATGGTTCCCTCTAAAAAATAATTAATTTCGATATAATTTGCGAGTCATTTTTGTAAAGTAAGACTGTCTCTTACGATTTAGGAGTTATTGGAAGGTCAACCAAAATAAACAGGACTAAATATGGCATAACCAGAAAACTCAAAACATACATTTCATTTGCAATACAAATATCTTAAACATATGGCATTTTAATCAAAAACGTTAGAGACATTTTCAAGGAAATCAAAATGTTCGAAAACTTTTCCATGTAAAGGGTAGTTTAGGGTGGGGGTATTTTCTTAAAAATCTTCATATCGCATCATTGAAAGACATTAAACTTAAATACCAACTTTGGTTTGTTACCAACTTTTCGTTTTTGAGTTATGTAGTTATGTTGTCCAAAGTCAAACAGGCTGACACACAATTCACACACACACACACACACACACACACACACACACACACACACACACACACACACACACACACACACACACACACACACACACACACACACACACGGGCTTTTTTCTACACATCTTATAATATATATTGAAAACAAATACTTTTGCTGCAATAATAAAGCATACCTACATCTAATTAGACAAGAAATTTCAATTTACAACACCGCACTAGATATTAAAGTATAATTTTGGCAATCTTCGCAAGCGCTCGCGAACCTCTTTATAAAACTGCTTTTTTAGATTCAAAGGAGCCTCAAAACATATATTTCTGGTGAAATCCAGGCATCAAAATTTTGTTTCGAATACTGTACTTCCCCTATGTACCTTGCGTAGTTGAGAAAGCAAAAATTAAATTTTATTTTCCGTAAGACTTTATGTTGCACTTTTCATTTTTATTCCCATAACTGACAATAGTTTCAAAAGGGAAGTCATTGTCACTACATGGGTTGGTGCCACCATATACACCGTGGCCAAGTGTTGCCCAAAGGCGTTTTATGATGGTTACTGAGTGTTGTCACGCTATAGTTACCCTGTAGTCCCGGACCTCCCCGCTTGTTGGAAGCCAGCACTCTCGTACATATAGTAACTGACCAACATGGTTTCATCCGTGAGAGTACCGGAATTTCAACTGTTACAAATTTGTGCGTTGCTATATCAACAACAGCTTGCGATATTTTGATTTTGCCAATATTTTGAAAACTTTTGACGCACAACAACTCTTCTGGACTGACAGTTTTGTAATATGTCAACCTAGGCAAAATAAAGATTGTTAAAGTTATAACTCATCGAACATCACACACTCCGATTGAAAGTGGGATTAACGACATGTCACTATAACAAATAGACAAAATCAAATTTCTGGGCCTTCAAGTAGACAACTATTTAGACTGAAAAGCTCACATTAGGTATATGTTATACAAACTCTACTGTGCACGTTATGCTATCCAAGCACTGGCAAACCTGAGTTCTATAGACGCAAGTAAATAACCTTACTATACATATTTTAACTTTATAATGGAATATAGAATTTTGCTTTTCGATTTCGGCACTGTTGCGGGCAGTACTCGGGCATGCTCTCATGTGAAGTGCTCAGAAACACACGTCACAAACAGAACACGTCACTCATCGCCGAAATTTTCGAAATAAGACCTTTAAGATGTGCGAAGAGGTCCACGGTTCATCCACAACAGGCAGCACAGGCCGCATCTATGATATGGCGTACTAAGAATACCCCAAAAAGGGTTTCATTATCGATCCGACTGTAAGCTTTGAGCACCATCTTAGTCAACCAAAGAAAGTGCATCTCGGAAAACAAAAACTCTACGCACCTACCACACACTCTTTCAGAAAAAATATCTAATGTGTTACACTCACATGACTCTCTCTAGTTTTGTACTAACCATTCTTACAATCTCTTATTCTTCCATCTTCATGTTAGTGGAGATAAACATTTGTAGAAATTATCTTACTGCCCGTTTTCCTGCATGTCCACCGGGAATATAGGAATACAGTAGGCCTTGCGCGACAGTCAAATCCTTTAAAGCTTTCAAACTCCGTTCTCTTTGCAGGTTAACATATAAAAAATGAACAGCGATGTTCCATTTGACAGAAGTAGAAGTTCTCCAGAAAATTCAACGTATATATTTCATTTGTCATAAAAATATCTGAAACATGTGGCATATTAAGGGACATTGGGAGTGAAATTTTGGTCAAAATTGTCAAAAAGTCGTAAATTGTTTTTCACCTTAAAATGTTCCTAGAACTTCTGTGCATTGGGATTAGCTAACATTTTTCATATCCCCCACTCCATGTGGTCATTACGGCTCTTTCAAATAGTGCTCTTCCCTTAACGTACACAGGATGCTCCTATATAAAAGCCTGTTTTTCTCAAGACTACATTTCTGCACATTCCAAAAGAAGTTCGCGCCTGAATTTTGCTTCAAATTCAATAAAAATTTCCAAAAGTATTCATAAATAGCAGCTAAACAAAACCATGATTCAATATTGATGTTATCTTTAACATGAATTCCAAAAACGTTTTTTTGTATGAAAAAAAAAAAACCAAATATTTTTAAGATTAAGTTTTCTTTGTTATTAAAAAAATATGTACAGCATAATCAGCAAATGTATTTGAAATATCTCTTCAGACAATTGTTACCCATGTTTTAGAGTATCAGTTCTGCTAATATAAATGAATTTTGAAAAGTCAATAGAGGCTAGCTCTATTTTGAAAATGTGGGTATTAAATTCATAAAATAATTTATATATCATAAACGAATCATCCAATTTTAATGAAATTTGGTGTACCTTCTATTCGCATATAAATACAAACACAGTAAAAATTTCAGAAAACTCTATCAAGAAATGTGGAACTTTCAAATTTCACTCCCAGTGTCCCTTAATCAAAATCGTTAGAGCCATTTTCAAGAAAATCAAAGTTTTCAAAAAATGTTCTATGTAAAGGTTACTTTAGGGTGGAGGAATTTCTTCAAAATATTCGTGTCGCATCCTTGGAAGGCATTAACCTTTAATACCAACTTTGGTTTTTAACCGACCTTTCATTTTTGTTTACGCTGGCCACAGTCTGACAGGCAGGCACACAGACAGACAGACAGACAGACAGACACACACACACACGCACACACACACAGACCTTTTTTCTAAAAATGACTTTTTTGTACCCAGGGGGTGTCAAAGTATATATTTCCGTTGAAATTTTGACACCTGGTTACCAGTAGAGAAAGCAAAAACGTATACAGGCGCAAAAACAAACAGGGATAGTTAAGAAACAAATGAAATTTTCCCTGTAATTATAAGATTAACATAGATGCTGAATATTTACAAATACGAATTCAACATTGTTTTACGCTTTCACTAGGCCTTTGCTGTTACGTCCCATCATTTATGTAGCTTTATAATGAGATTGTTGGTCAGTTATTCAATACAGATAAATTTAAGTAGCTTTCGAGTAGGCATCAACTGTAATTGACAATGATTTATCACTAAAGCATGTAGAAACTACCCACTAAGCTGCACAAGCATTAGCAGGATAATTTGTCAATTGGATACTCCTGTACAGAGTAAAATCATTTCGAACATAGGTACTCCTTAGCAGCAATTTTAAAAGCATTGAAATTGTAAGCTTTTTCTTTAAGATCATTAAGAAGAGCATTATAAAAATGATTATGGTTTCATAGTGTACACTTTTCTGAAGATAAGAATGTTTTGCGCTGGGATGATCGATATTACCTTTTGTCTAGTGTTTGTTTCATGAATTTCATTGTTTGTTATGCATGTGGATCGAATGTATGCAGGGTAAGGTTAATATCTACAGACTACCAAGTTCTTTCCAGGAAAATCTGATATGGGTGTTGGAATACGAGGAATATTCCTTTGCTCTCTACTGAATTGCCCCAAAATAAAATTCTATATTCCATTATAAAGTTGAAATATGTATAGTAAGGTTATTTACGTGTGTCTATAGAACTCACGTTTGCCAGTGCTTGGATAGCATAACATGCATAGTAGAGTTTGTATAACATATACCTAATGTGAGCTTTTCAGTGTAAATAGTTGTCTACTTGAAGGCCCAGAAATTTGATTTTGCCTATTTGGTCTACATGTCGTTAATCCCACTTTCAATCGGAGTGTGTGTAGTTCGATGAGTTATAAATTTAACAACCTTCGTTTTGCCTAGGTTGACATTTTACAAAACTGTCAGCCCCGAATGTTAGTTGTACGTCAAAAGTGTTCAAAATATTGGCGAAATCAAAGCTTCACAAGTTGTTGTTGATATAGTAAAGTACAAATTTGCAACAGTTGAAATTCCAGTACTCTCACGGATGAAACGAGGTTGGTCAGTTACTATATGTACGAGCGTGGAGGCTTCCACCAAGCGGGTTCCGCAGTAAACAGTTGCGACTGAAGTCAAAACTGATATTATATAGGTCATTTATTCTCTCGGTGGTCCTGTATGCATGTGTGGCCTGGGCTAATGCCTCCAAAACCGCCCTGAAACAACTCCAAACCCTCCAAAACCTCTCCCTCAGAAAAATCCTCTCTGCTCCACTCCTCACCAGTACCCAAACACTACACCTTGAAACCCGGATCCCGTTCATCCCGGAGGCAATTGAAAAACGAGCAACGGCTGCATGGACGCGCATTAGAAACCACGAAAACGACGTGATCGCCAATATCGGCAAAGGCGAGCCGAAGCACCGCAAGCATAATAGGATCAAAATGTTCTAGAAGCGGCTCGGCTCGCCGACTAATGCGCGTCCACGCAACCTCGTTCCTAGGCCACATACATGTTATGGCAGAGGCCCTCGCCTCGAATATTCAGCAGCTGCCACCGCGGGACAGTGTATATACGAAGTGTAAATAGTGCAGTGTGCTGGGACACATTTCTCTGGTGTGCCCAGTGAAGATGTGTGTGTATGTGTGTGTGAGATTGTGCGTGGGTGAATGCGTGCGTGAATGTGTATGTAAATAAATTGTAGGTATGTACATATGTATATATAACACAAAGAAGAAATAGAACTTAAAAAGACAAAATAAAACTATTCTCGGTGACCTACAGATGGTCACCGTATGGGTTTTTTGTTGAAACCGAAAAATGTGTATATATATATAAACAAAGTTAAATGTAAATAAAAATGTTAAATATAGCCTGTAAGCCGGGCCCATTGTACCGGCACCAGGCCAACACTTTCTAATAAATAACTTGAACTTGAACACCAAGCGGGGAGGTCCGGGACTACCGGGTAAGTCCAGTGTGACTGCAAACGCAACCTCATAGCAACTTTCTAGATCAAACGCCTTCGGGCAACACCTGGCCACGGTGTATAAGGTGGCACCAACCCATGTAGTGACCATGACTTCCCTTTTGAAACTATTCTTAGTTATGGGAATAAAAATGTAAAGTGCAACATAAAGTTCTATGGAAAATAAAATTTAAGTTTTTGCTTTCTCTACTACGGAAGGTACGTAAGGGAACTGTAGTATTGGACCCAAAATTCCGATGTCGAGATTTCACCAGAAATATATGTTTTGAGGTTCTCCTGAATCCAAAGGAACAGTTTTATAAGTAGGTTCGTGCGCGCTTGTGAAGATTGCCAAAAATTACACTTATATATATTTTGTGGTGCTATAAACTGAAATTTCTTCTCTTATTAGATGTAGGTAAGCTTTATTAGTGCAGCAAAAGTATTTGTTTTAAATCTATATCTACTATTGTACTAAACATTCCTACAATCTCTTGTTCTTCCATCTTCGTTCTAGGAGATAAACATTTGTAGAAGTTATCTTATTACTCGTTTTCTTGCACGCGCACCGGGAATATTGGAATACAGTAGGCTTTGAGCGATAGTCAACTCTTTTAAAGCTTTCAAAATCCGTTCTCTTTGCAGTTTAACATATAAAAAATGAATAGCGGTGTTCCATTTGACAGAAGTAGAAGCTCTACAAAACTTACACAAAAAACGAGGAATATCTCCTAAATGGTTCACTCTACAAAAAAATTACCAAGACATAAATTGTGTATCTTTGCAAAATCTACAGCTTTTTCTTGAGTAAGATTTAGGCCATCTCTTACGGTTTACTAGTTATGCAAAAGTCATCCAGACTAAATAGGACTATATGGACTATATCCATAGAAAATTCAAGATATACATTGCATTTGTCATAAAAATATCTCAAACATATGGCATTTTAATGAAAATCGTTAGAGCCATTTTCAAGAAAATAAAAATTTTGGGAAAATATTCCATGTACAGTTTAGTTTAGGGTGGAGCAATTTTCTTCAAAATATTCGTGGCGCATACTTGGAGGACATTATTCTTAAATACCAACTTCGGTTTCTAACAGATTTTCCTTTTTGAGTTAAGCTGTTGACAGACTCACTGACACACACAGAAAGACAGACACATACACGGACCTTTTACTAAAAAAATGCTTTTTACGATGGGGGGGAGGGGGGGACTCAGGGGGTCTCAAAACATACATTTCCGGTGAAATCTCGAGATCGAATTTTTGGCTGGAATACAATACCTCCTCTAGCTACCAGTAGGGAAAGTAAGAGGTATATTAACATTAAGGAAGATGAAACAGATATTACTACATTAATTAATTTTATCATATTAAATTCAGTTTTAGTGACTTTTCAGTTGCAATATTTAGATCTTTTAGAGTAAATATCCAGTGCATGTGAGTTTATATGAAGATATTATTTTAGTTTTATTTTAACATAGCTTTTCACAAGCCTACATATTTTCAATGTAAAAGCCTTTTTTTTTTTTTTTTTTTTTTTTTTCATAAGCAGGTGATAATATCTCCATACAATTTTTATCACATAATTTACAGTTCACAGTAATGTTGTGGATCCTCAGAGAGTCAATTTTCTGAAAAGAATTGCTTTTAAAAAATAAAAACCCCAACTTTTTAATGAAAAAATTATAGTTCGATTAAAAAAGTGTAAAAATGCATTAGCTTAGGTTTTCATATGAAGAAGGATTATTATATTTAGGAAGAACCAATACACACTGTAAAATATTTGGATTTCTCTTGCCAATAGGTCCTGGGAAAACGGGGCATTTATATCGCCATTTGAACAGTGATAATGTTCGAGTTTGAACAAATAAGTTATGTTTACCTGTATAATGGATTAAATTGACGCCAACTTAATGTTTCATCTGCAAAGAGATTATGAAATTTCAACTCCTTTTTGATAAAAATGTTCAACCCAATAAAATTGTTTAGGCTGCTGAAATTATAGGTTCCTACAAATTTTAAACAAGTTGATAAAATCATTTTGCCATGCACTTGCTTAACTTGGCAATTCGGAAAAATTTAAATTGTGACTCATGTTGAGTGGCCATATGATAAAAATTAATAAATGTTAAACCTTCAAGTTTGCATATTATATTTCGATTCAAGCACTCTTCCGGGCACAACTCAGGACGAAAACCTCTGCCGCAGATGTAGCGGAGAAAGAAATACTGGCAAACGTCCTGGGCTCCTGTTCACACGGTGAGCTGCGATAACGAATCGCTTATATGTGAAAACGTCATTATCAGGGAAAGGAGTTTAAAGCAAACATTGAGTAAACAAACTGGCATATAATTGCAAAGAAAGAAAACGCGTGCTTTAAGAACAGAGAAGATGCCATATTAATGGCTATACCATTTTTTAGAGAGAAACTTCTGAAATCTGACGTGTTGCACTCACACGTCCTTTTCTACTCTTGTACTAACCATTCTAACAAACTCTTATTCCTATATGTGCATCGTGTTAGTTAAGATAAACGTTTGTACAAATTATCTTATTGTTTATTTCCTTATAAGTGCAAGGGCAATAAGGGAATACAGTAGGATTTGAGTGAAAATCAAACTTTTTAAAGCTTTGAGATTCCATTCGCTTTGCACGCTAAACATATAAAAAAGTGAACAACGATGTTCCATTTCACGGAAGTTTTGTTCCCCCAACTGACACAAATAACATGGAATATCTCCGAAATGGTTCCCTCTAAAAAAATTAATTTCGATATAATTTGCGAGTCATTTTTGTAAAGTAAGACTGTCTCTTACGATTTAGGAGTTATTGGAAGGTAAACCAAAATAAACAGGACTAAATATGGCATAACCAGAAAACTCAAAACATACATTTCATTTGCCGTTAAATATCTTAAACATATGGCATTTTAATCAAAAACGTTACAGACATTTTCAAGGAAATCAAAATTTTCGAAAACTCTTCCATGTAAAGGGTAGTTTAGGGTGGGGGTATTTTCTTAAAAATCTTCATATCACATCATTGAAAGACATTAAACTTAAATACCAACATTGGTTTGTTACCAACTTTTCGTTTTTGAGTTATGTAGTTATGTTGTCCAAAGTCAAACAGGCTGACACACACACACACACACACACACACACACACACACACACACACACACACACACACACACACACACACACGGGCTTTTTTCTACACATCTTAGAATATATATTGAAAACAAATACTTTTGCTTCAATAATAAAGCATACCTACATCTAATTAGACAAAAAATTTCAATTTACAACACCGCACTAGATATTAAAGTGTAATTTTGGCAATCTTCGCAAGCGCTCGCGAACCTCTTTATAAAACTGCTTTTTTGGATTCAAAGGAGCCTCAAAACATATATTTCTGGTAAATCCAGGCATCAAAATTTTGCTTCGAGTACTGTACTTCTCCTATGTACCTTGCATAGTAGAGAAAGCAAAAATTAAATTTTATTTTCCGTAAGACTTTATGTTGCACTTTTCATTTTTATTCCCATAACTAACAATAGTTTCAAAAGGGAAGTCATTGTCACTACATGGGTTGGTGCCACCTTATACACCGTGGCCAAGTGTTGCCCGAAGGCGTTTTAATTGGAGGGTTACAGTGTAGAGTCATGCTATAGTTACCCTGTAGTCCCGGACCTCCCCACTTAGGGAAGCCTGCACTCTCGTACATATAGTAACTGACCAACATGGTTTCATCCGTGAGAGTACCGGAATTTCAGCTGTTACAAATTTGTGCGTCGCTATATCAACAACAGCTTGCGATATTTTGCTTTGCCAATATTTTGAAAATTTTTGACGGACAGCAACTCTTCTGGGCTGACAGTTTTGTAAAATGTCAAACTAGGCAAAATAAAGATTGTTAATTTATAACGCATCGAACATCACATACTCCGATTGAAAGTGGGCTTAACGACATGTAGAACAAATAGGCAAAATCAAATTTCTGGGCCTTTAAGTAGACAACTATTTAGACTGAAAGGCTCACATTAGGTATATGTTATACAAACTCTACTGTGCATGTTATGCTATCCAAGCACTGGCAAACGTGAGTTCTATAGACACACGTAAATTACCTTAATATACATATTTTAACTTTATAATGGAATATAGAATTTTGCTTTTCGATTTCAGCACTGTTGCGGGCAGAACTCGGGCACCTGTTCTCATGTGAGCTGCTCAGAAACTGACGTCACAAAGAGAACACGTCACTCATCGCCGAAATTTTCGAAATAAGACCTTTAAGATATACGAAGAGGTCCACGGTTCATCCACAACAGGCAGCACAGGCCGCATCTATGTTATGGCATACCAAGAATACCCCAAAAAGGGTTTCATTATCGATCCGACTGTAAGCTTTGAGCACCATCTTAGTCAACCTATGAAAGTGCATCTCGGAAAACAAAAACTCTACGCACCTACCACACTCTTTCGGAAAAAATATCTGATGTGTTACACTCTCTCTAGTTTTGTACTAACCATTCTTATAATCTCTTATTCTTCCATCTTCATGTTAGTGGAGATAAACATTTGAAGAAATTATCTTATTGCCCGTTTATCTGCATGTGCACAGGGAATATAGGAATACAGTAGGCCTTGCGCGACAGTCAAATCCTTTAAAGCTTTCAAACTCCGTTCTCTTTGCAGGTTAACATATAAAAAATGAATAGCGATGTTCCATTTGACAGAAGTAGAAGCTCTCCAGAAAATTCAACATATATATTTCATTTGTCATAGAAATATCTGAAACATGTGGCATATTAAGGGACATTGGGAGTGAAATTTTGGTCAAAATTGTCAAAAGGTCGAAAATGTTTTTTTAGCTTAAAATGTTCCTGGAACACCTGTGCATTTGGATCAGCTAACATTTTTCATATCCCCCACTCCATGTGGTCATTACGGCCCTTTCAAATAGTGCTCTTCCCTTAACCGTTAACGTACACAGGATGCTCCTATATAAAAGCCTGATTTTCTCAAAACTACATTTCTGCACATTCCAAAAGAAGGTCGCGCCTGAGTTTTGCTTCAAATTGAATAAAAATTTCCAAAAGTATTCATAAATAGCAACTAAACAAAACTATGATTCAATATTGATGTTATCTTTAACATGAATTCCAAAAACGTTTTTTTGTATGAAAAAAACCAATAATTTTTAAGATTAAATTTTCTTTGTTATTAAAAAAAATATGTACAGCATAATCAGCAAATGTATTTGAAATATCTCTTCAGACAATTGTTACCCATGTTTTAGAGTATCAGTTCTGCTAATATAAATGAATTTTGGAAAGTTAATAGACACGAGCTCTATTTTGAAAATGTGGGTATCAAATTCATAAAATAATTTATATATCATAAACGAAACATCCAATTTTAATGAAATTTTGTGCAGCTCCTATTGGCATATAAATACAAACACAGTAAAAATTTCAGAGAAATCTATCAAGAAATGTGGAACTTTCAAATTTCACTCCCAGTGTCCCTCAATCAAAATCGTTAGAGCCATTTTCAAGAAATTTAAGTTTTCGAAAAATGTTCTATGTAAAGTTTACTTTAGGGTGGAGCAATTGCTTCAAAATATTCGTGTCGCATCCTTGGAAGGCATTAACCTTTAATACCAACTTTGGTTTTTAACCGACCTTTCATTTTGGATTTACGCTGGCCACAGTCTGACAGGCAGGCACACAGACAGACAGACAGACAGACAGACAGACACACACACACACACACACACACACACACACACACACACGCACACGCACACACACACACATACACACACCTCTTTTTTTAAAAATGATTTTTTTGTACTCAGGGGGTCTCAAAACGTACATTTCCGGTGAAATCTCGAGATCAACTTTTTGGCTGGAATACAATACTTCCTTTAGCTACCAGTAGGGAAAGTAAGAGGTATTTTAACATTAAGGAGGATGAAACAAATATTACTACATTAATTAATTTTATCATATTACATACAGTTTTAGTGACTTTTCAGTTGCAATATTTGGATCTTTTAGAGTAAATATCTAGTGCATGTGAGTTTATATGAAGATATTATTTTAGTTTTATTTTAACATAACTTTTCACAAGCCTACATTTTTTCAATATAAAAGCCTCTTTTTTTCATAAGCAGTTGATAATATCTCCATACAGTTTTTATCACATAATTTACAGTTCACAGTAATGTTGTGGATCCTCAGAGAGTCAATTTTCTGAAAAGAATTGCTTTTAAAAAATAAAAAGCCCAACTTTTTAATGAAAAAATTATAGTTCGAATATAAAAGTGTAAAAATGCATTAGCTTAGATTTTCATATGAAGAAGGATTATTATATTTACGAGGAACCAATACACACTGTAAAATATTTGGATTTCTGTTGCCAATAGATCCTGGGAAAACGGGGCATTTATATCGCCATTTGAACAGTGATAATATAGACCTTTACGAGTCCCGTTAACTTTCGAGTTTGAACAAATAAGTTATGTTTACCTGTATAATGGATTAAATTGACGCCAACTTAATGTTTCATCTGCAAAGAGATTATGAAATTTCAACTCCTTTTTGATAAAAATGTTCAACCCAATAAAATTGTTTAGGCTGCTGAAATTATAGATTCCTACAAATTTTAAACAAGTTGATAAAATCATTTTGCCATGCACTTGCTTAACTTGGCAATTCGGAAAAATTTAAATTGTGACTCATGTTGAGTGGCCATATGATAAAAATTAATAAATGTTAAACCTTTAAGTTTGCATATTATATTTCGATTCAAGCATTCTTCCGGGCACAACTCAGGACGAAAACCTCTGCCGCAGATGTAGCGGAGAAAGAAATACTGGCAAACGTCCTGGGCTCCTGTTCTCACGGTGAGTTGAGATAACGAATCGCTTATATGTGAAAACGTCATTATCAGGGAAAGGAGTTCAAAGCAAACATTGAGTAAACAAACTGGCATATATTTGCAAAGAAAGAAAACACGTGCTCTAAGCACATAGAAGATGCCATATTAATGGCTATACCATTTTTAGAGATAAACTTCTGAAATCTGACGTGTTTTACTCACACGTCCTTCTCTACTCTTGTACTAACCATTCTAACAAACTCTTATTCCTATATGTGCATCGTGTTAGTTAAGATAAACGTTTGTACAAATTATCTTATTGTTTATTTCCTTATAAGTGCAAGGGGAATAAGGGAATACAGTAGGATTTGAGTGAAAGTCAAACTTTTTAAAGCTTTGAGATTCCATTCTCTTTGCACGCTAAACATATAAAAAAGTGAACAACGATGTTCCATTTCACGGAAGTTTTGTTCCCCCAACTGACACAAATAACAAGGAATATCTCCGAAATGGTTCCCTCTAAAAAATAATTAATTTCGATATAATTTGCGAGTCATTTTTGTAAAGTAAGACTGTCTCTTACGATTTAGGAGTTATTGGAAGGTCAACCAAAATAAACAGGACTAAATATGGCATAACCAGAAAACTCAAAACATACATTTCATTTGCAATACAAATATCTTAAACATATGGCATTTTAATCAAAAACGTTAGAGACATTTTCAAGGAAATCAAAATGTTCGAAAACTTTTCCATGTAAAGGGTAGTTTAGGGTGGGGGTATTTTCTTAAAAATCTTCATATCGCATCATTGAAAGACATTAAACTTAAATACCAACTTTGGTTTGTTACCAACTTTTCGTTTTTGAGTTATGTAGTTATGTTGTCCAAAGTCAAACAGGCTGACACACAATTCACACACACACACACACACACACACACACACACACACACACACACACACACACACACACACACACACACACACACACACACACACACACACGGGCTTTTTTCTACACATCTTATAATATATATTGAAAACAAATACTTTTGCTGCAATAATAAAGCATACCTACATCTAATTAGACAAGAAATTTCAATTTACAACACCGCACTAGATATTAAAGTATAATTTTGGCAATCTTCGCAAGCGCTCGCGAACCTCTTTATAAAACTGCTTTTTTAGATTCAAAGGAGCCTCAAAACATATATTTCTGGTGAAATCCAGGCATCAAAATTTTGTTTCGAATACTGTACTTCCCCTATGTACCTTGCGTAGTTGAGAAAGCAAAAATTAAATTTTATTTTCCGTAAGACTTTATGTTGCACTTTTCATTTTTATTCCCATAACTGACAATAGTTTCAAAAGGGAAGTCATTGTCACTACATGGGTTGGTGCCACCATATACACCGTGGCCAAGTGTTGCCCAAAGGCGTTTTATGATGGTTACTGAGTGTTGTCACGCTATAGTTACCCTGTAGTCCCGGACCTCCCCGCTTGTTGGAAGCCAGCACTCTCGTACATATAGTAACTGACCAACATGGTTTCATCCGTGAGAGTACCGGAATTTCAACTGTTACAAATTTGTGCGTTGCTATATCAACAACAGCTTGCGATATTTTGATTTTGCCAATATTTTGAAAACTTTTGACGCACAACAACTCTTCTGGACTGACAGTTTTGTAATATGTCAACCTAGGCAAAATAAAGATTGTTAAAGTTATAACTCATCGAACATCACACACTCCGATTGAAAGTGGGATTAACGACATGTCACTATAACAAATAGACTAAATCAAATTTCTGGGCCTTCAAGTAGACAACTATTTAGACTGAAAAGCTCACATTAGGTATATGTTATACAAACTCTACTGTGCACGTTATGCTATCCAAGCACTGGCAAACCTGAGTTCTATAGACGCAAGTAAATAACCTTACTATACATATTTTAACTTTATAATGGAATATAGAATTTTGCTTTTCGATTTCGGCACTGTTGCGGGCAGTACTCGGGCATGCTCTCATGTGAAGTGCTCAGAAACACACGTCACAAACAGAACACCTCACTCATCGCCGAAATTTTCGAAATAAGACCTTTAAGATGTGCGAAGAGGTCCACGGTTCATCCACAACAGGCAGCACAGGCCGCATCTATGATATGGCGTACTAAGAATACCCCAAAAAGGGTTTCATTATCGATCCGACTGTAAGCTTTGAGCACCATCTTAGTCAACCAAAGAAAGTGCATCTCGGAAAACAAGAACTCTACGCACCTACCACACACTCGTTCAGAAAAAATATCTAATGTGTTACACTCACATGACTCTCTCTAGTTTTGTACTAACCATTCTTACAATCTCTTATTCTTCCATCTTCATGTTAGTGGAGATAAACATTTGTAGAAATTATCTTACTGCCCGTTTTCCTGCATGTGCACCGGGAATATAGGAATACAGTAGGCCTTGCGCGACAGTCAAATCCTTTAAAGCTTTCAAACTCCGTTCTCTTTGCAGGTTAACATATAAAAAATGAACAGCGATGTTCCATTTGACAGAAGTAGAAGTTCTCCAGAAAATTCAACGTATATATTTCATTTGTCATAAAAATATCTGAAACATGTGGCATATTAAGGGACATTGGGAGTGAAATTTTGGTCAAAATTGTCAAAAAGTCGTAAATTGTTTTTCACCTTAAAATGTTCCTAGAACTTCTGTGCATTGGGATTAGCTAACATTTTTCATATCCCCCACTCCATGTGGTCATTACGGCTCTTTCAAATAGTGCTCTTCCCTTAACGTACACAGCATGCTCCTTTATAAAAGCCTGTTCTTCTCAAGACTACATTTCTGCACATTCCAAAAGAGGTTCGCGCCTGAATTTTGCTTCAAATTCAATAAAAATTTCCAAAAGTATTCATAAATAGCAGCTAAACAAAACCATGATTCAATATTGATGTTATCTTTAACATGAATTCCAAAAACTTTTTTTTGTATGAAAAAAAACCCAAATATTTTTAAGATTAAGTTTTCTTTGTTATTAAAAAAATATGTACAGCATAATCAGCAAATGTATTTGAAATATCTCTTCAGACAATTGTTACCCATGTTTTAGAGTATCAGTTCTGCTAATATAAATGAATTTTGAAAAGTCAATAGAGGCTAGCTCTATTTTGAAAATGTGGGTATTAAATTCATAAAATAATTTATATATCATAAACGAATCATCCAATTTTAATGAAATTTGGTGTACCTTCTATTCGCATATAAATACAAACACAGTAAAAATTTCAGAAAACTCTATCAAGAAATGTGGAACTTTCAAATTTCACTCCCAGTGTCACTTAATCAAAATCGTTAGAGCCATTTTCAAGAAAATCAAAGTTTTCGAAAAATGTTCTATGTAAAGGTTACTTTAGGGTGGAGCAATTTCTTCAAAATATTCGTGTCGCATCCTTGGAAGGCATTAACCTTTAATACCAACTTTGGTTTTTAACCGACCTTTCATTTTTGATTTACGCTGGCCACAGTCTGACAGGCAGGCACACAGACAGACAGACACACACACACACACGCGCACGCACACACACACACACACACACACACACACACACATACACACACACACAGAGACCTTTTTTCTAAAAATGATTTTTTTGTACTCAGGGGGTGTCAAAGTATATATTTCCGGTGAAATTTTGACATCTAATTTTTGAGTTGAGTACAATAATTCACCTGGTTACCAGTAGAGAAACCAAAAACGTATACAGGCGCAAAAACAAAGCAGGGATAGTTAAGAAACAAATGAAATTTTGCCTGTAATTATAAGATTAACATAGATGCTGAATATTTACAAGTACGAATTCAACATTGTTTTACGCTTTCACTAGGCCTTTGCTGTTACGTCCCATCATTTATGTAGTTTTATAATGAGATTGTTGGTCAGTTATTCAATACAGATAAATTTAAGTAGCTTTCGAGTAGGCATCAAATGTGATTGACAATGATTTATCACTAAAGCATTTAGAAACTACCCACTAAGCTGCACAAGCATTAGCAGGATAATTTGTCAATTGGATGCTCCTGTACAGAGTAAAATCATTTCGAACATAGGTACTCCTTAGCAGCAATTTTAAAAGCATTGAAATTGTAAGCTTTTTCTTTAAGATCATTAAGAAGAGCATTATAAAAATGATTATGGTTTCATAGTGTACACTTTTCTGAAGATAAGAATGTTTTGCGCTGGGATGATCGATGTTACCTTTTGTCTAGTGTTTATCTCATAAATTTCATTGTTTGTTATGCATGTGGATCGAATGTATGCAGGGTAAGATTAATATCTACAGACTACCAAGATCTTTCCAGGAAAATCTGATATGGGTGTTGGAATACGAGAAATATTCCTTTGCTCTCTACTGAATTGCCCCAAAATAAAATTCTATATTCCATTATAAAGTTAAAATATGTATAGTAAACTGATTTACCTGTGTCTGTAGAACTCATATTTGCACGTGCTTGGATAGCATAACGTGCACAGCTGAGTTTGTATAAGATATACCTAATGTGAGCTTTTCAGTCTAAATAGTTGTCTACTTGAAGGCCCAGAAATTTGATTTTGCCTATTTGTTCTGCATGTCGTTAATCCCACTTTCAATCGGAGTGTGTGAAGTTCGATGAGTTATAAATTTAACATCCTTTGTTTTGCCTAGGTTGACATTTTCCAAAACTGTCAGCCCCGAAGAGTAGTTGAACGTCAAAAGTTTTCAAGAAATTGCCCAAATCAAAACATCACAAGTTGTTGTTGATATAGTAAAGTTCAAATTTGCAACAGTTGAAATTCCGGTACTCTCACGGATGAAACGAGGTTGGTCAGTTACTATATGTACAAGAGTGCAGACCTCCAGAAGCGGGGAGGTCCGGGACTACAGGGTAACTACAGCGTGATTAAAAACGCAAACGCAACCTCATAGCAACTTTCTAGATCAAACGCCTTCGGGCAACACCTGGCCACGGTGTATAAGGTGGCACCAACCCATGTAGTGACCATGACTTCCCTTTTGAAACTATTCTTAGTTATGGGAATAAAAATGGAAAGTGCAACATAGTACGTAGGAGAGGTATAGTATAAGACCCATAATTTCGATGTCCAAATTTCATCAGAAATATATGTTTTGAGGTTCCCCTGAATCCAAAACAGCAGTTTTAGACAGAAGTTCACGCGCGCTTGCGAAGATTGCCAAAAATTACATTTTATATCTTGTGCAATGCTATAAATTGAAATTTCTATTGTAATTAGATGTAGGTATGCTTTATTATTGCAGCAAAAGTATTTGTTTTAAATCTATATCTACTATTGTACTAAACATTCCTACAATCTCTTATTGTTCCATTGTCGTGCTAGTGGAGATAAACATTTGTAGAGGTTATCTGATTACTCGTTTTCTTGCACGTGCACCGCGAATATGGGAATTCAGTAGGCTTTGAGCGATAGTCAACTCTTTTAAAGCTTTCAAAATCCGTTCTCTTTGCAGGTTAACATAAAAAATGAATAGCGGTGTTCCATTTGACAGAAGTAGAAGTTCTACAAAACTTATTCAAATTACGAGGAATGTATCCTAAATGGCTCACTCTACAAAAAAATTATAGAGACATAAATTGTGTATCTTTGCAAAATCTACAGCTTTTTCTTGAGTAAGATTTAGGCCATCTCTTAGGTTTACCAGTTATGCAAAAGTCATCCAGACTAAATAGGACTACATGGACCATATCCATAGAAAATTCAAGATATACATTGCATTTGTCATAAAAATATATGAAACGTATGGCACTTTAATCAAAATCGTTAGAGCCATTTTCAAGAAAGTAAAAATTTTCGGAAAATATTCCATGTACAGTTTAGTTTAGGGTGGAGCAATTTTCTTCAAAATATTCGTGGCGCATACTTGGACGATATTATTGTTAAATACCAACTTCGGTTTCTAACAGATTTTCCTTTTTGAGTTAAGCTGTTCACAGACTCAATGACACACACAGAAAGACACACACATACACCGACCTTTTACTAAAAAAATGCTTTTTACGGAAGGGGGGGGGGGGGACACAGGGGGTCTCAAAACATACATTTCCGGTGAAATCTCGAGATCGAATTTGTGGCTGGAATACAATACTTCCTCTAGCTACCAGTAGGGAAAGTAAGAGGTATATTAACATTAAGGTGGATAAAACTAATATTACTACATTAATTAATTTTATCATATTACATACAGTTTTAGTGACTTTTCAGTTGCAATATTTGGATCTTTTAGAGTAAATATGTAGTGCATGTGAGTTTATATGAAGATATTATGTTAGTTTTATTTTAGCATAACTTTTCACAAGCCTACATTTTTTCAATATAAAAGCCTGTTTTTTTTTCATAAGCAGGTGATGATATCTCCATACAATTTTTATCACATAATTTACAGTTCACAGTAATGTTGTGCATCCTCAGAGAGTCAATTTTCTGAAAACAATTGCTTTTAAAAAATAAAAACCCCCACTTTTTAATGAAAAAATTATAGTTCGATTAAAAAAATGTAAAAATGCAATGAAGAAGGATTATTATATTTACGAAGAACCAATACACACTGTAAAATATTTGGATTTCTGTTGCCAATAGGTCCTGGGAAAACGGGGCATTTATATCGCCATTTGAACAGTGGTAATATAGACCTTTACGACTCCCGTTAACTTTCGAGTTTGAACAAATAAGTTATGTTTACCTGTATAATGGATTAAATTGACGCCAACTTAATGTTTCATCTGCAAAGAGATTATGAAATTTCAACTCCTTTTTGATAAAAATGTTCAACCCAATAAAATTGTTTAGGCTGCTGAAATTATAGATTCCTACAAATTTTAAACAAGTTGATAAAATAATTTTGCCATGCACTTGCTTAACTTGGCAATTCGGAAAAAATTTAAATTGTGACTCATGTTGAGTGGCCATATGATAAAAATTAATAAATGTTAAACCTTCAAGTTTGCATATTATTTTTCGATTCAAGCACTCTTCCGGGCACAACTCAGGACGAAAACCTCTGCCGCAGATGTAGCGGAGAAAGAAATACTGGCAAACGTCCTGGGCTCCTGTTCACACGGTGATCTGCGATAACGAATCGCTTATATGTGAAAACGTCATTCTCAGGGAAAGGAGTTTAAAGCAAACATTGAGTAAACAAACTGGCATATAATTGCAAGGAAAGAAAACACATGCTTTAAGAACAGAGAAGATGCCATATTAATGGCTATACCATTTTTTAGAGAGAAACTTCTGAAATCTGACGTGTTGCACTCACACGTCCTTTTCTACTCTTGTACTAACCATTCTAACAAACTGTTATTCCTATATGTGCATCGTGTTAGTTAAGATAAACGTTTGTACAAATTATCTTATTGTTTATTTCCTTATAAGTGCAAGGGGAATAATGGAATACAGTAGGATTTGAGTGAAAGTCAAACTTTTTAAAGCTTTGAGATTTCATTCTCTTTGCACGCTAAACATATAAAAAAGTGAACAACGATGTTCCATTTCACGGAAGTTTTGTTCCCCCAACTGACACAAATAACAAGGAATATCTCCGAAATGGTTCCCCCTAAAAAAAATTAATTTCGATATAATTTGCGTGTTTTGGCGAGATCTACATTTTTGTAAATTAAGGCTGTCTCTTACAATTTAGGAGTTATTAGAAGGTCATCCAAAATAAGCAGGACTAAATATGGCATAACCAGAAAACTCAAAACATACATTTCATTTGCCATACAAATATCTTAAACATATGGCATTTTAATCAAAAACGTTAGAGACATTTTCAAGGAAATCAAAATTTTCGAAAACTTTTCCATGCAAAGGGTAGTTTAGCGTGGGGGTATTTTCTTAAAAATCTTCATATCGCATCATTGAAAGACATTAATCTTAAATACCAACTTTGGTTTGTTACCAACTTTTCGTTTTTGAGTTATGTAGTTATGTTGTCCAAAGTCAAACAGGCTGACACACACACACACACACACACACACACACACACACACACACACACACACACACACACACACGCACACACGCACGCACACACACACACAAACACTCAGACACACACACACACACACACACACACACACACACACGGGCTTTTTTCTACACATCTTATAATATATATTGAAAACAAATACTTTTGCTGCAATAATAAAGCATACCTACATCTAATTAGACAAGAAATTTCAATTTATAACACCGCACTAGATATTAAAGTGTAATTTTGGCAATCTTCGCAAGCGCTCGCGAACCTCTTTATAAAACTGCTTTTTGGGATTCAAAGGAGCCTCAAAACATATATTTCTGGTGAAATCCAGGCATCAAAATTTTGTTTCGAATACTGTACTTCCCCTATGTACCTTGCATAGTTGAGAAAGCAAAAATTAAATTTTATTTTCCGTAAGACTTTATGTTGCACTTTTCATTTTTATTCCCATAACTAACAATAGTTTCAAAAGGGAAGTCATTGTCACTACATGGGTTGGTGCCACCTTATACACCGTGGCCAAGTGTTGCCCGAAGGCATTTTGAGGTGGTTACTGTGGGGTGTCACGCTATAGTTACCCTGTAGTCCCGGACCTCCCCGCTTAGCGAAGCCTGCACTCTGGTACATATACTAACTGACCAACATGGTTTCATCCGTGAGAGTACCGGAATTTCAACTGTTACAAATTTGTGCGTTGCTATATCAACAACATCTTGCGACATTTTGATTTGGCCAATATTTTGAAAACTTTTGACGTTCAACAACTCTTCGGGGCTGACAGCTTTGTAAAATGTCAACCTAGGCAAAACAAACGTTGTTAGATTTATAACTCATCGAACATCACACACTCCGATTGAAAGTGGGATTAACGACATGTCACTATAACAAATAGGCAAAATCACATTTCTGGGCCTTCAAGTAGACAACTATTTAGACTGAAAAGCTCACATTAGGTATATGTTATACAAACTCTACTGTGCACGTTATGCTATCCAAGCACTGGCAAACCTGAGTTCTATAGACGCAAGTAAATAACCTTACTATACATATTTTAACTTTATAATGGAATATAGAATTTTGCTTTTCGATTTCGGCACTGTTGCGGGCAGAACTCGGGCATGCTCTCATGTGAAGTGCTCAGAAACACACGTCACAAACAGAACACGTCACTCATCGCCGAAATTTTCGAAATAAGACCTTTAAAATATACGAAGAGGTCCACGGCTCATCCACAACAGGCAGCACAGGCCGCATCTATGTTATGGCATAGCAAGAATACCCCAAAAAGGGTTTCATTATCGATCCGACTGTAAGCTTTGAGCACCATCTTAGTCAACCAATGAAAGTGCATCTCGGAAAACAAAAACTCTACGCACCTACCACACTCTTTCAGAAAAAATATCTGATGTGTTACACTCACATGACTGTCTCTAGTTTAGTACTAACCATCCTTGCAATCTCTTATTCTTCCATCTTCATGTTAGTGGAGATAAACATTTGTAGAAATTATCTTACTGCCCGTTTTCCTGCATGTGCACCGGGAATATAGGAATACAGTAGGCCTTGCGCGACAGTCAAATCCTTTAAAGCTTTCAAACTCCGTTCTCTTTGCAGGTTAACATATAAAAAATGAATAGCGATGTTCCATTTGACAGAAGTAGAAGTTCTCCAGAAAATTCAACATATATATTTCATTTGTCATAAAAATATCTCAAACATGTGGCATATTAAGGGACATTGGGAGTGAAATTTTGGTCAAAATTGTCAAAAAGTCGTAAATAGTTTTTCACTTTAAAATGTTCCTGGAACTTCTGTGCATTTGGATCAGCTAACATTTTTCATATCCCCCACTCCATGTGGTCATTACGGCTCTTTCAAATAGTGCTCTTCCCTTAACGTACACAGGATGCTCCTATATAAAAGCCTGTTTTTCTCAAAACTACATTTCTGCACATTCCAAAAGAAGGTCGCGCCTGAGTTTTGCTTCAAATTCAATAAAAATTTCCAAAAGTATTCATAAATAGCAGCTAAACAAAACTATGATTCAATATTGATGTTATCTTTAACATGAATTCCAAAAACTTTTTTTTGTATGAAAAAAACCAAATATTTTTAAGATTAAATTTTCTTTGTTATTAAAAAAATATGTACAGCATAATCAGCAAATGTATTTGAAATATCTCTTCAGACAATTGTTACCCATGTTTTAGAGTATCAGTTCTGCTAATATAAATGAATTTTGAAAAGTCAATAGACGCGAGCTCTATTTTGAAAATGTGGGTATTAAATTCATAAAATAATTTATATATCATAAACGAATCATCCAATTTTAATGAAATTTGGTGTACCTCCTATTCGCATATAAATACAAGCACAGTAAAAATGTCAGAAAAATCTATCAAGAAAGGTGGAACTTTCAAATTTCACTCCCAGTGTCCCTTAAAATCGTTAGAGCCATTTTCAAGAAAATCAAAGTTTTCGAAAAATGTTCTATGTAAAGGTTACTTTAGGGTGGAGCAATTTCTTCAAAATATTCGTGTCGCATCCTTGGAAGGCATTAACCTTTAATACCAACTTTGGTTTTTAACCGACCTTTCATTTTGGATTTACGCTGGCCACAGTCTGACAGGCAGGCACACAGACAAAAAGACAGACAGACACACACATACACACGCGCGCACACACACACACACAGACCTTTTTTCTAAAAATGATTTTTTTGTACTCAGGGTGTGTCAAAGTATATATTTCCGGTGAAATTTTGACATCTAATTTTTGAGTTGAGTACAATAATTCACCTGGTTACCAGTAGAGAAAGCAAAAATGTATACAATCGCAAAAACAAAGCAGGGATAGTTAAGAAACAAATGAAATTTTCCCTGTAATTATAAGATTAACATAGATGCTGAATATTTACAAATACGAATTCAACATTGTTTTACGCTTTCACTAGGCCTTTGCTGTTACGTCCCATCATTTATGTAGTTTTATAATGAGATTGTTGGTCAGTTATTCAATACAGATAAATTTAAGTAGCTTTCGAGTAGGCATCAAATGTGATTGACAATGATTTATCACTAAAGCATTTAGAAACTACCCACTAAGCTGCACAAGCATTAGCGGGATAATTTGTCAATTGGATACTCCTGTACAGAGTAAAATCATTTCGAACATAGGTACTCCTTAGCAGCAATTTTAAAAGCATTGAAATTGTAAGCTTTTTCTTTAAGATCATTAAGAAGAGCATTATAAAAATGATTATGGTTTCATAGTGTACACTTTTCTGAAGATAAGAATGTTTTGCGCTGGGATGATCGATGTTACCTTTTGTCTAGTGTTTATCTCATAAATTTCATTGTTTGTTATGCATGTGGATCGAATGTATGCAGGGTAAGATTAATATCTACAGACTACCAAGATCTTTCCAGGAAAATATGATATGGGTGTTGGAATAGGAGGAATATTCCTTTGCTCTCGACTGAATTGCCCCAAAATAAAATTCTATATTCCATTATAAAGTTAAAATATGTATAGTAAACTGATTTACCTGTGTCTGTAGAACTCATATTTGCACGTGCTTGGATAGCATAACGTGCACAGCTGAGTTTGTATAAGATATACCTAATGTGAGCTTTTCAGTCTAAATAGTTGTCTACTTGAAGGCCCAGAAATTTGATTTTGCCTATTTGTTCTGCATGTCGTTAATCCCACTTTCAATCGGAGTGTGTGAAGTTCGATGAGTTATAAATTTAACATCCTTTGTTTTGCCTAGGTTGACATTTTCCAAAACTGTCAGCCCCGAAGAGTAGTTGAACGTCAAAAGTTTTCAAGAAATTGCCCAAATCAAAACATCACAAGTTGTTGTTGATATAGTAAAGTTCAAATTTGCAACAGTTGAAATTCCGGTACTCTCACGGATGAAACGAGGTTGGTCAGTTACTATATGTACAAGAGTGCAGACCTCCAGAAGCGGGGAGGTCCGGGACTACAGGGTAACTACAGCGTGATTAAAAACGCAAACGCAACCTCATAGCAACTTTCTAGATCAAACGCCTTCGGGCAACACCTGGCCACGGTGTATAAGGTGGCACCAACCCATGTAGTGACCATGACTTCCCTTTTGAAACTATTCTTAGTTATGGGAATAAAAATGGAAAGTGCAACATAGTACGTAGGAGAGGTATAGTATAAGACCCATAATTTCGATGTCCAAATTTCATCAGAAATATATGTTTTGAGGTTCCCCTGAATCCAAAACAGCAGTTTTAGACAGAAGTTCACGCGCGCTTGCGAAGATTGCCAAAAATTACATTTTATATCTTGTGCAATGCTATAAATTGAAATTTCTATTGTAATTAGATGTAGGTATGCTTTATTATTGCAGCAAAAGTATTTGTTTTAAATCTATATCTACTATTGTACTAAACATTCCTACAATCTCTTATTGTTCCATTTTCGTGCTAGTGGAGATAAACATTTGTAGAAGTTATCTTATTACTCGTTTTCTTGCACGTGCACCGCGAATATGGGAATTCAGTAGGCTTTGAGCGATAGTCAACTCTTTTAAAGCTTTCAAAATCCGTTCTCTTTGCAGGTTAACATAAAAAATGAATAGCGGTGTTCCATTTGACAGAAGTAGAAGTTCTACAAAACTTATTCAAATTACGAGGAATGTCTCCTAAATGGCTCACTCTACAAAAAAATTATAGAGACATAAATTGTGTATCTTTGCAAAATCTACAGCTTTTTCTTGAGTAAGATTTAGGCCATCTCTTAGGTTTACCAGTTATGCAAAAGTCATCCAGACTAAATAGGACTACATGGACCATATCCATAGAAAATTCAAGATATACATTGCATTTGTCATAAAAATATATGAAACGTATGGCACTTTAATCAAAATCGTTAGAGCCATTTTCAAGAAAGTAAAAATTTTCGGAAAATATTCCATGTACAGTTTAGTTTAGGGTGGAGCAATTTTCTTCAAAATATTCGTGGCGCATACTTGGACGATATTATTGTTAAATACCAACTTCGGTTTCTAACAGATTTTCCTTTTTGAGTTAAGCTGTTCACAGACTCAATGACACACACAGAAAGACACACACATACACCGACCTTTTACTAAAAAAATGCTTTTTACGGAAGGGGGGGGGGGGGACACAGGGGGTCTCAAAACATACATTTCCGGTGAAATCTCGAGATCGAATTTGTGGCTGGAATACAATACTTCCTCTAGCTACCAGTAGGGAAAGTAAGAGGTATATTAACATTAAGGTGGATAAAACTAATATTACTACATTAATTAATTTTATCATATTACATACAGTTTTAGTGACTTTTCAGTTGCAATATTTGGATCTTTTAGAGTAAATATGTAGTGCATGTGAGTTTATATGAAGATATTATGTTAGTTTTATTTTAGCATAACTTTTCACAAGCCTACATTTTTTCAATATAAAAGCCTGTTTTTTTTTCATAAGCAGGTGATGATATCTCCATACAATTTTTATCACATAATTTACAGTTCACAGTAATGTTGTGCATCCTCAGAGAGTCAATTTTCTGAAAACAATTGCTTTTAAAAAATAAAAACCCCCACTTTTTAATGAAAAAATTATAGTTCGATTAAAAAAATGTAAAAATGCAATGAAGAAGGATTATTATATTTACGAAGAACCAATACACACTGTAAAATATTTGGATTTCTGTTGCCAATAGGTCCTGGGAAAACGGGGCATTTATATCGCCATTTGAACAGTGGTAATATAGACCTTTACGACTCCCGTTAACTTTCGAGTTTGAACAAATAAGTTATGTTTACCTGTATAATGGATTAAATTGACGCCAACTTAATGTTTCATCTGCAAAGAGATTATGAAATTTCAACTCCTTTTTGATAAAAATGTTCAACCCAATAAAATTGTTTAGGCTGCTGAAATTATAGATTCCTACAAATTTTAAACAAGTTGATAAAATAATTTTGCCATGCACTTGCTTAACTTGGCAATTCGGAAAAAATTTAAATTGTGACTCATGTTGAGTGGCTATATGATAAAAATTAATAAATGTTAAACCTTCAAGTTTGCATATTATTTTTCGATTCAAGCACTCTTCCGGGCACAACTCAGGACGAAAACCTCTGCCGCAGATGTAGCGGAGAAAGAAATACTGGCAAACGTCCTGGGCTCCTGTTCTCACGGTGATCTGCGATAACGAATCGCTTATATGTGAAAACGTCATTCTCAGGGAAAGGAGTTTAAAGCAAACATTGAGTAAACAAACTGGCATATAATTGCAAGGAAAGAAAACACATGCTTTAAGAACAGAGAAGATGCCATATTAATGGCTATACCATTTTTTAGAGAGAAACTTCTGAAATCTGACGTGTTGCACTCACACGTCCTTTTCTACTCTTGTACTAACCATTCTAACAAACTGTTATTCCTATATGTGCATCGTGTTAGTTAAGATAAACGTTTGTACAAATTATCTTATTGTTTATTTCCTTATAAGTGCAAGGGGAATAATGGAATACAGTAGGATTTGAGTGAAAGTCAAACTTTTTAAAGCTTTGAGATTTCATTCTCTTTGCACGCTAAACATATAAAAAAGTGAACAACGATGTTCCATTTCACGGAAGTTTTGTTCCCCCAACTGACACAAATAACAAGGAATATCTCCGAAATGGTTCCCCCTAAAAAAAATTAATTTCCATATAATTTGCGTGTTTTGGCGAGATCTACATTTTTGTAAATTAAGGCTGTCTCTTACAATTTAGGAGTTATTAGAAGGTCATCCAAAATAAGCAGGACTAAATATGGCATAACCAGAAAACTCAAAACATACATTTCATTTGCCATACAAATATCTTAAACATATGGCATTTTAATCAAAAACGTTAGAGACATTTTCAAGGAAATCAAAATTTTCGAAAACTTTTCCATGCAAAGGGTAGTTTAGCGTGGGGGTATTTTCTTAAAAATCTTCATATCGCATCATTGAAAGACATTAAACTTAAATACCAACTTTGGTTTGTTACCAACTTTTCGTTTTTGAGTTATGTAGTTATGTTGTCCAAAGTCAAACAGGCTGACACACACACACACACACACACACACACACACACACACACACACACACACACACGCACACACGCACGCACACACACACACACAAACACTCAGACACACACACACACACACACACACACACGGGCTTTTTTCTACACATCTTATAATATATATTGAAAACAAATACTTTTGCTGCAATAATAAAGCATACCTACATCTAATTAGACAAGAAATTTCAATTTATAACACCGCACTAGATATTAAAGTGTAATTTTGGCAATCTTCGCAAGCGCTCGCGAACCTCTTTATAAAACTGCTTTTTGGGATTCAAAGGAGCCTCAAAACATATATTTCTGGTGAAATCCAGGCATCAAAATTTTGTTTCGAATACTGTACTTCCCCTATGTACCTTGCATAGTTGAGAAAGCAAAAATTAAATTTTATTTTCCGTAAGACTTTATGTTGCACTTTTCATTTTTATTCCCATAACTAACAATAGTTTCAAAAGGGAAGTCATTGTCACTACATGGGTTGGTGCCACCTTATACACCGTGGCCAAGTGTTGCCCGAAGGCATTTTGAGGTGGTTACTGTGGGGTGTCACGCTATAGTTACCCTGTAGTCCCGGACCTCCCCGCTTAGCGAAGCCTGCACTCTGGTACATATACTAACTGACCAACATGGTTTCATCCGTGAGAGTACCGGAATTTCAACTGTTACAAATTTGTGCGTTGCTATATCAACAACATCTTGCGACATTTTGATTTGGCCAATATTTTGAAAACTTTTGACGTTCAACAACTCTTCGGGGCTGACAGCTTTGTAAAATGTCAACCTAGGCAAAACAAACGTTGTTAGATTTATAACTCATCGAACATCACACACTCCGATTGAAAGTGGGATTAACGACATGTCACTATAACAAATAGGCAAAATCACATTTCTGGGCCTTCAAGTAGACAACTATTTAGACTGAAAAGCTCACATTAGGTATATGTTATACAAACTCTACTGTGCACGTTATGCTATCCAAGCACTGGCAAACCTGAGTTCTATAGACGCAAGTAAATAACCTTACTATACATATTTTAACTTTATAATGGAATATAGAATTTTGCTTTTCGATTTCGGCACTGTTGCGGGCAGAACTCGGGCATGCTCTCATGTGAAGTGCTCAGAAACACACGTCACAAACAGAACACGTCACTCATCGCCGAAATTTTCGAAATAAGACCTTTAAAATATACGAAGAGGTCCACGGCTCATCCACAACAGGCAGCACAGGCCGCATCTATGTTATGGCATAGCAAGAATACCCCAAAAAGGGTTTCATTATCGATCCGACTGTAAGCTTTGAGCACCATCTTAGTCAACCAATGAAAGTGCATCTCGGAAAACAAAAACTCTACGCACCTACCACACTCTTTCAGAAAAAATATCTGATGTGTTACACTCACATGACTGTCTCTAGTTTAGTACTAACCATCCTTGCAATCTCTTATTCTTCCATCTTCATGTTAGTGGAGATAAACATTTGTAGAAATTATCTTACTGCCCGTTTTCCTGCACGTGCACCGGGAATATAGGAATACAGTAGGCCTTGCGCGACAGTCAAATCCTTTAAAGCTTTCAAACTCCGTTCTCTTTGCAGGTTAACATATAAAAAATGAATAGCGATGTTCCATTTGACAGAAGTAGAAGTTCTCCAGAAAATTCAACATATATATTTCATTTGTCATAAAAATATCTCAAACATGTGGCATATTAAGGGACATTGGGAGTGAAATTTTGGTCAAAATTGTCAAAAAGTCGTAAATAGTTTTTCACTTTAAAATGTTCCTGGAACTTCTGTGCATTTGGATCAGCTAACATTTTTCATATCCCCCACTCCATGTGGTCATTACGGCTCTTTCAAATAGTGCTCTTCCCTTAACGTACACAGGATGCTCCTATATAAAAGCCTGTTTTTCTCAAAACTACATTTCTGCACATTCCAAAAGAAGGTCGCGCCTGAGTTTTGCTTCAAATTCAATAAAAATTTCCAAAAGTATTCATAAATAGCAGCTAAACAAAACTATGATTCAATATTGATGTTATCTTTAACATGAATTCCAAAAACTTTTTTTTGTATGAAAAAAACCAAATATTTTTAAGATTAAATTTTCTTTGTTATTAAAAAAATATGTACAGCATAATCAGCAAATGTATTTGAAATATCTCTTCAGACAATTGTTACCCATGTTTTAGAGTATCAGTTCTGCTAATATAAATGAATTTTGAAAAGTCAATAGACGCGAGCTCTATTTTGAAAATGTGGGTATTAAATTCATAAAATAATTTATATATCATAAACGAATCATCCAATTTTAATGAAATTTGGTGTACCTCCTATTCGCATATAAATACAAGCACAGTAAAAATGTCAGAAAAATCTATCAAGAAAGGTGGAACTTTCAAATTTCACTCCCAGTGTCCCTTAAAATCGTTAGAGCCATTTTCAAGAAAATCAAAGTTTTCGAAAAATGTTCTATGTAAAGGTTACTTTAGGGTGGAGCAATTTCTTCAAAATATTCGTGTCGCATCCTTGGAAGGCATTAACCTTTAATACCAACTTTGGTTTTTAACCGACCTTTCATTTTGGATTTACGCTGGCCACAGTCTGACAGGCAGGCACACAGACAAAAAGACAGACAGACACACACATACACACGCGCACACACACACACACACAGACCTTTTTTCTAAAAATGATTTTTTTGTACTCAGGGTGTGTCAAAGTATATATTTCCGGTGAAATTTTGACATCTAATTTTTGAGTTGAGTACAATAATTCACCTGGTTACCAGTAGAGAAAGCAAAAATGTATACAATCGCAAAAACAAAGCAGGGATAGTTAAGAAACAAATGAAATTTTCCCTGTAATTATAAGATTAACATAGATGCTGAATATTTACAAATACGAATTCAACATTGTTTTACGCTTTCACTAGGCCTTTGCTGTTACGTCCCATCATTTATGTAGTTTTATAATGAGATTGTTGGTCAGTTATTCAATACAGATAAATTTAAGTAGCTTTCGAGTAGGCATCAAATGTGATTGACAATGATTTATCACTAAAGCATGTAGAAACTACCCACTAAGCTGCACAAGCATTAGCAGGATAATTTGTCAATTGGATGCTCCTGTACAGAGTAAAATCATTTCGAACATAGGTACTCCTTAGCAGCAATTTTAAAAGCATTGAAATTGTAAGCTTTTTCTTTAAGATCATTAAGAAGAGCATTATAAAAATGATTATGGTTTCATAGTGTACACTTTTCTGAAGATAAGAATGTTTTGCGCTGGGATGATCGATGTTACCTTTTGTCTAGTGTTTATCTCATAAATTTCATTGTTTGTTATGCATGTGGATCGAATGTATGCAGGGTAAGATTAATATCTACAGACTACCAAGATCTTTCCAGGAAAATCTGATATGGGTGTTGGAATACGAGAAATATTCCTTTGCTCTCTACTGAATTGCCCCAAAATAAAATTCTATATTCCATTATAAAGTTAAAATATGTATAGTAAACTGATTTACCTGTGTCTGTAGAACTCATATTTGCACGTGCTTGGATAGCATAACGTGCACAGTGGAGTTTGTATAAGATATACCTAATGTAAGCTTTTCAGTCTAAATAGTTGTCTACTTGAAGGCCCAGAAATTTGATTTTGCCTATTTGTTCTGCATGTCGTTAATCCCACTTTCAATCGGAGTGTGTGAAGTTCGATGAGTTATAAATTTAACATCCTTTGTTTTGCCTAGGTTGACATTTTCCAAAACTGTCAGCCCCGAAGAGTAGTTGAACGTCAAAAGTTTTCAAGAAATTGCCCAAATCAAAACATCACAAGTTGTTGTTGATATAGTAAAGTTCAAATTTGCAACAGTTGAAATTCCGGTACTCTCACGGATGAAACGAGGTTGGTCAGTTACTATATGTACAAGAGTGCAGACCTCCAGAAGCGGGGAGGTCCGGGACTACAGGGTAACTACAGCGTGATTAAAAACGCAAACGCAACCTCATAGCAACTTTCTAGATCAAACGCCTTCGGGCAACACCTGGCCACGGTGTATAAGGTGGCACCAACCCATGTAGTGACCATGACTTCCCTTTTGAAACTATTCTTAGTTATGGGAATAAAAATGGAAAGTGCAACATAGTACGTAGGAGAGGTATAGTATAAGACCCATAATTTCGATGTCCAAATTTCATCAGAAATATATGTTTTGAGGTTCCCCTGAATCCAAAACAGCAGTTTTAGACAGAAGTTCACGCGCGCTTGCGAAGATTGCCAAAAATTACATTTTATATCTTGTGCAATGCTATAAATTGAAATTTCTATTGTAATTAGATGTAGGTATGCTTTATTATTGCAGCAAAAGTATTTGTTTTAAATCTATATCTACTATTGTACTAAACATTCCTACAATCTCTTATTGTTCCATTTTCGTGCTAGTGGAGATAAACATTTGTAGAAGTTATCTTATTACTCGTTTTCTTGCACGTGCACCGCGAATATGGCAATACAGTAGATTTTGAGCGATAGTCAACTCTTTTAAAGCTTTCAAAATCCGTTCTCTTTGCAGGTTAACGTATAAAAAATGAATAGCGGTGTTCCATTTGACAGAAGTAGAAGCTCTACAAAACTTACACAAATAACGAGGAATGTCTCCTAAATGGCTCACTCTACAAAAAAATTATGGAGACATAAATTGTGTATCTTTGCAAGATCTACAGTTTTTGTAGAGTAAGATTTGGGCCATCTCTTAGGTTTACCAGTTATGCAAAAGTCATCCAGACTTAATAGGACTACATGGACTATAGCCATAGAAAATTCAAGATACACATTTCATTTGTCATAAAAATATCTCAAACATGTAGCATATTAATCAAAATCCTTGGAGCCATTTTCAAGAAAATAAAAATTTTCGAAAAATATTCCATGTAAAGTTTAGTTTAGGGTGGAGCAATTTTCTTCAAAATATTCGTGGCGCATACTTGGAGGATATTATTCTTAAATACCAACTTCGGTTTCTAACAGATTTTCCTTTTTGAGTTAAGCTGTTCACAGACTCACTGACACACACAGAAAGACAGACACATACACGGACCTTTTACTAAAAAAATGCTTTTTACGGGGGGGGGGGGGGGGGGAGACTCGGGGTGTCTCAAAACATACATTTCCTGTTAAATCTGGAGATCAACTTTTTGGCTGGAATACAATACTTCCTCTAGCTATCAGTAGGGAAAGTAAGAGGTATATTAACATTAAGGAGGATAAAACTAATATTACTACATTAATCAATTTTATCATATTACATACAGTTTTAGTGACTTTTCAGTTGCAATATTTGGATCTTTTAGAGTAAATATGTAGTGCATGTGAGTTTATATGAAGATATTATTTTAGTTTTATTTTAACACAACTTTTCACAAGCCTACATTTTTTCAATATAAAAGCCTGTTTTCTTTTTCATAAGCAGGTGATGATATCTCCATAAAATTTTTATCACATAATTTACAGTTCACAGTAATGTTGTGGATCCTCAGAGAGTCAATTTTCTGAAAACAATTGCTTTTAAAAAATAAAAACCCCAACTTTTTAATGAAAAAATTATAGTTCGATTAAAAAAATGTAAAAATGCAATGAAGAAGGATTATTATATTTACGAAGAACCAAAACACACTGTAAAATATTTGGGTTTCTGTTGCCAATAGGTCCTGGGAAAACGGGGCATTTATATCGCCATTTGAACAGTGATAATATAGACCTTTACGAGTCCCGTTAACTTTCGAGTTTGAACAAATAAGTTATGTTTACCTGTATAATGGATTAAATTGACGCCAACTTAATGTTTCATCTGCAAAGAGATTATGAAATTTCAACTCCTTTTTGATAAAAATGTTCAACCCAATAAAATTGTTTAGGCTGCTGAAATTATAGGTTCCTACAAATTTTAAACAAGTTGATAAAATCATTTTGCCATGCACTTGCTTAACTTGGCAATTCGGAAAAATTTAAATTGTGACTCATGTTGAGTGGCCATATGATAAAAATTAATAAATGTTAAACCCTTAAGTTTGCATATTATTTTTCGATTCAAGCACTCTTCCGGGCACAACTCAGGACGAAAACCTCTGCCGCAGATGTAGCGGAGAAAGAAATACTGGCAAACGTCCTGGGCTCCTGTTCTCACGGTGATCTGCGATAACGAATCGCTTATATGTGAAAACGTCATTATCAGGGAAAGGAGTTCAAAGCAAACATTGAGTAAACAAACTGGCATATAATTGCAAAGAAAGAAAACACGTGCTATAAGCACATAGAAGATGCCATATTAATGGCTATACCATTTTTAGAGATAAACTTCTGAAATCTGATGTGTTGCATTCACACGTCCTTTTCTACTCTTGTACTAACCATTCTAACAAACTGTTATTCCTATATGTGCATCGTGTTAGTTAAGATAAACGTTTGTACAAATTATCTTATTGTTTATTTCCTCCTAAGTGCAAGGGAATAATGGAATACAGTAGGCTTTGAGTGAAAGTCAAACTTTTTAAAGCTTTGAGATTCCGTTCTCTTTGCACGCTAAACATATAAAAAAGTGAACAACGATGTTCCATTTCACGGAAGTTTTGTTCCCCCAACTGACACAAATAACAAGGAATATCTCCGAAATGGTTCCCTCTAAAAAAAATTAATTTCGATATAATTTGCGTGTTTTAGCGAGATCTACATTTTTTGTAAAGTAAGACTGTCTCTTACGATTTAGGAGTTATTGGCAGGTCATCCAAAATAAACAGGACTAAATATGGCATAACCAGAAAACTCAAAACATACATTTCATTTGCCATACAAATATCTTAAACATATGGCATTTTAATCAAAAACGTTACAGACATTTTCAAGGAAATCAAAATTTTCGAAAACTTTTCCATGTAAAGGGTTGTTTAGGCTGGGGGTATTTTCTTAAAAATCTCTATATCGCATCATTGAAAGACATTAAACTTAAATACCAATTTTGGTTTCTTACCAACCTTTCGTTTTTGAGTTATGTAGTTATGTTGTCCAAAGTCAAACAGGCTGACACACACACACACACACGCACACACCCACACACACACGAACACACACACACACACACGCGCGCGCGCGCGCGCGGGCTTTTTTCTACACATCTTAGAATATATATTGAAAACAAATACTTTTGCTTCAATAATAAAGCATACCTACATCTAATTAGACAAGAAATTTCAATTTACAACACGGCACTAGATATTAAAGTGTAATTTTGGCAATCTTCGCAAGCGCTCGCGAACCTCTTTATAAAGCTGCTTTTTTGGATTGAAAGGAGCCTCAAAACATATATTTCTGGTAAATCCAGGCATCAAAATTTTGTTTCGAATACTGTACTTCCCCTATATACCTTGCATAGTTGAGAAAGCAAAAATTAAATTTTATTTTCCGTAAGACTTTATGTTGCACTTTTCATTTTTATTCCCATAACTAACAATAGTTTCAAAAGGGAAGTCATTGTCACTACATGGGTTGGTGCCACCTTATACACCATGGCCAAGTGTTGCCCGAAGGCGTTTTAGCTGTTCGGGTACTGTGTGGTGTCATGCTATAGTTACCCTGTAGTCCCGGACCTCCCTGCTTAGCTAAGCCTGCACTCTCGTACATATAGTAACTGACCAACATGGTTTCATCCGTGAGAGTACTGGAATTTCAACTGTTACAAATTTGTGCGTTGCTATATCAACAACAGCTTGCGATATTTTGATTTGGCCAATATTTTGAAAACTTTTGACGTTCAACAACTCTTCGGGGCTGACAGTTTTGTAAAATGTCAACCTAGGCAAAACAAACGTTGTTAAACTTATAACTCATCGAACATCACACACTCCGATTGAAAGTGGGATTAACGACATGTAGAACAAATAGGCAAAATCAAATTTCTGGGCCTTCAAGTAGACAACTATTTAGACTGAAAAACTCACATTAGGTACATGTTATACAAACTCTACTGTGCACGTTATGCTATCCAAGCACTGGCAAACGTGAATTCTACAGACACACGTAAATAACCTTACTATATATATTTTAACTTTATAATGGAATATAGCATTTGGCTTTTCGATTTCGGCACTGTTGCGGGCAGAACTCGTGCATGCTCTCATGTGAAGTGCTCAGAAACTGACGTCACAAACACAACACGTCACTCAACGCCGAAATTTTCGAAATAAGACCTTTAAGATGTACGAAGAGGTCCACGGTTCATCCACAACAGGCAGCACAGGCCGCATCTATGTTATGGCATACCAAGAATACCCCAAAAAGGGTTTCATTATCGATCCGACTGTAAGCTTTGAGCACCATCTTAGTCAACCAATGAAAGTGCATCTCGGAAAACAAAAACTCTACGCACCTACCACACTCTTTCAGAAAAAATATCTGATGTGTTGCACTCACATGACTCTCTCTAGTTTTGTGCTAACCATTCTTATAATCTCTTATTCTTCCATCTTCATGTTAGTGGAGATAAACATTTGAAGAAATTATCTTATTGCCCGTTTATCTGCATGTGCACCGGGAATATAGGAATACAGTAGGTCTTGCGCGACAGTCAAATCCTTTAAAGCTTTCAAACTCCGTTCTCTTTGCAGGTTAACATATAAAAAATGAATAGCGATGTTCCATTTGACAGAAGTAGAAGCTCTCCAGAAAATTCAACATATATATTTCATTTGTCATAGAAATATCTGAAACATGTGGCATATTAAGGGACATTGGGAGTGAAATTTTGGTCAAAATTGTCAAAAGGTCGAAAATGTTTTTTTAGCTCAAAATGTTCCTGGAACACCTGTGCATTTGGATCAGCTAACATTTTTCATATCCCCCACTCCATGTGGTCATTACGGCCCTTTCAAATAGTGCTCTTCCCTTAACGTACACAGGATGCTCCTATATAAGGGCCTGTTTTTCTCAAAACTACATTTCTGCACATTCCAAAAGAAGGTCGCGCCTGAGTTTTGCTTCAAATTCAATAAAAATTGCCAAAAGTATTCATAAATAGCAGCTAAACAAAACTATGATTCAATATTGATGTTATCTTTAACATGAATTCCAAAAACTTTTTTTTGTATGAAAAAAAAACAATAATTTTTAAGATTAAATTTTCTTTGTTATTAAAAAAATATGTACAGCATAATCAGCAAATGTATTTGAAATGTCTCTTCAGACAATTGTTACCCATGTTTTAGAGTATCAGTTCTGATAATATAAATGAATTTTGAAAAGTCAATAGACGCGAGCTCTATTTTGAAAATGTGGGTATTAAATTCATAAAATAATTTATATATCATAAACG
The DNA here is from genome assembly GCA_030765045.1 of Tenodera sinensis. NCBI lineage: Eukaryota > Metazoa > Arthropoda > Insecta > Mantodea > Mantidae > Tenodera > Tenodera sinensis. The sequence continues at coordinate 45,147,048 of CM060964.1, read as the reverse complement.
AATCATCCAATTTTAATGAAATTTGGTGTACCTCCTATTCGCATACAAATACAAACAAAGTAACAATTTCAGAAAAATCTATCAAGAAATGTGGAACTTTCAAATTTCACTCCCAGTGTCCCTTAATCAAAATCGTTAAAGCCATTTTCAAGAAAATCAAAGTTTTCGAAAAATGTTCTATGTAAAGGTTACTTTAGGGTGGAGGAATTTCTTCAAAATATTCGTGTCGCATCCTTGGAAGGCATTAACCTTTAATACCAACTTTGGTTTTTAACCGACCTTTCATTTTTGATTTACGCTTGCCACAGTCTGACAGGCAGGCACACAGACAGACAGACAGACAGACAGACAGACAGACAGACAGACAGACAGACAGACACACACACACACACGCACACACACACACAGACCTTTTTTCTAAAAATGATTTTTTTGTACTCAGGGGGTGTCAAAGTATATATTTCCGGTGAAATTTCGACATCTAATTTTTGAGTTGAGTACAATAATTCACCTGGTTACCAGTAGAGAAAGCAAAAACGAATACAGGCGCAAAAACAAAACAGGGATAGTTAAGAAACAAATGAAATTTTCCCTGTAATTATAAGACTAACATAGATGCTGAATATTTACAAGTACGAATTCAACATTGTTCTACGCTTTCACTAGGCCTTTGCTGTTACGTCCCATCATTTATGTAGTTTTATAATGAGATTGTTGGTCAGTTATTCAATACAGATAAATTTAAGTAGCTTTCGAGTAGGCATAAAATGTGATTGACAATGATTTATCACTAAAGCATTTAGAAACTACCCACTAAGCTGCACAAGCATTAGCAGGATAATTTGTCAATTGGATACTCCTGTACAGAGTAAAATCATTTCGAACATAGGTACTCCTTAGCAGCAATTTTAAAAGCATAGAAATTGTAAGCTTTTTCTTTAAGATCATTAAGAAGAGCATTATAAAAATGATTATGGTTTCATAGTGTACACTTTTCTGAAGATAAGAATGTTTTGCGCTGGGATGATCGATGTTACCTTTTGTCTAGTGTTTATCTCATGAATTTCATTGTTTGTTATGTATGTGGATCGAATATATACAGGGTAAGGTTAATATCTACAGACTACTAAGATCTGTCCAGGAAAATCTGATATGTGTGTTGGAATACGAGGAATATTCCTTTGCTCTCTACTGAATTGCCCCAAAATAAAATTCTATGTTCCACTATAAAAAAGATAAAATATGTATAGTAAGGTTATTTACGTGTGTCTATAGAACTCACGTTTGCCAGTGCTTGGATAGCATAACGTGCACAGTAGAGTTTGTATAACATATACCTAATGTGAGCTTTTCAGTCTAAGTAGTTGTCTACTTGAAGGCCCAGAAATTTGATTTTGCCTATTTGTTATAATGACATGCCGTTAATCCCGCTTTCAATCGGAGTGTGTGTAGTTCGATGAGTTATAAATTTAACAACCATCGTTTTGCCTAGGTTGACATTTTACAAAACTGTCAGCCCCGAATGTTAGTTGTAAGTCAAAAGTGTTGAAAATATTGGCGAAATAAAAGCATCACAGGTTGTTGTTGATATAGTAAAGTACAAATTTACAACAATTGAATTTCCAGTACTCTCACGGATGAAACGAGGTTGGTCAGTTACTATATGTACGAGAGTGGAGGCTTTGGATTCCGATCACAACCCTGTTGTGATCGACTCAGACGTTAATCTCACTGCGCTGGGAGTGCCGGACTGGGTGGAAGAAGTCGACTGGGACGCGCCCGTCCTTGCCCTTCAAAACTCCGTGGAGGCAAATCCTCGAATGGACTCGCTTGAGGCTCTCGAGGAGGCAGCCGCGGGGTTCGCAACCTCAGTCCTAAATGCGGTGCGTGCTCACACACACCGCATTCCTACCGAAGCACCAAACCCGACATCTATCCCTGTACCACTTAAACGCCTAATACAAGCAAAGAATGCTGTCAGACGGCTATGGCAGAGATTCCGACATCCTAGGATAGGAGTAATACACCAGAGGTTCAAATCCCTGGTGAGACGACTCCTAAGAAAACATAGGGAAGCAGCTTGGGAAAACACGTTGCGTCACGTAAACCTCCAGGAGAGGAAACCGTGGCGCATCGTCCGAGGCTTGCGGAAAGACAAATCTGTACACCAGCACCCTGTGCATAGCCCTCGGGGAAGACTTGTGTTCGAACCGAGGGAAAAAGCTGAGGCACTAGCAGACTATCTGGAAACTCAGTTCCAGCCCAGGGAAGATCCACAGAACGATGACCATACTGACCTCGTAGAACAGGCGGTAGAAGACTTCCTAGCAGTCGGACCCGCGGGCCACGAGGTGTTCCACATCCCGATAGTTACCCCTCGCGATGTAACTAACACCATAAAATCCCTAAGAGCCCGAAAATCCCCTGGACAGGACCGTGTTACAGCGGAAATGCTCCAGCACCTTCCCCCTAGAGCCGTGATGCACTTGACCCGGATTTACAACGCATGCCTCAGCATGCGTCATTTTCCAGCTGTCTGGAAACAGGCGCGTGTGGTATGCGTGTTGAAGCCGGGCAAAAATCCGGTCTTTCCATCTAGTTACCGCTCCATCAGCCTCCTACCAGTTATCTCGAAGGTATTCGAGAAACTGTTCCTGTCCCGCCTTGGACCCCTATTGGAGGAAAGAGGTCTCCTTCCTGAACATCAGTTTGGTTTCCGTTCTGGCCACTCCACGACTGAGCAACTACTGCGTGTAGCCGAAAAAGCTTCCCTGGCTTACCAGGATAGGGCTAAAACGGTTGCAGTGTTGCTTGACGTGGAAAAGGCATTTTCTACCACCTGGCATGAGGGACTTGTATACAAACTCATACAGCACGAAATCCCCCCTCCATACATTTTCTTGGTGGCTAGTTTCCTACAGGAACGTAGCTTCCGGGTGAAGGTGGAGGGATCATTCTCTAGAGAGCGGCCCATTGGCGCAGGAGTCCCCGAGGGCAGTGTACTGTCACCGGCGCTCTTTGCAGCTTACATGGCCGATCTCCCCACGCACCCAAACACACTCATCTGTCAGTATGCGGACGATCTTATGATCTTCGCTACTAACAAGAATCCGCGCTACAGTTACCATCAAGTAAAAGCCCACCTCCATGCCATCAGTAGATGGTGCGAGAACTGGCGTATGTCGATAAACCCGGAGAAAAGCTCTGCGATTCTCCTGGCGAATGCGATAGCCAACCGGCTCCCGCGAGACCTCGAGCTTCGGCGCCGTCGGATCCCCTGGGTCACTACGGCGAAGTATCTCGGAGTCACGCTGGACCGGCGGCTGACGTATGGACATCACGTCAGGGGCAAAGTACTGCAAGGCCATGCTGCTCTCCGGCAGCTATACCCCATATTCAGATCCCAAACCATGCCCTTACGCCTGAAGCTCCAGTTGTATCGAGCGATCATCCCGCCTCTGGTCCTGTACGGATGCGAGATCTGGGGAGTGGTGGCAAAGTCCACCTTCATCAGACTCCAGACGCTGCAGAACCGGGCATTAAGGATGATCTATGATACCGACTGGAGATTTCCTGCCCACATCCTACATGAACACTCCGGTATCCCGTACATTGTCGACGTGATTAAAACCCGCGCTCGCACAATGTACAACAAACTCCAGAAACACCCTAACCCTCTGGTGAATACTCTGGGTCAATATGACCAGAGAGAGCCACGCCGACTACCATCAAAGAGACTACCAAAGGACATCCTAAGCCCGGCGGTTTAACTCCGAAGATGGGGAAGGCGAAAGTACAATCTGTATTCAAAACAGAGAAAACACCTATTTCAGTTCACCTCTCAGTGAGTGACTGACGGCCAGAACCCTGGAGGGGATTAGCGCGTCACCTAGCTGGCCGGAAACGACCAATCAGAAACCGCGCAGAGCCCGCTCGCGGACCAATCCCTTCCAACCACCCCTCCTGCCCCTATAAAAACCCCTTGTTTCCATTAATCATTTCCCAGAGTAACAAACATCCCTGTAGTAACACCATCGAAACCATCGCGCAGGTTAAGCCGTATAACGGCTAGGTACTGCGGACATAACACACTCGAACGGGGCAAATAAAATTGCACCCGCTCGACTCGAACTGCCTCTGGAGCCTCTGGAGCCACCAAGCGGGGAGGTCCGGGACTACAGGGTAAGTCCAGTGTGACTGCAAACGCAACCTCATAGCAACTTTCTAGATCAAACGCCTTCGGGCAACACCTGGCCACGGTGTATAAGGTGGCAGCAACCCATGTAGTGACCATGACTTCCCTTTTGAAACTATTGTTAGTTATGGGAATAAGAATGTCAAATTCGACATAAAGTTTTACGGAATATAAAATTTAAGTTTTTGCTTTCTTTACTACGAAAGGTACGTAGGGGAACTGTAGTATTCGACCCAAAATTCCGATGTCGAGATTTTACCCGAAATATATGTTTTGAGGTTCCCCTGAATCCAAAAAAAAAAAAAAAAAAAAAAAACAGTTTTATAGGCAGGTCCGTGCGCGCTTGCGAAGATTGCCAAAAATGTCACTTTTATATATTGTGCAGTGCTATAAATGGATACCTCTCCTCTTATTAGATGTAGGTATGGTTTATTATTGCAGCAAAAGTATTTGTTTTAAATCTATATCTACTATTGTACTAAACATTCCTACAATCTCTTATTCTTCCATCTTCGTGCTAGTGGAGATAAACTTTTGTAGAAGTTATCTTATTACTCGTTTTCTTGCACGTGCACCGTGAATATGGGAATACAGTAGGCTTTGAGCGATAGTCAACTCTTTTAAAGCTTTCAAAATCCGTTCTCTTTGCAGGTTAACATAAAAAATGAATAGCGGTGTTCCATTTGACAGAAGTAGAAGCTCTACAAAACTTACACAAATAACGAGGAATGTCTCCTAAATGGCTCACTCTACAAAAAAATTATCGAGACATAAATTGTGTATCTTTGCAAGATCTACAGTAAGATTTGGGCCATCTCTTAGGTTTACCAGTTATGTAAAAGTTATTCAGACTAAATAGGACTACATGGACTATAGCCATAGAAAATTGAAGATACACATTTCATTTGTCATAAAAATGTCTCAAACATATGGCACATTAATCAAAATCGTTGGAGCCATTTTCAAGAAAATAAAAATTTTCGAAAAATATTCCATGTAAAGTTTAGTTTAGGGTGGAGCAATTTTCTTCAAAATATTCGTGGCGCATACTTGGAGGATATTATTCTTAAATACCAACTTCGGTTTCTAACAGATTTTCCTTTTTGAGTTAAGCTGTTCACAGACTCACTGACACACACAGAAAGACAGACACATACACGGACCTTTTACTAAAAAAATGCTTTTTACGGGGGGGGGGGGGGGGGGACTCAGGGGGTCTCAAAACATACATTTCCGTTGAAATCTCGAGATCAACTTTTTGGCTGGAATACAATACTTCCTCTAGCTACCAGTAGGGAAAGTAAGAGGTATATTAACATTAAGGAGGATAAAACTAATATTACTACATTAATCAATTTTATCACATTACATACAGTTTTAGTGACTTTTCAGTTGCAATATTTGGATCTTTTAGAGTAAATATGTAGTGCATGTGAGTTTATATGAAGATATTATTTTAGTTTTATTTTAACACAACTTTTCACAAGCCTACATTTTTTCAATATAAGAGCCTGTTTTTTTTTTCATAAGCAGGTGATGATATCTCCATACAATTTTTATCACATAATTTACAGTTCACAGTAATGTTGCGGATCCTCAGAGAGTCAATTTTCTGAAAAGAATTGCTTTTAAAAAATAAAAACCCCAACTTTTTAATCAAAAAATTATAGTTCGATTAAAAAAATGTAAAAATGCAATGAAGAAGGATTATTATATTTACGAAGAACCAATACACACTGTAAAATATTTGGATTTCTGTTGCCAAGAGATCCTGGGAAAACGGGGCATTTATATCGCCATTTGAACAGTGATAATATAGACCTTTACGAGTCCCGTTAACTTTCGAGTTTGAACAAATAAGTTATGTTTACCTGTATAATGGATTAAATTGACGCCAGCTTAATGTTTCATCTGCAAAGAGATTATGAAATTTCAACTCCTTTTTGATAAAAATGTTCAACCCAATAAAATTGTTTAGGCTGCTGAAATTATAGATTCCTACAAATTTTAAACAAGTTGATAACATCATTTTGCCATGATCTTGCTTAACTTGGCAATTCGGAAAAATTTAAATTGTGACTCATGTTGAGTGGCCATATGATAAAAATTAATAAATGTTAAACCTTTAAGTTTGCATATTATATTTCGATTCAAGCATTCTTCCGGGCACAACTCAGGACGAAAACCTCTGCCGCAGATGTAGCGGAGAAAGAAATACTGGCAAACGTCCGGGGCTCCTGTTCTTACGGTGATCTGCGATAACGAATCGCTTATATGTGAAAACGTCATTCTCAGGGAAAGGTGTTCAAAGCAAACATTGAGTAAACAAACTGGCATATAATTGCAAAGAAAGAAAACGCGTGCTTTAAGAACAGAGAAGATGCCATATTAATGGCTATACCATTTTTTAGAGAGAAACTTCTGAAATCTGACGTGTTGCACTCACACGTCCTTTTCTACTCTTGTACTAACCATTCTAACAAACTCTTATTCCTATATGTGCATCGTGTTAGTTAAGATAAACGTTTGTACAAATTATCTTATTGTTTATTTCCTTATAAGTGCAAGGGGAATAATGGAATACAGTAGGATTTGAGTGAAAGTCAAACTTTTTAAAGCTTTGAGATTCCATTCTCTTTGCACGCTAAACATATAAAAAAGTGAACAACGATGTTCCATTTCACGGAAGTTTTGTTCCCCCAACTGACACAAATAACAAGGAATATCTCCGAAATGGTTCCCCCTAAAAAAAATTAATTTCCATATAATTTGCGTGTTTTGGCGAGATCTACATTTTTGTAAAGTAAGGCTGTCTCTTACAATTTAGGAGTTATTAGAAGGTCATCCAAAATAAGCAGGACTAAATATGGCATAACCAGAAAACTCAAAACATACATTTCATTTGCCGTACAAATATCTTAAACATATGGCATTTTAATCAAAAACGTTAGACATTTTCAAGGAAATCAAAATTTTCGAAAACTTTTCCATGTAAAGGGTAGTTTAGGGTGGGGGTATTTTCTTAAACATCTTCATATCGCATCATTGAAAGAGATTAAACTTAAATACCAACTTTGGTTTGTTACCAACTTTTCGTTTTTGAGTTATGTAGCTATGTTGTCCAAAGTCAAACAGGCTGACACACACACACACACACACACACACACATACACACACACACACACACACGCATGCACGCACGCACACACACACACACACAAACACTCAGACACACACACACACACACACACGGGCTTTTTTCTACACATCTTATAATATATATTGAAAACAAATACTTTTGCTGCAATAATAAAGCATACCTACATCTAATTAGACAAGAAATTTCAATTTACAACACCGCACTAGATATTAAAGTGTAATTTTGGCAATCTTCGCAAGCGCTCGCGAACCTCTATATAAAACCGCTTTTTTGGATTCAAAGGAGCCTCAAAACATATATTTCTGGTGAAATCCAGGCATCAAAATTTTGTTTCGAATACTGTACTTCCCCTATGTACCTTGCATAGTTGAGAAAGCAAAAATTAAAGTTTATTTTCCGTAAGACTTTATGTTGCACTTTTCATTTTTATTCCCATAACTAACAATAGTTTCAAAAGGGAAGTCATTGTCACTACATGGGTTGGTGCCACGTTATACACCGTGGCCAAGTGTTGCCCGAAGGCATTTTATGATGGTTACTGTGTGGTGTCACGCTATAGTTACCCTGTAGTCCCGGACCTCCCCGCCTAGCGAAGCCTGCACTCTGGTACATATAGTAACTGACCAACATGGTTTCATCCGTGAGAGTACCGGAATTTCAACTGTTACAAATTTGTGCTTTGCTATATCAACAACATCTTGCGATATTTTGATTTGGCCAATATTTTGAAAACTTTTGACGTTCAACAACTCTTCGGGGCTGACAGTTGTGTAAAATGTCAACCTAGGCAAAACAAACGTTGTTAAATTTATAACTCATCGAGCATCACACACTCCGATTGAAAGTGGGATTAACGACATGTCACTATAACAAATAGGCAAAATCAAATTTCTGGGCCTTCAAGTAGACAACTATTTAGACTGAAAAGCTCACATTAGGTATATGTTATACAAACTCTACTGTGCACGTTATGCTATCCAAGCACTGGCAAACCTGAGTTCTATAGACGCAAGTAAATAACCTTACTATACATATTTTAACTTTATAATGGAATATAGAATTTTGCTTTTCGATTTCGGCACTGTTGCGGGCAGAACTCGGGCATGCTCTCATGTGAAGTGCTCAGAAGCTGACGTCACAAACATAACACGTCACTCATCGCCGAAATTTTCGAAATAAGACCTTTAAGATGTGCGAAGAGGTCCAGGGTTCATCCACAACAGGCAGCACAGGCCGCATCTAAGTTATGGCATACTAAGAATACCCCAAAAAGGGTTTCATTATCGATTCGGCTGTAAGCTTTGAGCACCATCTTAGTCAACCAGAGAAAGTGCATCTCGGAAAACAAAAACTCTACGCACCTACCACACTCTTTCAGAAAAAATATCTGATGTGTTACACTCACATGACTCTCTCTAGTTTTGTACTAACCATTCTTACAATCTCTTATTCTTCCATCTTCATGTTAGTGGAGATAAACATTTGTAGAAATTACCTTATTGCTCGTTTTCCTGCATGTGCACCGGGAATATAGGAATACAGTAGGCCTTGCGGGACAGTCAAATCCTTTAAAGCTTTCAAACTCCGTTCTCTTTGCAAGTTAACATATAAAAAATGAATAGCGATGTTCCATTTGACAGAAGTAGAAGCTCTCCAGAAAATTCAACATATATATTTCATTTGTCATAAAAATATCTCAAACATGTGGCATATTAAGGGACATTGGGAGTGAAATTTTGGTCAAAATTGTCAAAAAGTCGTAAATTGTTTTTTACCTTAAAATGTTCCTGGAACACCGGTGCATTTGGATCAGCTAACATTTTTCATATCCCCCACTCCATGTGGTCATTACGGCTCTTTCAAATAGTGCTCTTCCCTTAACGTACACAGGATGCTCCTTTATAAAAGCCTGTTTTTCTCAAAACTACATTTCTGCACATTCCAAAAGAAGGTCGCGCCTGAGTTTTGCTTCAAATTCAATAAAAATTTCCAAAAGTATTCATAAATAGCAGTTAAACAAAACTATGATTCAATATTGATGTTATCTTTAACATTAATTCCAAAAACTTTTTTTTGTATGAAAAAAACCAAATATTTTTAAGATTAAAATTTCTTTGTTATTAAAAAAATATGTACAGCATAATCAGCAAATGTATTTGAAATATCTCTTCAGACAATTGTTACCCATGTTTTAGAGTATCAGTTCTGATAATATAAATGAATTTTGAAAAGTCAATAGACGCGAGCTCTATTTTGAAAATGTGGGTATTAAATTCATAAAATAATTTATATATCATAAACAAATCATCCAATTCCAATGAGATTCCATTCTCTTTGCACGCTAAACATATAAAAAAGTGAACAACGATGTTCCATTTTTCGGAAGTTTTGTTTTCCCAACTGACACAAATTACAAGGAATATCTCCGAAATGGTTCACTCTAAAAAAATTAATTTCGATATAATTTGCGTGTTTTAGTGAGATCTACATTTTTTGTAAAGTAAGATTTTGTCTGTCTCTTACGGTTTAGGAGTTTTTCGAAGGTCATCCAAAATAATCAGAACTACATATGATATAGCCAGAAAATTCAAAACATACTTTTCATTTGCCATACAAATATCTTAAACATATGGCATTTTAATAAAAAACGGTAGAGACATTTTCAAGGAAATCAAAATTTTCGAAAAATGTTCTATTTAAAAGGTAGTTCAAACATCTTCGTATCGCATCATTTAAAGACATTAAACTTAAATACCAACTTTGGTTTGTTACCAACTTTTCGTTTTTGAGTTATGTAGTTATGTTGTGCAAGGTCAAACAGGCTGACACACACACACACACACACACACACACACACACACACACACACACACACACACACACACACACACACACACACACACACACACACAAACACACACACAAACACACACACAGACACACAAATACATTCGGGATTTTTTCTAAAAATGGCTTGTTTGGATTCAGGGGATCTCAATACATATTCCCGGTGAAATCTCGACATAGAAGTTTTGGGTGGAACAAAAAGTGGACTAAAATGTACCTCTCTATTCAAAGTATGCAGTGCTTAGAAGTTTTTTCTGTAAGGTAGTGCAGAACTCACAGTGCAAAATGGCAGATGTATATAGAATATTTTAAATATATAATGTATATATATACATCTTTATTTTAAGCAAATAGTTTCCCTGCAATAATAAAGCATACCTACATCTAATTAGAGAAGAAATTTCAATTTACAACATTGCACAAGATATAAAAGTGTAATTTTTGGCAATCTTCGCAAGCGCGCGCGAACCTTTTTATAAAACTGCTTTTTTGGATTCAGAGGAGCCTCAAAACGTATATTTCTGGTGAAATCTCGGAATCAAAATTTTGGATCGATTACTATAGTTCCCCTTGCATAGTAGAGAAAGCAAAAATTAAATTTTATTTTCCGCGAAACTTTATGTTGCACTTATCATTTTTGCTTCCATAAGTAACAATAGTTTCAAAAGGGAAGTTATTGTCACTACATGGGTTGGTGCCACCTTATACACCGTGTCCAAGTGTCGCCCGAAGGCGTTTGATGAGATTGTGGTAATACTGTGTTTACCCTGTAGTCCCGGACCTCCCCGCTTGGTTGAAACCACTCGTAGGGGGGTCGTTAAGGGGTTATCCTCCCTATGGGAGGCGCCCTTGACTGCTACCATTCCGGGATTTACTCCCACGCTGGTATAGGGATGGGTTCTAATAAAAGATGGTGGGCAGACTGTGGAAAAGGGTTGTAGGGACAGAAATAAGTGGGTGTGTTTTATTTATTTTTTTTTTTTTTTTTTTTTTTTTTTTTTTTTTTTTTTTTTTTTTTTTGTCTTGAGTCAGTTGTCTTTGTTAGTCTATTTCTGGGAAAGAAGAAGTCTTGGTCTCTTATAAGTTTCTCCAGGGTCAATGTCATACTCTCCAAGGCCGCGGATAAGATGGTTAAAGCTGGTAGGAAGGCCGGCGTAAAATGTAGTTGAAAGTTGTGTGATGTATTCTGTGAGTTTTGGGATGGAGAGGTCCTTGTGGATGTTGTCGTTCGGGACGTACCAGTCCGCGCCGACAGAAGTTCTCAGATAACGGTTTTGCAGCACCTGTAGCTGATGTAGGGTTGTTTTTGCCGCTGCACCCCAGACCTGGCAGGCATAGGTTAAGGCGGGCCGGATTACCTGCTTGTAAACGAGGAGTTTGTTCCTCAAGGACATTGGTGATTTGCAGTTGTAGAGGGGGTATAACATGGACATTCTTCTGCTGATCTTGGATGCGAGGGAGGAGACATGCGCTTTCCACGTTAAGCGCATATCCAGTAGAACTCCTAGATAGTTTGCTTCCGTGGACCAGGGCACTGTTCCATCTGCGAGGCGAAGATCCCGCTTGGTTGAGGCCTGCACTCTCGTACATATAGTAACTGGCCAACATCGTTTCATCCGTGAGAGTACCGGAATTTCAACTGTTACAAATTTGTGCTTTACTATATGAACAAACGCTTGTGATATTTTGATTTGGCCAATATTTTGAAAATGTTTGACGTAGAACTACTCTTCGGGGCTGACAGTTTTGTAAAACGTCAACCTAGGCAAAACAAAGGTTGTTACATTTATAACTCATTGAACATCACACACTCCTATTGAAATCAGGATTAACGACATGTTATTAGAACAAGTAGGCAAAATCAAATTTCTGGGCCTTCATGTTGACTACCATTTAGACTGAAAAGCTCAGATTAGGTATATATTATACAAACTCAGCGCTGCATGTTATGCTATCCAAGCACTGGCAAACGTGTGTTCTATAGACACACGTAAATTAGTTTACTATACATATTTTAAGTTTATAATGGAATATAGAATTTTGCATATTTTAAGTTTATAATGGAATATAGAATTTTGCCTTTCGATTCCAGCACGGTTGCGGGCAGAACCATTGGCTCCTAAATAACAAGGCCGTACTGCTAATATTTCCTTCATGTGTGACGTCATAGGCAAGCGGCGATTCTCCAGTCTCCACAGAACAGGAGCCTCTGTGGTATTTGGTAATGCATCTGGCTTTTTTGTTTAGTTGCGTTAAGAAGAGTGTGTGAAAAGCAAATAAAAGTACATGTGAACTGTTGTTTATAGAATCCCATAATGGTTCTGAAATGCTGTGTCCCTAATTGTAGATGGAATTACGATACGAAGAACAAGGTGCATGTCTTTAAGTTCCCAAAAAGTGTTGTTGTTGTTGTTGTTTTCTAGTGCCTTGCATCTGGCAATGAAGCCATTAGCATTCGTGCTTTCCAATACTTTTGAACTGTAGTTTCTTCTGATCTTAATGCTTCACAGGTTTTCAAGTGGTCTTCGTTCATTTCTGTTGGATCGTTACACAGGACACATATTGGTGAGGCTGAGATACCTATTCTGTAGAGATGACTTGCTAAGCAGTCGTGATTTGTCAATATTCGGAAGGCTGCAACCGCTGTTTTCCTTGGTCTCTGGGGGATTATATCTGGGTTGGAAAGTAGTGTACTCCATTTTTTATCTTTGGCACTTGTTTCTATTTCTTGTAGGTATGAATGAGAAAAATTTTTAATGATCAAGCGTTTTATTGAGGAATATGAGAAATTGAATTTAGACTTTTGTTTTATTGTTGTGCCTTTCTTTGCAAGTGAGTCTGCAGCTTCGTTCCCCATGACTCCACAGTGTGCTGGAATCCATTGGAGATGAACAGTCTTATTAACTTTTTGGAGTTGTGTTAACATTTTGTAGCATTCTCTAATTTTTGTGGACTTCTTTGTAGTATTTGAACATATTCCCTGAATTGCAGCTTTAGAATCTGAAAGAATTACTGCCTTGTTAAATTTATTAAAGGGAAGATTTAATAATTGTCGGAGAGCAATGTGTATAGCCTCTATTTCTCCATCATAATTTGTTGTGTCTCTGCCAACAGATTGATAAAAGTTCCCAAAAAGTGAAGCTCTGAGAACGTAATGGTTAACAACAATCAAGAGAGACCATTTTGAGCCCACTAAGAATTCAGTGATGAGTATTAATACTAGTATTACATTTTAATATAATCAATATTTTTAAATAATCTTTGGTTGCATTTTACACAGAGATCAGTTAGAACTGCTGGAAATGTTAAGGTTATGTGACGCAATGCTTTCGGTCTTACAATGCATTTGAAACGATCACAAACGATCTTGTGTATGTTTATGTAGTGCTGTACTCAAAATAACATTATGCCTCGTATAAAACATGTCCGGAGTATAGTTTTCAAATAAATAAAATAATCATATGAACATTATTATTAACTTCTGGCAGGAGAAAATGCATGCAGATATAGGTTCGGTAAGTCTGTGTCTACTCAGGATAGCTGACTTCAATCATTAAAAGGACTGGATTTGTGCACTTTTCTGCTGTTACCTATACCTACTCTTAATGATTCCTGAACATACATGTGTGGAATATAGTAAGAGTATTCATGTTAAATTTTTTTTTGGAATTGCTACCTTTAGTCAAGCTATGAATCCACCAGCTATAATTAGTAATATAAACTGGTTATTTTGCAGTGCCAGAAAATAAGTCTAAACAATTACTTCAGTATTGATTACAGTAGAAAATGCAAAACATTCACATTTATTTGCATGAAAGATTATAGGTTTACATTCTATGGTTAGGTTGTTTAAGCTACAGTCAGCAAATGGAGTACAAAGAAACAGCATTCTTAGAAAACTGTGTGCTTAGGAACTAAAAGCATACTAAGCAGTATGAATAACTCACAACTACCACACACCTATAACTAAAACATACATCCATTGTGACTATGTCACCATGGTTTTTAATGTCATGTATAGCTAATGTAAGAGGGACTGCATAAAGAAATAGAAATTTGCAAAGTACTGCTGTTGTAGAATGTAGGTACCTACCTATCCTTTAAAAATAATTTACCTATTACTTGATATGACATTAAATCTTTACATGTTATATAGGGAGCAATTACTTAAGAATTACTCATTTCTTTTTTTAAACTATTATGCTACATTGAATTTTGATACATTCCGTAGCTTCAAGCACTTGGGAGGTACATCGAGTATCTAATAAAGATTTAAAGCAAATAGTGGCAATAATCACATTCTACTTTGCCATAGTTCTTAATATCCTTAAAAGTTTCCACTCTCTATTCTTTTTGCACTTCTTGCTGAAAATAGCTATACATTAGTGCCTTGTGGGTTTATTATGCATTTGTTTCACTATGGAAGTTTGATGAATTCTTTGAAAGCCTTATGGTGTAGCCACTTTGTACACTGAAAATGCTGTAAAAATAGTTTTTGAGAAAATACGCTTTAAACATTTAGTCAGTTTGTTTTTTAAAATTTGTTTAGCTCAAAACTGCTCTGCTGAATACATTGGATCCTCTGCAGCCCTCTTCTTCTGTTCTGCTGAAAGTTTTACCAGTTTTAGTCTGCTGCTAGTGGTTTTAGCACCCTTCTGCCATAACACTCTGTACGTCTCTCACAACACTTTTCTTTGCCTAGAATGTCGTTTATGCATGTATATTGTATGTATAAGCAGTAAATAAATCATACATTAGGATCTTATAAGAATTTTAAAATTTAGACTTGCACATTGAAATTGATTTATTTAACATTTAAAGATCAGCAAAATACATTGAAGTGACCATTGTCATATTGTTGCTGGTAATAAAAAATTTCAGTTTTATTGAAATGTTCATAATTGAGGCAAATATTATCAACAAATTTTCATGTAAAAGTTTTTTCTTTCAAACCAAGGACCATAGGTGCACAAAACCTGATGTAGTGGTATATTGCACAAATTTCAGCCTTATGGGATAAAACTTAACACATTTAGTGAGTTAGGTACACATATTATTCCATTAAATAGAACCATGCCCCCCTGCACACAGACACACACAATCACAAGACCCATTGACTTAGTAACAAGCAAAATTAAAATGGAATATGATAGTTTAAAAATTGAGCTTTCTAAAACAAGAAATAAAAAAGAAAAACCACAAAAGTAACATTTCCATATTGTGGGTCAATTTTCACATGTGCATTGCCTTAATAAATATGTGGAACCAGTGGAGCTGTTGTGAATTGTTCACAAGAAGAAATTTATAGCTTGTTAATAGTTGCCAAACATTGGAACTGATGGTAAGCATCTTACCTGGTTCATTTAAATAGTTTGCTTTTACTATGTAAGATTAATTTATATGTAGCAAATTAGGAACTGTAAACTATCCAGAGAAAATGGAAAAAAATTCTTTGGTTGGTATCAGTTTTTCCCAAGCTGGTGGAGAAAAATTACCTCCCAATTTCAAACTCATTAAAAGAACATTGATTTGTTTTCTTGTGCTAAATTCATCACTAAGCAGTGTTTAGATTCCTTTATTTTACACTGCAGCCAAGTGAAAGAGTTTACATACTTGTTTTCACTTTTTCAAGAAACATGACATGTTTGTTCAATAAACGATTATTCCTTTTTGATAAAACATACTTATTTCTTAAAAATAATGGTATGTACTAAAATTGTTGAATAATAGAATACTGGGCTTTAATATGTTTTCAGCACAATACAAAATAATGCTTCTAGTAATTAATATACATAGGTACTTGAGTGGCAATGCAATTTATTGGTGTTGTGCAGGTCTGCCATTTAGATTTTAAGCAAACAGATATTCTGTGGGAATCAAAAGCTGTAGATTCCAAAAGTGGAAAGACTCTGACTTCCAAACTGCCCAGCATACTTGAGCAAAACTTCCACATCCTATTGAGCATCTCCATCAGAAAAGAAAGAAAAAGAAGAAGCAAGAAGTTTACAGGCAGCTATTGACAATATTTTACAGACATTGAGTGACTTTTACAATAAATATTCCTTTAAAACATTTAAAGGGTTAGTAGATCGTCTAAGTAATATAAGCATTGGTGAAAAATGGTCAGTTATTGTTAAAGAAAATTGCGTTATTTTAATGTACATAGATTGTGAAAAAATTCCACATGATATCTTGTATATAGTGATTAATAGAAATTTGAGTGTCAGTTTCTTTGTAAGAGGTCATGAAATCAATGCCAAGAAGATGTGACAGTTGTTCTGAATTTTTGGTGCTAAACAGAGAGTTAGCATGTGGCAAAGAACACTCTTTAGTACAGAAATTAGATAGGGGAGGATTAAAATATCCTCCGGAACTGCCTCTAAAAGTGGTGTTGTATACCTATGTACTCATACAGAAATTCTTAGCTAACGAAAACGCTGCTATGTTTTTGAGACTCAAAAACCTAAGAATCGCTGCTCTTAAGTTGATTTGCACACAAATCTGGTCTCTTGAGGATTTGATTTTGGAGGAATTTTGTTCTCAGCTTCCAGTAAAGATATCTGGGAAAAAATTATTAGGATGTGTGTAAATATTTTAATGAACAATAAAATTATTTCAAAATTGTGAACAATGGCACAAATTCCCAAAAGAAAAAGAAAAAAAATATAATAATAATAATAATAATAATAATAATAATAATAATAATAATAATAATAATAATAATAATAATAATAATAATAATAATAATAATAATAATAATAATAATAATAATAATAATAATAATAATAATAATAATAATAATAATAATAATAATAATAATAATAATAATAATAATAATAATAATAATAATAATAATAATAATAATAATAATAATAATAATAATAATAATAATAATAATAATAATAATAATAATAATAATAATAATAATAATAATAATAACAATAATAATAACAATAATAATAACAATAATAATAACAATAATAATAACAACAATAATAATAACAATAATAATAATAATAATAATAATAATAATAATAATAATAATAATAATAATAATAATAATAATAATAATAATAATAATAATAATAATAATAATAATAATAATAATAATAATAATAATAATAATAATAACAATAATAAGAATAAGAATAATAAGAATAAAAGGAAACTGTCTACTATTTCTAGAAAAGTTAGCTTTGATGTCAACAAAATTAAAAAAAGTTAGATTATGTTGCAGCACTTGGCATTATCTTAAATGTTTATTATTTTGCATTCTAGTTTATAGATGTACATATATAAAGAAACCATGAGTTGTAAACAGTTTGATAAAACTGTGGTATCCCATGTATATAAAAGGAAATTTAGATTCTGACAATGCTTGAAACATATTGTATGTATCCATAGTCAAATAAATTTATTTATTAATTATTATTATTATTATTATTATTATTGTTATTATTATTATTATTATTATTATTATTATTATTATTATTATTATTATTATTATTATTATTATTATTATTATTATTATTATTATTATTATTATTATTATTATTATTATTATTGTTATTATTATTGTTGTTATTATTATTGTTGTTATTATTATTGTTGTTATTATTATTGTTATTATTATTATTATTATTATTATTATTATTATTATTATTATTATTATTATTATTATTATTATTATTATTATTATTATTATTATTATTATTATTATTATTATTATTATTATTATTATTATTATTATTATTATTATTATTATTATTATTATTATTATTATTATTATTATTATTATTATTATTATTATTATTATTATTATTATTATTATTATTATTATGTTATTAGTATTTTATTAACTTGCGCAACATAGTTTTTCTCTTCGAACAACACTTTGAAACAAGTTCGCTGCTACTTGCCGTCACGAAGTTGCTCTGTGTACTCCCACCTAGAAGCAGTGACGTCATGTTGAGTTGGAAGGCCTTGTTATTTAGGAGGCATTGGCAGAACTCGGGCACCGGTTCTCATGGTGAGGTGCTCAGAAACTGACGTCACAATCAGAACACGTCACTTATCGCCGAAAACTCTGAAATAAGACCTTTAAGATATGCGAAGAGATCCATGGTTTATCCACAACAGGCAGCACAGGCCGCATCTATGTTATAGCACACCAAGAATACCCCAAAAAGGGTTTTATTATCTATCCAACTATAAGCTTTGAACACCATCTTAGTCAACCTATGAACGTGCATCGCAGAAAACAAAAGATCTACGCATCTACCATACCCTTTTATATATAAAATAATAATAAATAAATAAAAAAATCTGATGGGTTACACTCACATGACTCTCTCTACTATTGTACCAAACATTCTTAAAATCTCTTATTCTTCCATCTTCGTGTTAGTGGAGATATACATTTGTAGAAATTATCTTATTGCTCGTTTTCTTGTATGTGTACCGGGAATATGGGAATACAGTAGGCTTTGGGTGATACAGTAGGCTTTTTTTTTTTTTTTTTTTTTTTTTTTTTTTTTTTTTTTTTTTTTTTTTTGCGTATCCTTATTCCCCATAATAAATTAAGTAACCTTCATTAATACATTCGTTTTAATCTGAATTGTTGAGCTATTGTAGGATGTTTTCATTGAAAACATCTCCCTCATGTAGTCGGGAGGAAAATGAAGTATCAAATGAAAGAACGAGTTAATAGACATAATATTCATTATTGGGCATCTTAAAATCCAAAATGAATGGGGATTCTGTCTTTTCAGCATCGTTGGTCCCTAAATGTTGGATGTGGAACTCTTGATAACCTTGTCACCAACCCTTACTTCTTTGAAAGTACAATTACTGGTGAATCATATTGCCATTTTCTGAACCATAAATTACCTCCCATAATGAAAAACGTGTCCTTCAATGTGAGAAGAGAAATGTGGTATCTGTACGTGTGGTATTGCACCACATTTTGCGATATGCACGTCAACTTCTAAATGTGAAATTTGGCGATAGCCTGATTGGTCGTGCTGGACCTATCATCTGACCTCATTCACCCGACTAGATACACTTGGACTAATTTCTATGCGGATGGGTAAAACAGAAAGCAATATTAAAACCTTCAAAGAAATAAGAACCGATGATAAGGTTGTCAAGTATTCCCCACCAAAGATTTAGGGACCATCGGTGCTCAAAAGGCACAGTTCTCGTCCATTTGGTGTTCTTTAGATGCCCAATAAATGCATATTATGTCTACTAACTTGTTCTTTCATTTGACACCCTATTTTCTTCACGAGTTCATGAGGGAGATATTTTCAACGAAAACATTCTATAAGAGCTCAACAATTCATTTTAGAGAAAACATATTTCATTAACAGTTGCTTAGTTTATTGCGAGGAACAAGAATATACAAGAAATTACCATGGTCTCGTTTTAAACTTTGAGGTTGGGGCCCCATGAACATATTTTCCATGTCACAATTTGGAAACTTCCTTGCTCCTATTTGATTTGGGATTCTTGGCATTTGGTTTTTGAAGTGAAACTTCTTATGTAAGTGCCCCCTTTATAGGATAGTTGTAAGTATACATACCACATAGCATAAGGTGATAAATAAGCACCGGAATATAAAGAATCTGACCCTTAACAACAGCTTTCATGCTGCTAAATGGATAGTGGTCACTTGTAACACCACCTGCATTATGATATTGTTGGGAGGTTAAAGGTGGTACTCCTTTCTACCACCATCCACAGGACAGCCATCTTTCTCTCCTTTATTCACAATAAATGGTTTTGCAGCACATTTTTCGCTGTTTTACGTTGAAATTAGTTTCACTGAAGTTATGTATCATATATATTTTCATACATAAAGTATTTTTATGCAATTTGCAATACTATTTATTTGAATGCAGTCAAAAAGAGCCAAAGAATACTGAATAAATTGTGCATGCTTATCTTTCCGTACAAGATATGCCCATCACTTTTAGTGAAGTTGTATAAAAAGTATATGATTTTGAAACATCAGGGATATTTTTCAGTTAATTTTAGATATTAGCCAATACTGACAATGAATCATAGTACAATGTTTTGATCTGGCTTCCTAGTTATTTTAGTTATCTTACGCGGTAACGGACAGCAATAACCTCAAAATCAATTTTTTTTTTATTATTATTCCAGCATGAATGAAAGAATTTCATACAAACAGCTTGAATCTATGAATGAAGAGGAGTTCATTTCATTTTTGAACTCAATTGGCGACTATCAGGCTATGAATTCTGATTTTGAAGGCGATTCCGATGCAGATGACGCATTACCAATCACTACACCAAGCTGTGTTGGGATGTCGTACGGCTCGTAAAATTTTTGATAACGGAGAGCAATTTGATGTGTCAACAGATAGCTCTGATATTGTTCCAGCTTTGTTTAAGCGCTATTATGTACCAAAGAAAGAATAATGAAACCCGTGAATGTGTTTATGTAGCTCAAGCCACGAGGTGGTAGAAATGGTGACCACCATCCACTAAAGGTTTTGAGTCAGCAGGAACAGATAGTGGTAGCTATAACTACATTTTGTACCTTTTTACACTCAACAATAAAATATATTTCAAGTTTACTATAATTATATTGATTCATGTACCTTCTGTATTGCTATGGATTTAAAAATATGAATGTTTAAGGAACTTTTAGTTTTGTCCTATAAAGGGTTAAAATTCTGGTCCGCAAGCTTTTTGTGTGACGAATGGTGGTAGGGGTAAACACTGTGTCGGGTAGAGTGGGGGCAGTGCCTCGCTTGGCTTCGGGTATCGGAGAAGAGCGAGACATGTGCTCTTCTCGCTTTCTTTCATTGCCGTCCGTGGTTGCGTGTACTGCGTTCAGGCGGCGTGGCGATCCCTGAGTACAGCTGTTAGTTGTCAACAGAGCTGTCGTGTGTATAACTAACGCATTTCGCGTATTGTTTAGTGTTCTCGTTGTTTATCACCTATTTTCTTCATTAAAATATACATTTTTGTTGTGTATACCCCAAGTCAGGCGCAGAAAGAACAAGAACGTGGCGTGAGAGAAAACCTTATTCAAAACTGATTGATGAATAATTAAAATGCTTCCCTGTAATACAAAAGTTTCGCTTCTATCGTGTGTCTTTTGTCACACCTATTTTGTCTGTTCATTTAAGACATATTCACCTGTAACATTTTATGTCGGCCACGCTTCAGGACACGGACACCCATGTCGTCTTATAATACTGTTTTGGGTATTTCAACTTCAGAATTGATGTGCGTCGATTTATGCTTGTGAAGAGATTTTGAGCTATCATCACTCAGCGGAACCGAGACAGTAACTAAAACAAGAGACAGCCTAACCCACCTGCAAGGAACGTCTTGACAACGGCGTGTTGGGAGGCTAAGGGAGGCTTCTTTATTTACCAGCATCGCCGCGACTCCGTTGCCGTTATCCCTCCTTTTTTGTTCTTTTCTCTCTTTTTAGTATTTCCATTCTTCCACTCTTTTCTTTTTCAACGTATCTGCTAAGGTCGCGTTTCTTGAGCATCAAATAAAATTCCTATTTTATTTCTTATCTAACAGGGCCTAGGTTCATTTCCTACAAAGCATTCTTCCTGGTGGTGAGAAAAAATGGTGAGCTCGGTGCATTACGTTTTGTTTTTACTTGTTGAACCGTTGTACTTTTTGACAAATAGCCTATAATACAATTCCTCTGTCTCGAGGAGACATTACGTGCCCTCGTTTGCATGTATTTTGTTACGCACTTTACAATCTGTAATCAGTAATCTTAGATACTATACGAGAGTGAGTTTATTCCCTGAAAAGTAAAGTGCCTGTAAGTAAAGTGCAAAGCATTATAACAACATTTTCGCTTGTTTATAGTCTATTGTCACGGTCTACACACAATAGTTCAACCTGGGAAGTACCTCTCATCTCTCGTCTTCATTAAGGGCAGAAGGAAGCTCGCTCACGCCGCTGCTGTCACTATGACTGTATATGCCCCGATGCGTTCTGCAAATCTTTTAACGCACGAAGGGTTACCTACTTACCCCGATGTCGGATGAGATGGGTCATCTGGTAAATATATACCAGATATATATATATATATATATATATATATATATATATATATATATATATATATATATATCTTAACGTCCTTCAACCTAATGTCATAATGAGATGAAGGAAAAGGGTGAAATGATGCTCTAAAGAGCCCGAGGTCCATAGAGCTTAAAGTTACCAGGCATTCGTCCTCTCGTCTTCTCAGGATAAGAAGTACGAGTAGTAGCAGTAGGTTACTGAAAAACTTAAGGAACAGAAAGAGTAGACACAATGGAGTAACTTTCGACTGGGAACCCATGTTCCCAAACACGATCCCAAGTCAGTACCAATGACGTTCTCTTTAGCCATAATACACTTTATTATGCACAGGGTTCGGTGTAATAGGTTACAAAAGATGTTCAAGCACACCACCACCATATTGTTACAAGCATTGCACCGTCGAATAAAGCCTTGGCACACTCGTTCGAATACCCCAGGCATGTGCAGAAGTTCTCCAGATGCCACAACTATTCTGGCTCCTAGTGTTTCTGGATCGTCCACTGTGTCTGATACACCACAGCATTGATATGCCCCAAAAGGAGCTCCACCACATTTTGATGTCAACGTGCTGCACTTCCTAGATCGCAAATATCCTGAACGTTGGATTGGAAGTGGAGGATCACTTGCATGGCCACCGTTTCCCAGATTTAACGCCACTTGGGAGCATATCAAAACTGACACAAATAATAAGGGATATCTCCAAAAAAATGGCATTTGGACGTAACTTCTGTGTGATAACGAGATCAACATTTTTTTTTTGTCTAGTTAGATTTGGTCTATTTCTTACGGTTTATCAGTTATGCAAAAGTCATAAGGAGCAACCAGGACTGGCCAGAAAATTCAGAATATACATTTCATTTGAAATAAAAATATATTAAATATATGGTATTTTAATCAAATTTATTAGTCATTTTTGAGAAAATAAAAATTTTCGAAAAACTTTCCATGTAAAGGGTTGCTTAGGGTGTTGCATCCTTAAAAGATATTAAATACAAACTTTATTTTTTAACCGATTTTTCGTTTTTGAGTTATGCTGTTCATAGCAGACACACAGGCGATTTTCTAAAAGTGCTTTTTATTCAGGGGTCTCAGAACATATATTTCCGGTGAAATCTCGACCTCGAATTTTGGGGTCGCATACAATACTCCCCTGCTTATACCTAGTAGAGAATGTAAACCCACAAATACCTACGTTGTGACACACTAGCGGCTCTGTTCAATTCCTGGAAGAGTGAACCCTCTGTGTAATATGACAGAGCAGGAAACACAGTTGTGTTACGAAGGGTGGCGTGAGGGATGAAGAAGAAAGACTATGTTAAATGATCCCGTAGAAAACGTTTTGTAAACAAACAAATGAAAGGCTACTTTCAGAGGCATCCTTGCGTCTGTATTTCTCCCTATTTCCGTCGCACGTCTGCTCTTACTGAAGATAGCAACACCACTTCTTTTACTGAAACTGCTCGTGCTTGCAAAACAACTTCAGAATCACAAACAAGCTAGCTATTTCCATCACTTTTATTGGGGACAAAGAGCAAACATTTTATTTTCCACATGTCCGTAGGAACATGCTGAGGGCGTATATGGAGCAATTTTTGGCAAGGGTTTCATTTCCATAACTCTGTTTCTGAGCTATTGGAGATCAACTTTTGGAAAGGACCAAAAATGACATTTTTAGATTTTTACGTAATCTAATTAACTTGTTTACTTTAATTTGATATATACATATTAGGGTCAATCCATGTCAAATTGCACACCCGTAAAACACGACTTTTTCGTAGAAGAACCACGATTAAAAAAAAAAAAAAAAAAAAAAAAAGAAAAGAAAAGAAAAGCCGAACGAACCTCGGTCGCCCAGGTGCTAGTTTTTATGGTGATGTTTTAACATGTGACCTTCCGTGATTTCATTTTTGGACTCGGGGCCCTAATGACCAAGTTGTCGACGGGTCCTTAAACCCGACACACTCACTCATTCCTCTCAGAGCATGCATGAGTGTGTGTGTGTGTATGAGAGAGAGAGAATAGACAATACCAGTAACGTTGCCTAATAAATTTGATGGAGTCTAAAAGATAAACTATTTGAAGTGTTTGAGTATTTGAGCATGTATTGTGAATAAGTTTGTGAATCTTAGCATAAGTAGTATATCTCTTAACTGTCTTTCTTCACCTCCTCTGTTGTTCTCGCCTACCACCTAGGCGGCCCGGGTTCGATCCCAGGGACCCGCATGTGGTATTCGTGGTGGACGAAGCGGCGTCAGGGCGGGTTTTCTCCGGGTGCTCCGGTTTCCCCCGCCATCTCATTCCACCGGTGCTCCCTCTTCATTCCATGTATCACCAGTGTCACCGCCTGCGGTGCCGTAGTAGTAAAAGCGGGCGTTAAACACTACAACTACTACTACCTCCTCTGTTACCTAAACACTCTGACGATACAATCATTCAACACTCATAACTGCTTCGCTATCTTCCTTTACGACGTGACACACGCAGCTGACACACACACATACACACACACACACACACACGCGCACACACACACACACACTCAAACTAAGAATTGACTGAATCTCCGACGACTGAAGTTTGTAACTAACTCCTCAGCGTGGGCTGCCGGACACTTCTCGAATAATCTGGAAAACCCTCGGTTGCCGCTCGGTTGCTTTTAATTAGGAATACACAAGCAATTGCGCCCATGGGCGGCGTCACAGTATCAGCAAATTTACGGTTTACGTAATGACAATGAGAAACGTAAGTTGCCATAAGTCGTGAAAATGCTAAGCGAAAAATTCCCCTGCAGCTACAGCTGAGTATATACTAAGCCAAGCGGGGTCTTTAAGCACTACGGACTCCCGATAATCGCTCTTAATAGAACACTTCCGTAATATAAAAATTAGACTGTAGAACTTCGACACGAAGTGCCGTAGGACACGAATTTAGAAGTACACACTTTCATCAACCTAAGTCCCACTCAGCTCTTGATTGCCCAGCTAAGGTTCCTGTATGTTAGATTGCCAAATCTGTAGCTTCCTATTGGCATGTGAAATACAACGTTTCACACTGTAGCTTGCTAAATTCAAAGACTTCTTTTCCCTTTCTCATTTTCAGAACTACATAGTCTGTATTTGCAACTCTGATTTCTGAACATACTCAGTTCTAATTATCCAAGCCTTGAGTTAATGGATTTCTAGATATCTGAGTTTGAAGTGTGGAAATTCTTTTTCAACAGGCTGTTAGGATGATACTTGCAGATATTTGTATTGGGAAGTGAGGTCAGTGTAATGTAATGTGTGTAGTGTAATTGGCTTCATTTGAGGACTTATAATTTTACTTATTAAAAGTAGTATGTTTTCAGGTTGGTTAGTACCTCCAACTAGGTGTGGCACATAGAAGTTGTACCAGTTAATTGTCCTCCGAGAGGCGTAACGCAAAGTGGGCAGGCTTCACGATATCGAATGGTGTATAAAAACTGAGTTTGAATGCTTTCTACAAGGCCAGTGACACTACCTAGTTCAGGAAGTCACGCATTGAGGCATGAACAAGAGGAAGCAAAACGAATAGTCTATACTGACGCGCGTTGCTCATGTTGGCTTGTGGGAAAACTGTTAAAGGAAGAGAAGAAATAACTAACACCGAAGTGGATACACATTAACGCACCATTTATCAATATACCAGAACTTCGTCTTAATGGATCTCCTGGTGCTGCGTGGCAAAAATACACATATAAATGGTGAATGTGTTCACTATGTTACCTGCCAGCGAAAACGCTACAAGAAATCTAAAGCATCGGCACATTTGCGTGCACTCGGCTCTACATTAATGGATGACAAAATCCCTTTTCGTATCTACTAGTGTTTGGCAGGCTAATCATAAAAAGCGCAATGTTATTATACTTGCTTTCAGTTTTACATTCATCTACTTATTCAGTTATGTATCTAACATACGTTGTTTTGCATTCCGTTATATAGGTGCTCTAAAATTCCCGTTACTAACTTCCAAAAGGGGACTGTGTAGATAGTATTTTGATTTGGAACGCACTGTTTCCGTGCGACAGCTGCTTGAAAATATGTTTTTAACGCAACAACTTTTTCAAGTAATTTATTAGGCGTGACCCAGTATATAACTTGTTTCACATTTCAACTAATTAACAAAAACAAATTTAGCCATTTTTCACAAATACTGTTGTTTACAGTTAAACTTAAACTGTTCTTTGTCCTTTTCAATGGATGATCCACTACAAGTAAGGTTCGATGTGATGACCAGCAACTTCGATGCACACATTGTAAAAAGTAAACCCCAGCGCAATAGCTCATGAAGGGTCAAAACTTGCCGCCCAGCCACTGCGTCCCCCATCTCTGCCCACTATAGACGTCATTGCTGGGGTGCAGTACTCGAGGGTGGTACGTGGTTAGCGTCCCGAGCCCTCCCAGCCGGTTATGCGGACTTCGCGACCTGGGGCCTCTACTTCTCCATCAAGTAGCTCCTTAATTGGCCCCCCGAACATAGCGAGGCTGAGTGCACCCCGTGCCAGACCTCCCAGCGGGGGAAAAACCCCCATGCTGTATCGGGGATCGAACCTGGATCCTCCGCACCAGAGGTAAGTGCACTAGCAACTGTGCTACGGAAGTGGTCGCAAACACTGTACTTACGAATAATATTGTGATAAACTCTCTCTATCACACCTGGTGTCGCTGCAACCTGTCCTGCGGCAAACACAACTCGTACCATCAGATCTTCTTCTGTCTCTACTTGAGTCTCATGAATCAAGCTTTTCATTCGACCTCAGAGCAAAAAGGCTGGTCCAGTCAAGAGTAAAATCCAGTGATCGTGGAGGCCATACGGTTGGACTACCTCGGCTTACACATCTTTGCCCGAACCGTTGGTCCAGATGTCCTTAAATACGCCGTGAAAAGTGAGTGGATACGCAATCATCGCGCTCTAACACTCAAACACACGTGAATGAGGCTCGAACCAGATCTAGACGTTAAATAACATGAGTTGATCTAATGTAAGCACGCTCCACGATGACTGCTGTTTCATACCTACCAAACAAAGATGTTTTCAAATGGCTATAGCATGAAAACGGTACGTTTCCTGACACGTTAAGTCAAAATACTATCTACTCAACCCCTCTACAAGATCTAGAAGTTTGTAAGGGGAATTTTAAGAGCACCTGTATATCATGTCTAGGGTGAGCCTGCTCTAACTCGAATTTAATTTCGTGTCACTTCCATTTGTAGGACAGAGATACCCTGCTTGACTTCGTGAGGATAGGGCTCTGCATGGCACAACCAATGTATGTTAATACAGCAGCAAAGATGGTAAGAAACCCTAATGCCGAAAGTACTGTGACTGAGTGAGATGGCTCCGCGGTAATGCGTGAGGCTCACATTTGTGTGGTTGTGGTTCGATTCCCGCAGACGCTTTTCTGGGGTTTACCCGGCTCACCAGGGGAATGCTGGGAAGGATAGTTGTACATCCGCAGAATTTCCTGTCCTTTCATTTCATTTGATGCTATTTCTCATTTCAAAATGCTAAAACTCACCACCACGAGTGATAATGTGACAATTTGGCAAATCCCACTCCTGACACCATGCGACAAAAACGACAACATTATGTTTCAATTACTTTCTCTGTCACTATTCTCCTTCAAAACTTTTAGCACAACAACACAGTTTTCTTTTCGTAGCTGATACAGTCTACAGTCTTTCGTGATATTATAACCCAACCGTTTTCTTCTTTTAACCATAACTCACACCTTTCTATCCTTCTTCAGTTTCTCTGGCTCACACGCAACTGTCTATGACGATACAATAACTCCACACTCATTAACTACCTCACTACCTTCCTTCACGACGCGCCGGTTCTCACACGCACACACATACGAAATCTAAAAACTGTCAGACTTTTTACTCTCGTTGGGTCGCCTTCTTATATAGAAAGGATGAGATAACGCTGACCTTTGTTGAACTTCTGCAAATACGCCAGCCACCGCACACTTCTCGAATAATCTCGAAAACCCTTTGTGTTGACGCGCCTCTTATGTCATGTAGTATCTCAGCCGTTACTGTCGCTTGTGCGGCTGCCGACCTCACAATATGTTAGAATTCCGTATTTAGAAGGAACATATGACGACGGTTGTGTGCTTAAATTCCGAGCTTTGGTGGGAATATAAAGCACATAGAACAAGATGATTGATGGCAGCAGAATCAAACAAAAATGCTTTTAATCTTTACAATCCTTGTTCCTTCATGGGCTACTGCGTTGTTTTTCTTTCTTTTTTTCTTTTCTCTCTCAAATAAATCACAATATTTCGAGCGGGTTCAGCACCTGGGCAGGTATACCAATCCTTGCTTTATCATGTTTTATTTAGCAGCAGAACGCTGAAAATGCTACGTTGCGTACTTGGCTTAATACTAAAAGAATTATCAACATTACTACAATTAGTGGAATTGCTTCCCATGTGAAGGCGCATACGTACAGAGGCATGAACAGCCATACAGATCAAATGTTTGTTTCTGTTGTGCAATTCTGCAGTAGGTTAGATGTTCCTTTAAGTCGGCTACTGAAAATTTAAACTCACTGGTGGTTCTAAACTAGCCAAATTATTAAAACCTGGAATTGCACACTGGAACTCCTGGGTAAACAACAAAGTTGCCTGCCACGCTTTCTAAATAAACAATTCAAATGTTTTCATTATTATGTTCACAATAACCGAGTAACGTGGCTCCATGGTAAGCTGCGAAGCTTGGATGCGAGAGGCCAGTGGTTCGATTTCCATTAACCACCCACTCTGATTTGGGTTTTCGTGTTTTTCCCCAGTCGTTTTGGTGAATGATGGGGTGGTTTCTTATCCACGACGATGTCCTTTCAAACATTTTCCTTTCTTCCTTTTCGTTCTCATCTTTCAGGTGTGTCGGCGGTATCGGACAATGGCGCAGATGCTTCCTTAAGGGAAAGAGTGATCCTTGTGAACACTATTGGGCTACTTGGTCCAAGGGTCGTTCCATCACCTTCTTTAGGCAGTTCCAGTAGTGAGACGGGACTTTGAATCAGGAATTGTTAGGGACTTTCGCGCGTCTCAGTGATCTGTCTACCTGTGGCCTGTAGCTTTCTGTGGTTCCTTCATCATTTGCTCCTTGCAAATGGCAGCCACAATTGATCTATGTAGGTCTCAGGTGGTAGGTGTCCCCTCCGTTGCGTAACCTATAACCTTTTTCTTTTCTCTCTCTGTTTACCCTCCTAGTATGGTGAATTTACTTACAGCCCCAGCACCTACAAGTGGGCTAAAAACCTCACCTGGACACGAACCCGAGCCGCCTGGATGATAGGCAAGTGGTATAACTTGACGATGTCCAACGTTGTTGAAAGAGGGGAGGTTAGATTTGCCTCCTTCCACCTTACGTGGACTTGGCCACTCTTTAACCCCCACCCGTGCATTGTGTTGCAGTGGCGGTTTGGTTATATGTACGTTGCGTTTGATTTACGAATGCACTATCAAATCTTAAGTGATAAACATCTGTTCAGTAGTGACTTCTTTGGTACTACTTAAGTTTAAGAAATCAATGTTTGGCGACAAAGTCGAAGTGCATAGCCTTAGAAAATCTACCAAGTGATCGTCGCTTGAGCTATTGCGATACAGACTTTTAATATAATTCAATTTGGAGAAACTGTTCGCAAATATGCACTCTTGCGCGCACTATCTTTCCAAATGCTCATTTACTAAATTTTAATCGACATAAGCATTTTCAGGAATTACATTATTGCTAATTTTCTTGTAGGTGCAAGGGGAATATGGGAATACACTAGGCTCTAGGTGATAGGGAAATTTTTTAAGAGCTGTTTCCTATTTCATGTCCTTGAAATTCCGTTCTTTGCAAGGTCACGAGATAAAAAGAACGAATAACAGTTTCCTATTTGAGAAATGTATAAGTACTGGCAAATTCAAACAAATAATAAACAATATCTCGGAAATGGTTCGCTCTAAAGAAAAAAATAAGCATTTGACGTACATTGTGTATTTTAACGAGATCCACGTTTATATTTAGTATGCTTCTGTCTGTGTCCTACTGTTTATTATTTATGCAAAAATCATTCAGAATGAAGAGGTCTATTGAGAACATTTCCAGAAAATTCCAGTTATGACTTAAAAACTGCCATGGAGTCGCCTGTTTGTGTCCGTCACTGGATACTGACTGTCTGCTTGTGTTTCTATTTGTAACAGGCAAGAGCTGATTCACTATCCGATTGCAGGAGTGGAGTGGGGTATAGCAGCTAATTGCGTAAGTGTTTCCAAAGACGCACGGTTGGACATCGCTGGTCTAGCCACTCAGCCACTGTGTTATTCAATAACCTACAACCCCTAAAGCAAAAATGTAATGTAACCCAACTCTACTTCATAACCCCCAATTCATAGGTTTAGGGTCACCACAACAAGCAAGATTCAAACTTGGGACTTCCAAATAACTAGCGGACACGTTAATGTTTCTTTCTTCTTCTTCTCCTCTCTTTTTCCTTCCTGTCTTTGCATTGCGGTATTCCACGCGACGTCCCTGTTACTCCTACATTGCCGTTCACAACAGAAAGTGATTGAATGGTGATATATGAATATCAGCCGGCTTTACAAAATCTAACAAACGTTTCCCTAGCGCTGCTGCAGGGGTGGCTGATCTAGAGAATACTTTAACATAAAAAAGCACACCCTTTCACACAGGACAGTGTTCCGCATACTGATAAGTTGTGTGTCGGGCTAAAATTGCTGACATTTCCCCCCGTAGTACAGTCTGCTTGTTACATAGAAGGGTCGCTGCATGTTAACAAAGGGTTGGCTTACCTAAGATCTGGACATGCACTTTTGTTGTGGTGCTTGCAGGATAATCAACAAATACAGTGATTTCTAATAACTTCACTGAATTGCAAATGATTATGAATATCTTGTATTTGTCAGCTTCACAATAAGAAGAAACACTTGATACACTTATTCGGTAAAATCCCACTCCTGTCACCAATGTGACAAAATGACAAAATCAGCCAAGTTCCTTTTCTATCACTTTCTTTTTCGTTTAAACGTTTTGCACAAAAATACAGTTCTCTTCTACTGACGTTAACACAGTCTATAGTCTTTCGCGATATTGTAACTCAAAACTGTTCTCTTCTTGTAGCCTTGACTCACTCCTTTCACTGTCTCTCTTCATTTACTCTGAGCGTCTTTTTACGCGCCGCTCTATAGTGTATGTGGGTAAGCAAACACTAAGCCGCCTCTGCACGTCCAGCCCCGTTCCCCTTATTTGGTTTTACATCTCTACTTAATGTTTGTCTCACTCCCCCCTTTTCCTTCGGTCCTAACCTGAAACTAAGTTTTATTCATAGGTTGTGGTTTGAGTGCTAGACCTTTGCTTTCAAGCCAAGTGTGGACAGTTTTGTCAATGTTTGCCTTCCAACCACTCAGGTTAAATGTTTCCGTACTTTGTCCTCTTTCACGACTCCATAAAATAGAACTTTCTTCATAGGCTAAGTAATGTATATAAAGGTTAGGTCTTCTCATTGTCATTGTATATATAATAATTATAACTTTTCCACCTGCAAATATCGATGAGTTAGAAGCGGGAACAACAAGCAACAAAAAGGAAAAAGGTAACAATCTGAGATCCTGCCCTAAGAACACAGGTAAAAGGAAAGAATTTTACCACATAAAAACATAATAAATCATTACGCCACGAAAGTACATAACCAACATACTGTGAGTCCGGCCGCGGCGCACAACAAAGTATGGTTGGGACCAAGCTACTCACGCCACATACCAGGCGCGGTGCGTGTCAAAGGCACTCAAGTTTAAGCTGCCCCACACAAATCACGTGAGCAAGAACGTGACAACAACCAGAGCGGCAGAACCAAAAGGGGTTTTTGAGGTTACTCGAGAAATGTGCGGTGGCCGCGTATTTGTAGAGGTTCCAGAAAAGGTGGAGTTCCAGAAAGGTTTGTGTTACGTCATCCTCGCTGTATAAGGAGGCGGGGACTCGAAAGGAGTCGGTAGTTACAAATATGAGTCGTCGCAGAAAGCATTTCTTGGTTTTAGTTTGTCAGTGAGTGCGAAAAAAGACAGCTATGAGTCTTAGTGTGTGTACGTGTGTGTGTGTATGTATGTGTGTGCGTGTGTGTGTGTGTGTGTGTGTGTGTGTGTGTGTGTGTGTGCGCGCGCACGCGTGTGTACAATCGTCGTGAGAGAACCGGCTCTACGTGGAGGAAGATAGCGAAGCAGTTAATGAGTGTTGAGTGATTGTATGGTCAGAGTTAGTTTTTGTGGGACATAGAGAGAACTCAAAGACCGAAAAAATGATAAGATAACGAGGAAATAACGGTTCTGAGTAGTAATATTAGGAAGGACTGTAGACTGTAGACTGTAGCACGGCTATGACATTTAACTTTACAGTCCTGATTCCGCCTCTTAGAGAACTGTGTTATTGTGCATTCAGTTAGTACAAAATAAATTGGGAGAAAAATAACTGGACTGGACTTTTGTCGATTTTGTTACAATACAAAAGAAATTAAGGACTCATCACAGTTTTAACTTTCGTTTAAAGATGGGCTAAAGCTTAATTCTCTTCTCCAATGTGTGTAGAAGTTTAATTTTGTCGGTGAAGATTCACATTACAGAATGGCAGATACAGTAATATTTTAAAAATATATGTACTGTGCCTAGAGTGAACAAATATATACCCAGTGTAAAAGAAAATACGTATTAAATAAGACTGCACAAATACCCAGGAAGCTTTTTTTTTTTGTTTGGCAATTTTCGCCATTTAGTCTCTGCTTAAGAGAACAATTTTACTGAAGAAAGAGTGGATCTGAACTGATGGGATAAACCGGTGATGAATGTCATGCCGCCAGTTAGCTTATCAGCTCAGGGATGATACATATTGGAAATTGTGATTTTTGGGCAAATACAATATAATACGACTATCGATAAATTCTCAAGTCACAAAGTTACGAGAGTTTATCTAGAGAATTTGACCATCACGAGTTGCATTTACTAAGACTATTTCACAAATTAAAGGATGATATAGCCTATGAAATGTCTTATATTGTAATTTTATTACTAACCTCTTGAAAGATATTTCAAGATGTAGGCAATGTCAGTAGTCGAAGTATCTGCTATAAAATTAAAATTTAGTAGAATACAAAATTGACCGCCTCCGTAGCGCAGTTGGTAGCGCGCTTGCCTCTGGCGCGGAGGACCCGGGTACGATCCCCGGTACCAGCAAGGGGATTTTATCCCCTCTGGGAGGTCTGGCACGGGGTGCACTCAGCCTCGTTAGGTCCCGGGGGGACCAATTGAGGAGCTACTTGATAGAGAAATAGCGGCCCCAGGTCTAGAAGACCGCATAACCGGCCGGGAGGGCTCGGGGCGCTGACCACGTCCCACCCTCCAATACTGCACCTCACCAATGACGCCTGTAGTGGGCAGAGGTGGGGGACGCAGCGGCTGGGCGGTAGGCCTTGGCCCCTTGTGGGCTGACGCGCCGGGGTTTAGTTAGTTTAGAATACAAAATTTGTTAATCTGATTGAAAGCATATATCCTGTTTATTCTATGTTTTGAGGTTTCACTCTTCGAATCATTTTATCTATTTCAGCATTATATGCTTCACCAAAGCGAGAGTCAGCCATTTTTGACATTTGAACCTAACGGCTCTGTTGCGTCAAATTACGTAAGCTGTTGCACATCGGTAGGACAGCGAGTCTAGATTCTCTATCCTGATCATAACGTTAGAAAAGTCGAGGAGGTGCTAATAGAATTTGATAAATTTTCCGCGAATGATAACTGCCATCGGTTGAAATATGAAATCTGAGTGGAATAGACAATAAAATGTTTTCTTTAAAATGCTATAACATTCTAAACTGCCAAAATGCTAAGTTAGATAAGTTAGACAAGGTTCGGAGACGGGAGGTAGTATGTCGACCTGTAGATGTTTTGTACCTATGCCCCTAACGGGCGCCACTCTGGGGACAGATGAGGTGAGAGGATATGGAGGGTGGTAGTACTTGAGAGGACTTGAGCAGGGAGTAGGTCCTTAACAACTACAGATTTGACTTCCCGATGGCGGCTCGTGCTCCGGCTACTCCCTCCTCCCCCCAGGTGGTATAAGTCCCCTGGGGGGGGGGGGGTAGTATGGGACTCGGAGACCTCCAATCTGCAGGAGGAGGATTTACAGAAAGCAAATACCTGCTATGCAAGTCGAAACTCCCGTCGACACTTAGAGCTCTGAAACAACCAATAAGATAAGAGGTGATGTGAAAAGAAGGGATAGGAAATTTGGGGGATTAATTATGCTTCCCAGCATTCACCTACAGACCTGGGGAAACCCAGAAAAAAGCCATAGGTCAGGAAGGTCGGCCTTGGGAATCGAACCCACGACCTCGTGAATGTGAGCCTCATGAGTTACAGCAGAGCAATCTCGCTCGCTAAATTTACCAATCTTCTTTCTTATCTGATTACTTTCCCCGTATAGAGGATTTACACCACCTATGACTTACAAGCCAGTGTCTAGGTTCAGACGCCTGTCGAGGAGCAGAGGAACCTATGGACCGGACAGAGTGCAGACCTGGCAGTGGATAGTCAGCCAAGCACCAGGTACAAGAGTGAGGAAGAGGATGATATGAAATGCAGGCGAAATGGATGAATGGAAAGGTGATGATGGTCAGTTGGTGAAACTAGCGGCGTGGGAAACAGGAGAAGCCGAAGAAAAATCGCCCAGACGCCGCTTCGTGCACCACGAATACCGCATGCGGGTCAATGGGATCGATAGTTGAGCGGCAAACAAATCAAAAGCTAAAAATCATTACCCTTACACATAACACTAAATAACAATTGAGTAGATTAGAGTGATAATTCACATGATCCAAAAGATACAAAATGGAGGTAGCACTGTGTTACAATTCAATTTCCTGCGTAGAATATGATTCCGGAGAAATTTGGTTTCATTTCTCACTTGATCCATGTTTAAATAGGCGACAAACTGCCCGGTTTGTGTCAAAAGTCTCATAATCCTTTGGATCGTGTGAGTTTTGTTCCATCGCTTTCTCGACCAATCAGCAATCGGTAGTTCCCTAACCTCTCTTCACCCTTCGCCATAGTATCGCTCTGTACTTAGGTTAAGGAAGGACTGTGCTCTCAAGTTTTTATAATTACCATAAAGTTCAGTGATTAAATTGTAAACAATTTCACACATATAGTGATGCAAGAAAAGGTGTCACCTATTGCACCACGGAAACGTGCAGCTGTGGGAAGGAATCCAAATTACCAAAGTTGCTATCTATCAAGTTGCAAAGATCAAATAACATTTATGGTCTGATGGCGATTCTTTAATGGACCTCCTTAAGTTCAAACTTTTGCTAAAGGACTGGTCTTCATCCAATCGGGCAATTTAATTTTCATTAAAGCACAGGTGTTCCATCAATCACAGAATTCCTATGCAGCAATGGCAAAGCACAATGTCGAAACGCAACGAGCGCGAGTTTAGAAAACGCTAAAATGTCGGACACTACTGACAGTAAGATGCAACTTACACATAACACACAAATTAACCTCAATACAGCATCAACTTCCAAGAATATTGCACTAAGCACAGTCCCGCAAATTAATTTCACTAATTGTACAATAAATAGTAACTTATATATGAAATGAAGTTTCGTCTGAAAACCAATATATTCAATTTGCCTTCTATTTTTCAATGTTACGTAGCATTTAGAGGTTATCATTTTCATCATGCAGCTGTGACGTGCTGGAAATGAAGCAATCGTTTAGTGCCTGCACAGAACTCCAAATATCAGCTGATGCAATATGTAGGTCATTGTCCCTGGTGAGTGTACACCATTTTACAATATTTCAACTATAAAGTTAGCTATAAGGTCGAGCATAAATTGTCATATGAAACTTAACTACAATGGTAATTAAGACGCTCGTATAAACATTAGGAAATTCGCGTCTTAATTACTACCATTATAGTCTGGTTACATAATATACTATTAATTGATTATTTGATCTACTTCATTGGTTAACTAACTCCTTTTGTCGGTGACATTCAAGTGTTGTTCTTAAAAGTTTAACATCAAATCTCACATGTTCCAAAAGGATACAGTTCAAAATTCTCATGATCCGGAGATTAGAGTCAAAACTCACATAATCCATTATTTAAAGCCCAATATTTTTTTTTCTTTCACAAGTAAACACAATTTGAAAGACATAAGTTTTCCTAATAATAGCTTCCACTCAAATTGAGTTTAATTAATACAAATTGGTTTTAGGTTGTTTACCAATATTTAGGTTTTTGGATCATGTGAGTTATGACTTTAACCTACTCAGTTAGTTTTATTCTCTGTGTTTAAGATAGTTATAACTGCACCTGTGTACATAGATATTGATAAAGTTCCAGCAATTTCAACAATAGAAGGTAAGGCATTGAGGAAGAAAATCCACAGTGGTTAGCATGCCTTCCCGCTTATGGTTACATAGACTCCTCCTGCTAATTAAGCGTGCTACAATCTCGCAATAATGATGTCTAACCAAAGGGTGTAGGAAGAGAAACAATAAGGTTCTTGCGGGATTTCCGATTGTCTGTTTTCATTCCATTCATCCGAGTCGCCTCCGTCACCTGTGGAAACCAATTCAAGTCTGGACACAAACAAACGAATCGCGGGCTCGTTCACGAACCTAGTGTATTATTACATATACAGACTGCAATACCTTCCCTAGTCCAAATTATAATTATTTCCTCTCCAGCGGCGCATATTACAGACTTCATCCTAGGACAATAGACGTCACTGCAAGCATCGTGAAAGTTATTTTCTCTGTCTTCCTCGCTCTTCCCCTTCCGTCTCTTTCAGCTGTCATTGTGGTGCGTCCACTTCATCGTCTGTGCGACACGTTGTGAGCTGTCCTCACAAACCGTCATTACTAGAAAACGTTTTAATTCGTCACCGTCTCATTAAGTCTCTCCACGATTGAAGGCTTGGTCTATACCATGAATTCGTGCAAGGAGAAAGGAATCTACCCACGACAAAGCATCCATTGTTCTTCCCACAAGCGTTAGGACGCAGATCTCACCTCTACCGCATATTTTTATAACCTGTATGGCACACAATTATTCTTTTGGAGGTTTGCTGAAAATGGCACCGAATTCCTACTATAAGAGAAAGAACTTACATTCATATTTGAATACTAAACTCATATTTTACTCTTTACTGGGACTTTTCCCTCCGTATTCTCCATGAATGCGCTGTATACGTTGAAGAATAATGGAATAGTAATATTGTAACAAAGGTGATCCGATAAATTAACAAAATCCCACCCCTGGCACCAGTGTATGACAAAAAACGACAGAGGTCGAGTCTATTTGCTTTCTTCTCATTTTATTTTCTTACAAAACTTTTGCACCAATACGCAGTTCTCTTCTGCTGACGCTAACAGTTTTCTTTCCTTCGTGACATCTCAATTCGCAACTGTTTTCTTCTCGTAATCCTGGCTCACTCCTTTTTTTCTTCCCTATCTCTGTCTTTCAAACAGCTGACTTTAATGCTATAATCACAGGAGTATCATTAACTGCTTTGCTATCTTCCTTTCAAACAGATCGCACACATGGAGCTGACACACACACACACATACACACACTAAAATTAAAAACTGTCTCACTTCTCTTACCACCTCACCTCCTTATATAGTGAGGATGACGTAACACGGACCTTTCTCGAACTTCACCTTTTCTGGAACTTCTACAAAGGCGCCGGCCGTCGGACACTTTGCGAATAATCTCGAAGCCCCTCTTGGTTCTGCCACTCTGGTTGTTACTACGTGCACACAGTCACGCGAGGCAGCCTGACCTTGAGCGCCTTTGATACGCGTACCGCCAGTGGTATGGGGCAGCCCAGCCCGGAGCTTCCTTTGATGTGCGCCGCCGCGGTCAGCCGGCGTCACAATATTCATCTATAGTTAAAATGTACGTGGCACATGAATCAACAATGACTCACGAACTAAAAAAGAAAAGCATGGATTCCGTTCCAAAGAAGTGTTTACTATGCTTAAAAGTGGATGGCGGGTGATTGCTTCTTAGTTCTTCTAGCAGGCTAAGCGAGGCACTGAGGTATTCTCACCACATAGCCAGCTATCATGACGTCATAGCAGCATGACGTCAGTGTCTTCAGTATTGCTTGATTGCATTTCTGTGAATTTTGCCACTGGTTATTCAAAGTAGGGTGATTTTGAGAATGACAATATATCAAGCGTAGTCAATAAACCATCTCAATTATGCTCATTTTGTGATAAGTTAGAGTTAGTTAAAAGTAGGGGACCACTTCTGATTTGAAATACTTAGAGACAGAGAACGAAGTGAAGAACCTCATGCACACATTTGACTCTAAAGCTTATAGAAAGAAATTGAAAGTAAGTTCCTCTGCTGGCCGAGTTTGTTGCTCGGGAAGAACCAAGTAGAGATTAGGCTTATTCGTGTACATCACTATGACTATGACTACGTTTGGAAGCAGGTTTCCCTGTTGCACCTTAGCCTAAAAAGACTCTTGGTGGCTTCCTTTTTTCTTATCTAGGGATCTATATCTACATACATAGTTAGTTGTAGTATTTGTCTCACTAGATTAGAACCATTCTCTAATTTTGCGGTGGCTCCGAGAACCGCATTTATCTAGCTTCGAATTTTAATAAGAAATGTTTCGACGTTTCATTGGCTTTCAGACACCAGCGACAAATGGGTTCCATTTGGTATAGTCCCACTGTCCTTTGATGCTTTCTGGAAGTTCCATGTCCAGCTGTATAACTTATAGGTAACAATTTTAAGTTGTCACTTGTTTAGTCTAATGAGTGCATTACTTAGTTAACCCACAGGCTTATGAATTATCTGCTTGTAAAGTTTGCATATGCATATCATTTCCCATTGGTTTTGGGTTTCATTAAGAACCAAATTTTGTACTGTGTTTTTGGCTTCTGAGGTGCTTACTCCAAGGAAAGATTCTGGTCCTGTAAAGGGGAGAGAAGCTCCTATCTTTGCTAGGACATCAGCGTTTTCGTTCCCTGCAGTACCCATATGGCCCTTTTACTCACCGCAACTCTATGTTGTGACAGGAGGAAGTATTTAATATGTCGCAATAGTGATAACATTCCCCCGTTAGTTTACACTTAAAGTTATGAGAACTGAGAGCTTAAAGTGCAGCCTGGATTCCTGGCTGTCGGAATTTACAAGGATATTTTTCAGCAAGGATATTTTACAAGTCCCCTTTTCCAGCAATGGTGTGCACTTTCGAGTATAGCAAGTACCTCTGACTGAAAGACATATTCGTGTACAACATATGTATATAATTTCTGTGATTCATATTACATGCCTTTGCAAAATTTTAAGGTTAGGCCACTGCCTCCAGTAAAATGTTTGGTGATGGTGCAAAGAGGACATTTACTTAGTGTTTCTGCTTGGATAGATCTTTTATTGTTATTTTGCAGCTGACAGGGCTTAGAATGTTGGACACCTTAGTTATATAACTTTGTTTCATAACTAAGGGAGTTATAAAACGTTTACACATTTCTCTACTTTCTTTTAAAAGATAACATATTTCTCGAAATCAAAAGGAGTTGGCACATCATTCATTAGATCCTGCTAGCAGGCGCCTTCAAGTTATAATGTACGTCTCTCTTTTTTCCAGTTTTGCTACACTGTTCATGTTATTCTCTCGCTGCCCATCATTGGACGGATCCCAGTCTTTCTTAGGTGCTGCCTTGATCAACTTTTTAACTGTCCA
The DNA here is from genome assembly GCA_030765045.1 of Tenodera sinensis. Lineage (NCBI taxonomy): Eukaryota > Metazoa > Arthropoda > Insecta > Mantodea > Mantidae > Tenodera > Tenodera sinensis. The sequence continues at coordinate 45,106,970 of CM060964.1, read as the reverse complement.
AAACAACAGTAGTCTAGGGCTCTAATGCCTTGATAGCAAGGAGGATGAAACTACTTCCGAATTCCGGTTTTGTGCAGATGCTTCTTTATGCTGCTGTAATATATGGTCTGATGTTATCATGGAGTATGGTCGCCTTGAAGCTTGTTCCATTTTCGGGGACTGTTCAATTAGAAACTTCTTTTAGACCTTCTTGTGACTGTAATTTCCTCTGGGTGGAATCTCCATGACCATTATCGGCGTACACTTACAAAAATATTTATTTTTTATCTCAACATGAGACACTTTCTTTCCTTTGGAAGCCAAGCATTGTCCTGATCTCTCCGAGGTTCCAGATATAGGTCACTAGGTCTCACTGTAGGATCACTTAGCTGCCTTGAGATGCAGTGACACGTTACAGTTGTTGACCTAGGGTCAGTACATTGGGCGCCCATCTTCCGAATTTCCACACCATCTTGAGATCAACGGTCAAGTTCCTGTGTACCGAAGATGCGTGAATTTCTATTTGTGTGGAAAATGAATGCACTTCAGCGTGTTGGATACTCCAGTTACACTTAACTGGACGTATTCTTTACATTTTCCTTACGGGGTGTCCTCTGCCATGTCCTCTACAATGTTTGATGAACATATTTCCTTTTCTGAAGGCTACACACCTTTTCATAGTGTCTTTTGGAGGTCAGCCCAGAATTCCAGGATAGCAGTAAATTATATCTCACGAAGTTGTGTCGTAGTGCTTAACGTCCATTCTTACTATACACGGCCAACAATTATTATCTTAAAGAAAGGATATAAACTAAGCAAGACTGAAAGTTGGAAATAGTGATGAAAATTGACTCTCTAGGGGTTACGCTCAACAGCGTAGGGGACTGGGCTGGACAGAAAAATATGCGTTGGGAAAGGGGAAACAGTCAATACAGGTAATTGGAGCATGTGTCAAAAATACCAGAAATGAAAATTATGTGGCTAGAAAGAATATATAGTGTAGTGGTAGGCGCAAGGATACTATATGCAGCAGAAATATGGGGGCTGGAGAAAGGTTGGGAAAATATAGGCATAATACACAGAAAGCTTCGTAAAATAATATTGGGGTTACCAAAGGGCTCACCAAATGGAGTAGCTCAGACGGAAGTGGGGAGAGTAGGAGCAAAAGGTAAAATGGTAGAAAGAGCACTTAAATACTGGTTTAGTATACATTTATCGGAGGAAAATAATATATTAAAACAATGCAGGGTTGTACAGGAGAAAATGGGGAAAAAGAAACCTGGATGCACAAGATAGGGATAATATTGGAGAAAATAGGAATGGGGGAAACATGGGCAGAAAAAAACTATTAAAGTAAGGGATGTTGGATGGAGGATGTCGAAAAGCAAGAACTTGTAAGTAGCTTTAATGAACCAAGTTAATTAATAGATTATAGATTCTTAAAAATGGGACGGGGCGAGAGAACTACATCGAAGTACGCAATAAAGATGCCAAAATGGGTTACGCATGGGATAGGACGGGGGTGATGATCCTAAGTGGCATGATAGGGATGAAAAGGGGGGAGAGATGCACAAAGTGTAATTGTGTGAATATTGGCACGTTATTTTGGAATGTAATAGAGAGAATCTAGTACTCAAAAAAAATGGAAAGATTTTCCATTTGAGTTAAGAGTTAGACAAATTTGTAACTCAAGATTCCACGAATACATGGAGAAAGCAGGAAAATGTTTAGGCAAATGAGGTTAAAATGGTTAAAAAAAAGTATGAGTAAATAGAAAAAATGGAAAAAGGTAATGAGGGGTAAAAGTAATTAGTGGCCATAATAAACTTCATTATATATTATATATTATATATTATATATATACAAAATGTTAGATATAAAGGGGAGTAATAGAAATAAGCAACTCCAAAAGGGAGGAATAAATTGTGTATTGTGGAAAATATGGTTACAATTAATTATATTTGTTTTATTTTGTTATCTTGTTAGACTAAGACTGTATTTGTATAATTAGAATTGCTAGAATACATATTACTATTGGGAGTACTATTACTACAGATGGCACCACAGGTGCCTTTAAGATCCATGAGATGAAATGATATTTGGGTAATGAGTGTTGGGAAGCAAGCGTACCTTACAGGCATTTGCAAGTTTTGAGGTCTGAGGAGAACCTATAAAAAAGCCTCCGTGAGGAAGGACGATCATCCCGGGATTTGAACCGCGGAACTCCCGAATAAGAGACTCACGTTAGCGCGGATCTATCTCGCTCGGTTCATCTACTGCTATACACAGGGTTTTCCTAACCTCTTTTCACTCCATAACTGAACTACAGCTCTGCTTGACAGTATTTGTGCCATTTGAGTCTTTTTTAAGGAAACGGTTCGGTGAAAATTGGGCAAAAATTATAAAATGTAAATTTTTTGCTACTTTTATCTAAGAACTATTAATTATGAAAATTTAATTTAAAACTGTGTTAAGCCAGTAAAAGTGAGCTGTGTGCCAATTTATAGATTCCTTATCGAAGAGGGAGGGAGTGGCAGTACGTTTGTAACATTACTTCCTTCCTCGCATCTCTCTTCCTCCCTCCTTCCCTCCCTTCCTTCCTCACTTCCTTCCTCTCTTCCTTGCTTCCTCTCTTCATCCCTTTCTCTCTTCCTACCTTCCTCTCTTCATCCCTTCCTCTCTTCCTAGCTTCCTTCCTCTCTTCCTCCTTACCTTCCTATCTTCCTCTCTTCCTCCTTTACTTTCTTCCTACCTTGCTCTCTTCTTCCGTTCCTCTCTTCCTCCCTCCTTCCCTCCCTTCCTTCCTCACTTCCTTCCTCTCTTCCTTGCTTCCTCTCTTCATCCCTTTCTCTCTTCCTCCCTTTCTCTTTTCCTCCCTTCCTCTCGTCCTCCTTTCCTTCATTCTTCGCTTCCTCTCCTCTTCCCTCCTCTTTCTCCCTCCCTCCTCCCTTTCTCCCTTTCTCCCTCCTCTCTTCCTCCCTTTCTCCCTCCCTCCTCCCTTTCTCCCTCCTCTCTTCCTCCCTTTCTCCCTCCCCTCTTCCTCCCTTTCTCCCTATCTCCCAACCTCCCTTCCTCTTTTCTTCCCTTCCTTCTCCCTTTCTAGCCGGAACTGAAATATAGACATGGATGAGGCTGCTAAGGAATGCTGGCCTGCAATAAATTTAATCAAGTTGTGCTACCTAATTTAAATAACGAAGTGTTGGTGATGGCCGAGTATTAACCTTAGCATTACAAAGCCTTATACCGTAGCGTAGATTACCAGGGGAATACTTGGTGACCACCACTAGTAAAAAATGTCTGAGCAATTTTTAAAACAAATTTATTTTAAAAATGGGTATTATATTTTGTGGTGTTTGTAAAGGTAATATGTAACACTGTTGAACTTTTACTTTTTTATATGAATTACATTAAATAATACGCCGATCCTTATTACGAGCTTATACCACCAATGGAGGTGACCACCACTGGTAACAAGATATCTCAGCAATTTTTAAAGCAAATTTACTTTAAAATTTAGTATTTTATCTTGTCATGTTTATAAAGGTAATATTTAACATTAACTACTCCTTTCTACTTTTTTACATGTATCACATTATTCCAACGGGGCAGTACTTTATGACCACCTTGACGTTTCATTGTTCCTAAAAAAGAGCAACAACTAAAAAGTTAAAACAAATACGCAATTCAGTAATAGAAACAGTGATTGACAATAGCTATTAACTGCGTGCCTTTAATTAAAAAAATTAAAAGGGAAAATTAGAAAAATTACAGAAGGTGGGCATAAAATACACCCCCTCCACCCCCCCACCCCCGCCGGTAATGTCAGGGTATGAGAGAAATTAGTGTTGTAAGCGATTACGAACAGCACGGAATCATTATGACATGCATGTGACTACACCCAGTTTTGGAAAATATTCATTAAAGACATAGTTTCAATTTCTGAATCTGACGTTTAGAAAAAGTTTCGTGTTATAGCATTTATTGCTGAAAAAGAACACCCAAGCAATATTTTAACACCTTTATTTACTTTTTGGAGTACATTATTGAACATTGAGTTGTTTTCAATTTTAAGGGAGTTGCTGAAAATATGGCATTTCAGTATATAGTGTTCTGGACGTGGATAGAGTAAAATTCCAAAACATTCTGGTTATCTGGCTAAATGCTTCTGGTGTTTAGGCTGGGCAAAAGCGTAACCGCGTCTATTTATCTCTGTTTATCTCTCCAACTGCCCGGCGTCGATCTCCCGATAAAGTTACAGTATTTTAAGGTGGGGTTGCAAAATCAAAATGATGCGTTCCTTTCCTTCAAAACGTTTGTTTGTGTAAGAAGCATTTAGTTAAAAGGTGCATTTGTCTTACTGCATAACCTTAGAATGTATCTGTATTGGCTTGGATTTCAAACATAGTGTATTATGAAGTATTCGGAATACCTAGTGTCATTTGCGACAACCATTTGAGCATTATGTTTTATTCGATGTTCCGCTAAAATTTGTGCACCACCGTTTTTGTGGCGATTCACAAGAGGTGCTTCACGCAGGGTTACTCCTGGAGGCAATGAGTACATCTCACATTACACACCACTTATTTAAAGAGTTCTGAACTGTTGACTTGAAGAATCAAGCAGCGAAACCTGTGCACGAGTGTACAGACGTTAGGAGTAAAGTGCTGATATTTGCATTGGTAACTAGGGACACTCTAATGAACAGCATTACAGCAGTATTTTCTTCACTCACGAACTTATAATTTTACTTCTTAGGAGTAGTATGTTTTCAGGATAGTTAATACCTTCAGGAAGGTATGCCACAGAAAGCATGACGCATGGTGGACGGAACGAATACAGTCTAGCGCTAACAAATGCTGTAGCGGAAGTGAGGTGTTTTCTACAAGGCTAATTACCTCACATTACCTAGGCCAGTGGGTCGCGCATTGAGGTGTGAAGTAAAGCATAGTCAATATCACTGGTATTGTTCACTTCGCGATGCAGTTACGACCATGCAAAAACATCATATAGTAAGCTATGTGATACACCCAAGAGGATACATATTAAGGTATTGTTTATCAAAACATATGTGCTTATATACTTAACATCTCTATAGAACATAAGGGATATGTAATGCAGTTACCTGTATACCTTTCAAAGGTTGGTTACTGCTGAAAAACAGAACTTAAGGCTATTTCAACACAAACATAATTTTAATCGCACAGTTTTGTGGCATATGTTTCTAGAATATTACCCCAATGGACAACAACTGTTGCGTTGTGGCAGAAATACTTTGTACTGTAATTGAATTTGTGGTATTTAAAAATGTAGGCCACATTTTCCAGACAGCCAAAAGGCAGACAGTAATTCAAATAAACGCGAAATTGCAAACATGTGTGTTTAAACGCTCGTGATTGCGGTGGTAATTGGTTTATCAATTATATTTACCTAAGTTTTACTAATATCAATTCAAATGAACGACTTGAAACAGAAATGCGTAACTACACAAACGAGTTTTTATCATAGCAATTCCGATTGATGAAAATATAGCCAGAGCATCTGACATCCATAGGTACATACCTACTACGGAGGTTACCTCGAACAGGGGCGGAGCCCCTTAAACCTCTTTGTGCTTTTGCCGTTACCCCTGGAAGGCGAGATACCCAAAAAATCACCAGATCAGGATGACGGCTGCAAATATGGACGGGATCCCTAACATGTTCAGTTCGAATGCCTCCGAAGCTGCCCCTGAGCCTAAGTGGTCCCTCCCTAGAGGGTCCTATAGGGTGTAGGCCCTGTATGGTCAGTGTCAACAGCTATCTGGGAAGAAATCCTCACAGACCTCGTCCACTCCCTGCCGGGGAAGTAAATTGTAGAGGTAAACTTAGCCCTGTATATATAACTATTACTACATACGGCACCACAGGCGTAGTCGTTTAGGATACATGAGAAAAAAAAATTTAAAATTATTTTGTTGTTTAACGACGCTGTCAATTGCCAGGATCACATCAGCGTCGCCGGTGTGCCGGAATTTCGTCCCGCCGGAGTTCTTTTACATGCCAGTAAATCTACTGACATGGAGCTGTCGTTTTTAAGCACACTTAAAAACCATCGATCTGGGCCGGATTTGAACCCGCGAACTTGGGGTTAGGATACATGAGATGAAATGATGTCTGGGCAATGAGTGTTGGGAAGCAAGCTTTCCAGCTATTTATAAACTACAAAATATACAAGTCTACAGCACAATTTTTCAGATAAACAAAATATATATAAACTACCAATTCAAACACAAAATAAATATTCAAATTAATACTGGTATACAGCATTAAAATTCACTGGTATCCGGTTAATCCTCTACTAGAGCAAACTAAATTTACAAAATTGACAATCCTACTTAAAAGTTTACAAAGCAATGTAAAAGAACAATTTGTAAAAATGCGGGTAAGTGGTGTTACCAAATACTGATATCCAGTATTTAGAAAATGAATAACAGCTAACTACAGTAATTAAAATATAGAAATTACAAATATAAAATTTGCATAACAATAATACTTCTAATAAATTCTTTACATTTTTTTTTAATTCATAAGATTAATCAACTACTAATTCCTACTCACTACCAAATTTCTAACAGAAGCTCCTATTTCTTATTTTACAATTTTTTAAAAATCATAAAATAACCTAATTCACTTCAGGTAAGGTTAAAATTCCACTTTAAATTTTTTTTTAGATCTTAAAAACCAAAAATTTCAAAACAACATTAAATTTCTAACAAAATTCTGTTAAAGTATTACTTAAGGTAAAAAAATTATCACAGTTATACAATTCATAACTTATAAATAACAAAAATCGAAATTAATAAATTAAAAATTTTAGGAAATTAAAATTTTAAAAATTAGAAGTATAAAATTACCACAAAAACTCAATTTTCAAATTAATAAAAGTACCAAAAAGACTCGCAATTACTTAACCACGTACCAATTAAAAAAAAGGCTTTAAATTTCTAAATGAAATTATTCAACTTATAAGTTTATAAACATTTTTGAAATTACATCAACTTATATAATTCAAACCCAATTCCAAAGCTTCAGATCAAAATTTTCTATTCGCTCTTTCAAAATTTCAAACCAAGATAATTTCAAGCAATCTAATTCCTAATTTCTAAGATAACTAAAATATCAAACAAAAACTCAAATCATTTTTAAATTATGAATTAAATTTCTGCAATTTATACTCTAACTAGCTTAGAAAAATAAACATATTTCAATTTATGTAACTAAAACCAATACCAAAATTTCAAAACAAGTTTACTAATTTTAAAATGTATCAGCTCTATGAATTTATGTAATTTACGCCCGCTAACAAAGCTTCAAATAAAAATGTGCTGCTCCTTCTTTTCCAAAATAACTGTTAGGAACAATTTCAAAAATCATAAGCGAATACTAATTTCAAAACTTAAAATCTAACAAATTTGCTTAATTTATACTCGATGTACTAGCCAATGTACCATCCTGGTTTATATATTGAACTAGATGGTGCAAACATACAGCATTAGATGCCTTATACATTTACAAATTAAGTGAACACAGCTTGGCAGTGGCTCTGGAATTACTTAGTGTGGTATGCAAAGTGAATTATATCCCTTGATGGACCTGAAGTTGGCAGTAGCCGGTCTCTTGATAGTTGCTCTGTTTTGCCCAGTGTGTATGTGCACTGGACTAGTTCTGCGTTATGAGGTAATTTAAATGTACATAATGCCGTTTGTCTGGTTAATAACTGCAAGCATTTATTCTTTTTCACTTTTATTAACTTCAACCAACTAGCTTTTTCTACATACACCTTTTCAATTTTATATTACTTTCTATGCCACGGGAATAGACAGTAGCGCATATGACTGGCGTTCAGGAGGTCCTGGGTTCAGTATCTGCCGGCCGTGCACTTAGGGTACACCGAAGTGAAAAGGGTAGTTTTCTAAAGTATTGAAGTCAGAGAATTAATCTTTTGCACAGGCATTACTACCAATTAAAGAAATGTGTGTACCAAATTTCATTCCAATATGTAATCACATTCTTGACGTTTTAATTAATTTATATCAATCTGATTGAGTATCTCCTTCAACAGATGAACAATACAGTTGATTTTTTAAAATTGTATCTTTTATTACCTTTGTAACAACTTACAGTATGGAAACTTTGATATGGTGAATAGCTTTTCTTAAAAAAAAAAATTAATACCGCAGAGTGTAAAAAATACCATAAAAGAGTGCATTATTATATTAGTTATTTTTTAAAGGTATAAGCAATATCAACATTCCAATACTACAGTTTGTTACTCATATTCTGATCTATATTGGAAAAAGCCTTAGATTTCTAGCAAGATTTTTGTGGGAGAAAGTAGATTTTGAATATAAGAAAGTAAAAAATCGTTTCCGAGGAAAATGAGTTTAAAGTTGAAATGGAAAGTGCGGGCACGTCCATTTAAAAGGCGGAGACAGTGGCGCACCACTTTTAAAATGGCGTGCAAAATATATGTTCCCCCCCTCCCTAGGGGATTAAAATTTCGCAGATATATTTTTTAAGGTACGGAGCTTTTTTTGCAATAAAAATCCAAAAATCTATTTTTCTTACCAAACAGGCTGAAAGACCACTTCGGTGTTCCCTTAAGGTTTTCCGCGTTTTACCTCTTGTTTCTTAGGAGAATGTTGATTAGTGTTTTGAGACTGATTCACAACCACCGAGTTACAGTTAGAGTTACAGTTGCAAACATGAGTCCGTTGTGCGTCCGCTGTGAAGAAGATTTCACGAGCGTCGAGTGATTGCATCGTCAAAGCGTATGAGAGACAGAGAAAGTGAAGAAAGACACTGAAAAGATTGAGACAAGGTTACGAGAAGTAAAAGTTTTCAGCTGTGATAGCACGAATGACTGTAGACTGTATTAACGACGACAAGAAAACTGTGTATTTGTGATAAAATTTTAGAAGACAACCGGATTGATTTTGTCATTTTTGTCACACTGGTGTCAGGAGTGGGATTCATTGGACTGTTGTTTCGTGGCAGTATGAAAGGTGCTAGTATAAATGAAAAATAGAACGCAACAAAGACGATGGTTCTAAATGTTTCACGTGTCATCATTATGGGACAACATGTATAGTAAAGCCAATTATTTGGGATTACAAGCGCTTGCATAACAAAAGAGTTAAGTGTGGGGGGATAATACCATTCACTAAAACTTGTGACAGTTTCTCAAGGACTTGTAGCGCCAATGTCTCGGAGTTCCATCCTTTAAAAGAGAAAGTCAATTAGGATGGGGGTCAATAGGCAGTAATAAAATGATCATGGCAATCTCATTTTCACTTTGTACATTAGGCGTAACAACATTGTCACAAAGCGTTTGAGTCCGGTAATACGCGCAGAGCTTCATATACTGTAGAAGCTTTGTTATTTTATAATATTATGTTTAGTAATTACTCTCCATTCGTGCACGAAACTAACACTCTCATTGAAGGTAAGTACTTGTTTATATCCACATTACACGTGCGTGGTTCAAGGACTGAGCACAGCAGCAATAATCCTGTGGAAAAGAGAAAAAGTGAAAACGATATTCGTTTTCCTGGGCTACATGATATAAGCGTTGTTCATAATTTTCGTCTATGAAAAGCAAATTGTGACAACCACGACAAAATCTGTCGGGTTACTTTTCAATCGCTTCATGTTAGGTCCAAACCAGGGCTGTCGAACGTTACCCGGAGCTACCCAGAGGGCAATGTACGACCTGCACTACTAGGGAGCCCTCTTTCCTTGGAGCAAGCATCCGTGTCATCTGTCCGGCACTGCCCCACACTATGAAACCTGAAAGTACATCTTGAACGTGGTAAGAAAACAATGAAAGGAAAATGGAGGAAATTAAATCCTGGTAAAAGAGAAGTCACCCCAGAAATCTCCTACCAACCAAGGAAAACCACGAAATACCTAATGTTAGAGTGAGCAGTCAATGGGAAGACATCTTGTATTCAGGCCTCACACGTTACCGCAGAGCCAACTCTCTCGGTAAGAAACAATAGACGTACTCAGAAGGGCCTCAGCACTTTGAGCAATGAAATTTTTTGTGCTTATGCCCCTAGGCGCCCCTAAGAAGGAGGGATAAGGTGACAGAATACGAAGGGTGTACGGACCTAAGGAAAGATAGCAGCAGAGGACAGGGTCCCTAATGACTTCAGCTTTGAACTCTGTGGTGGCTTGTACACAGCTCCCCTCCCCCTGAGGGCTCATAAGTTCCCTGGGAGACCTGGTACTTAGTGACCTCCCCCTATCCGGAGGACGAGAATTTACAAACAGCAAGCACCTGAAGTATATGGGAAAACTCCTACCAACACTTAGAACCCGGAAGCAGTTGATGGTGAAGTAAAATGAGAAGTGTGGCGAAATGGAGGGACAAGGGTTGTAATTAATCTTCCCAGCGACGCGGGAAAACCCCCGAAAAGAACCCATCGGTCAGGAAGCTCGCCCATGGGAATCGAACCTACCACCTACCTATGCAAGTCTCACACGCTACCGCAGAGCCAACTCCTCGGAAAGAAAGAAGGGCTACTATAATATTTCATACCGGGCGACATGACTCAGGTGGTAATATCTTCGGCATTCGGGAGGTCGCGGGTTCGATCCCTGCGGGCAACCTTCCTGACCCAAGGATCTTTTCAGAGGTTTCTCAGGATCACCAGGCGAATGCTGGGAAGGTTTTCCTTATCCTCCGAATTTCCTGTCCCTCCATTTCGTTACATAAATAACATAATTTCACCCTTCATCCCGCTAGGTTTCTTTCAGGGTTGGAAGCGTCGGCGAGTGTCGCAGCAGCAAGGGGGAATAAATGCGCTCTGGAAATCTCGTCTCCCGAACTGGAAGATTTGCCTACTAGTTTCCGGGCCCCCCACGAGATGGCACAAGCCCGAGGGGCAGAGGACAGCTAAGACAGTCTGCGCCGGGGTGCTTCTACCCGGGAAAATGTGGGGACCCTGCCATCTGCTCTGTCGTTGTAACGTTTCGGCCGCCCTTAGGATCCATTCGCCTCATCCATCCTCCCAGGGGTGTCGCGTCAGTGGCATAGGCACAAAAGATCGCCTTTTGGTCGAGATGCTACATCACCCTCCACAAGTTCTCATTGAGTGATAATATTTCATCCAGTGTACTACGTAGAATCATCCCTTATAGCTTATCTATGCCACACCTTGTATGTAAGCCTTTGCGTGCTTGCGAACAGATAGAATAAGCGACTCTAATCGGCTCTTTGCACTAGGAATTGCAGCTAGCAATGTTAAACCTCTTCCCTAACCAAATCCAGGCTGGCATCACTATATGAATGGCTTATATTCTAAGCATGCTTTCGTGTGATTCTGAGCGTTCGAGGTCAAGCATATCCTTTCTCAGTCAAAACTAATTAAATTACATTCGCACTTTGGCCCAGTAGGAGCGGGAGATTCAAACAATTGATTTGAAACTGTCTTGCCTGTTAAATGGAAACAATGCAATTCCAAACAAACGTTTTCATTGTGAGCGTTCCCTGCATACCCAAGTCCGTAATGAGAATTCCTGTGTTCAGGAATTCATACCTCCATGTCCTAGGGCAACTTTCTAAGAATTACGAAAAGACAGCATAAAGAACTTTTCCTTGTCTAACAATTAAGGAGCAGATTCTTAGGTAAATAAATATTTCACATGCAAACCAAATGGCGGAAAACTGAATAAAGGATCAGGAACATAAATATGAAATCTTATTTCACATAAACTACACATTTTGAAGAAAAAATATAAATACGTATTTCAGATAATCTCCCACATATTCATAAATATGAGTTAGTCCTTAATTTTTATATTATTTATCCTGCATAATTTTAAATGTGTGCTATTATAAATACAGGTGTTTAAAAAAAGGGGTCCGATATTTTACCAAGAGTCGGGATGGGTCAAAACTATAATAAATTTTCCTGTAAATATATGTCCGGAAAGAAATACCTGCTGAGATATGAGCCATTTTACCTCCGTTAGGAGGCCTGGCACGGGGTGCACTCAGCCGCGTTAGGTCCCTGAGGGGCCAATTGGGGAGCTACTTGAATAAGTAGCGACCCCAGGTCGCTCGTGAAGACCGCGTAACTGGCCGGTAGGGCTGGCGGCGCTGACCACGTTCCACCCTCCAGTACTGCACCCCACTCATGACGCTTGTAGTGGGCAGAGGTGGGGAACGCAGCGGCCGGTTGGTAAATCTTGGCTGCTGAGCTGAGTGTTTAGCTCGTTTTAGCTTTATTAGTAGGTGAACCGGGTCCTTCAAGTGTAGGACAATTGAAGTGTTCCCAGTATTATTTAGATTTATGCAGAGCATTTTTTGCAGTCAACATCGCTCCCAAAAAGTGAATAATGTTCAACTTCTGAATTTTTTGACCAGATATATCACTTTGAGGCTCCTGAAGAATCACCATTAAGAAATAACTACCTTCCTAAGTGCTGTGACGAAACTTGTAAAAAATTGGGGCGCCATGTGAAAATGAAAAGGTTTGCGCCAGCATCAATGAAACTCAAGGCAATATCGGTGTAATGAACAATAACGAAATAGTGAGCAGTCATATTTAGCACCGTGTAAAGAACTATTTGTAGCAAATAATGTAACGATTGTGAAGTTATTCAATGAAACTATGAATAAGATATAGCCAGCTGGTTGTTTGAGGGAAAAAAAAAAAACAAAAAAAAAAAAAAAAAAAACAATGGTTTTCAAAAACTGTGTACAATGGCTCAAGTCAAGGAAGGTATACGACTTTTCTTATCACTTCAATTTTAGGGGAACATGCTAGGGGCTGCAATACATTAACGGCTGGTGAGTATCCCTAAGAATAATAAAGTAACAATTTCCTAATTTCTGTGAATTTAAGTAAAATATTCTAACATTTTTATCAAATATTTTGACATTTTTCTAAACATTTTAGCATTTTTAGAATGTAAAATAAATATTTCAGTTTTTAACACATAAAAATTAGCTTCCTACTAATGATGCTGTTCTTTCCAGTTGTAGACTGTTCTAAGAAATTACAGTCATAAAGAAAGCAGGGAAAGAAACTTTAAAGTAGTTGCAGCTTTCAGGTCGGCCAGAGTAGTTCTCAAGTTATGACTAATATTTTCTAGTTATTTCCTTTGGGTTAAATGCAGACTAGCATAACAAAAGCTCCTCAGTGGAAAATCCTATGACACGGTTGTTATTCCATACAGCTGTTTCAGCATGACAATGAGGAATTCATATGTAACGTTAAGAATGCCTTTACCTCCGCCATTCTAATGACTCACCAATGCTACATTAGCATGATGGATCTTGACTAAACAACCCCACGCTCTGCTGTACGTTTCGTGTTTACGTAGTAACTTTGAAGTAGCTACGGCAAACACTGTATTGTTTATCTTCACAATTCCTTAATTGGTTATCTAATTATTAACAATTGTCTTTCAGAGAAACTTTATCATTTTCTTCCTGTGGACAGACGCAAACAAGGTGGTCCACTGCTTAGGTACCAAATAACAGACTGAGCATGATGGCTCAGATGGTAGCGTCTATGGGTTTTCCCATGTCACTCAGGTGAATTCTGGGAACGATATTTATCTTCCATTCCCCGTATCACTTAGTTTCATTTCATTCTCTTTTGATCTTTCCAGGTTGTAAGAGTCAGAGGATTCGTCAGCGGCTGCACTACGGTGGTGCTTGCACTCTGGTAAGAAGGTGCTCGGCTGAGAGGATGCGCTGTGGTTAGCTGGCCGTCATGGAAACTGATCGCTCAGACGAAACTGGATGTTGACGGGCTCTCTGTGGCAAACTGGAACTGTGATGCGTTCTGGCCGCCTGTAGGGTACTTTCATATCGTCCTTCCTCCAAGGGTCTGATGTACAATAAGCCATCGGTTGACAGACAGACCAAGATAACAGAAATATAAATAGTTTCATCCAATAACTCTATACCAGAATTTCCCCGAAAATTACTTTTCGAGTTACTCTGAACCCCCCTTTCCCACACTCAAAAGAATTTAACGGCCTGCATCTGTGAACATTTAAAATTTTCACGTTCCTTCTGATTGCTTTGATGTGTTTACCATATAATTAGAACATAAAGCATATACGGTGTTAAGGATATAAGTTCAGATATTTTGATAAATATTGTGATAAAAATGACAAAATCCAGTCCAGTTACTTTTCTATCACTTTATATTCCTTCTAAACCTTTGAACAAAAACACAGTTCTCTTCTACTGGCGTTAACAGAGTATACAGAGTTTCGTGATATCACAACTCACAACTGTTTTCTTCTCGTAAGCTTGACTCAGTTTATTCACTATGTATTTTCACTTTCTCTGTCCCTCATACACTAACACCGACGTTGCAATGACTCAGCACTCCTTAAAACTTCTTCACTTCGACGGGACGTATCTTTCACAGTTGTCTCACCCTCACTGACTCACTGAACCACTCAAAAACTGCCTGTCTTCACGCGTTCCGCAAGCTTTCATACCGGCGATGACGTAGCCAGATCTTCCTCGAATGTCTACAAACAAGCCGGCTGCCAGACACAACGATGTGGAAAATCCCTTTTTTGATGCGCCGCGCTCATTGTTGTCACGTTTTTGCTAGCGTGGGTGATGTGGGAAAGCTCTACCTTAGGCGTCTTTGATACGCGCCGTGCCTGGTATGCGGTGTGAAGTAGCTTGGTCTCGACTGCCAGTTTTGCGCCGCGACCGGCGTCACAATATGTATCCACTTCGGAGCGTTAGTTGGCTTTGCCACAAACCAATCATGCTTTACATGGTCGTAACTGCTGCGCGAAATGAACAAGTCATGTGAGATAGACTATTTCTTTTGCTTCACACCTAATCCGCACCCCACTGCCCTAAATAATGTTAGGTCATTGAACTTGTAGAAAGCATTCGAACTCAGTTCGGATACAGCAGTCGTTACTGCGTTACATCATTCGTCTGCCCACTCTGTATCACATTTTTTGTGGAACACCTAGACGAAGGTATTAACCAACCTTAATACACACTACTCTTAATAAGTAAAATGTCTGCACTTACCTATTCCCTTAACAGCTTCTATAGTGCACACCAAGTCAGGTCAAAGAGTTAAGTTATTACATTTTTATTACAATTAAATACCTTTTTGATATTGTAATGCGAAATGCTCCTTGAAAATTAGGGTTGATCATATTTTCCCCAAAAGTTTTTATTTGGTCTTAGAATTCAATATACTCATAAATATCCCAGTGTGCAAAGTTTCATGTGATTACTTCTGAAGATTATTTTTAAGTGGTACACAAAGAACATTTTAATTAGGAAAAAATATGCCATTCTAGTTTTGTTATAATGTTTGCAGAATACTGTTGAAATGCGTCACATGTATGTACCTCATAAGAGCATAAAACATATCCAAATTGCATAACGCTGTGACTGAAGAAAAGGCAGCTGTGGATGTGCAGATGTATCTTACACTTTAAATAACACCTCCCGTTAAAAGATATAATCTATGTGCACTTCTTCTACCCGGCAGAGTTACAGCTGTGTGTCTATGATAACACTGGTCGGCAACATTTTTGGCTCTGATGAAATAATGAGTGATTATTGTATACCTCTTTACCCTCAATCCAAAACTGGTAATGAAATCTCTCCATCACCCAGAGTTTTAAGAGCTAGGGGTATCAATGTCTCAAAAATATGCATTTTAGCATTAAAAACGCCCCGAGGTAGAGGCTACAAATTTTTTAGGTCATTTTTCTGGTATCTTATATGTTCTACAACTATTAAAGAATAAAATGACGTTTTTTTTTCTTACTAAAGTTATTTTCACATTAGGAGTCACACAATCGTGACAATGCGTGAACGTGGAGGGCTGCAGCGGATGGCAAGTGCCAGGCCTAACGGACTGTGGTGAAGTGGAAACTAATTTGCTAAGCTTCCTTACATTCTTATTCACAATAGTCTGAAATAACAACGCACGCAGGTGAATTATAGTGCTCTTTCAGTAAGGGCATAGAAGTTCGGTGTACTGCAGTGTGTGTTTATTGCGTGTTCATACATACGGAATATGTTCTGTAATACATGTGGAGGTTTTACGTTAAAGTTCCAAAGAAAACTTTCGTTCTCTCATTGGAAGAAAGCTTACAATCTATACTTCGGATGTAAGGTTGGTGATGATAAAGTGTGGGCTTCGAACCATTGTTGTAATACTTGTTCAAGTTGACTGACTGGGAGGTTACAAGGTACTAAAGATCAATGCCTTTTGCTGCTACAGTGGCATGCTGGGAACCTCGTGATCATGTAACTGATTGCTGTATTTGCTTGAAGAGTGTTACTGGTTTTTTGGCTGATTTCTGCTGGACACTAATATGAGAGACACCACCCATGCAGTATAAGAGAAAGAGGGCAGCAAAATAAATGTTGCAAGGTATGGTATTTTATATATAATATATTTTCGAACTTTCCTTGTGATTTTCATCAATATCCTCCGTGCTCAATTTAATTGTTCTGTCTATTCATTTAAAATAATACTGAAATTTCAACCCCCTCGAATAAATTTAGTTCAATTTGTAAACATCCCTCCTTTGTGGTTGTCTACTTTGTTGCGGAAATTTACTTGTGTATTTGGAAGCTTCTAGACTCATTACTTTGTGGTGTGCGTTGGATGGTTAACCCAATTAGCATTATAATAGTTACACTTCTTTGAATCTCAACCACCAAAAATGGTGGGTGATGTCTTTGACTTATTATTCAGGATGACTACACAAAAATATTTTGCCGACCAGTGTAATTGGTTGATATTCAACATGTTTCGCAAGAAGCTTTAGGAACCACACACCTTCAGTAGGAGATTTACAAACTAGAGTATCTTTACCTGCAAATATTAATGTAACCACTCATGATACAAGATAGTTAAGCGTAGAGAAATTTCTGTACTTAGTGATTTTGTATCTCTACGTTTCGTGTTAAAGCAGCAATTTGCCGTTTGATGCTATTGTTACTGATATGTTTCCTCCCCACACTAAATGCACTACTCCACTTACCCTTTCGATGGCATTAAGGGCAGCAAACAACTAGAACTGGAGAGCGTTATGGCCTACAGTTCCATTTCGTTATGGACATTTATGTGGACATTATGCGTTAGTGCTCATTAGGGCAAGGTCGTTATAGTAAAACGTACGTGCCATTAAGGCAGAGGACGACATATATATCCTGAGGTCTGTTGCGCCATACAGCTTGCTCAGGGTTAAAAAGTGTGAGGCTATAGGTAAACTACAGTTCCCAAAGACTTTGTGAACGCCTGTGGCGATATACCTGGTGGAAGGGAACTTATTACATTCCTTCAGAGAAGCATTACAAACAAAAATGTCTAGTTACATTTTGTTGTTTGATCAGCTAATTTCGAAAAAAATAGCTTTTGTTCCAAATTGGATGCGTAATTACACAAATGTTACTTGTAAGATGCGTAGAGTAACTTATTTCTTCGACAGTAATTATGGGACATCACACAGGGTTTCGAAATAATTAATCACTGAAAAGAATTAAATCAACACACCAAGCAGCTCTTCCAGACGTGAAGTAACTCAACAGTGTTGCGCTGAGGTTTGTCAGGGAACTGAACCGGTTTCTGGATGTAAATAGATCGCTCACTTGCAGGGTAGTGTAATGTTTTGGGAGATAACGACTCTGATTGGCCTACATTAGCGCAGTAAACATGGAAGAACACGGCATGGCATTTGTTTAGTCACGAGATATCACGCTGAGGTGTTTGTTTATGTACTGCCTAGTGAAAGTGACACCCACACAATCTGCAGTTTTGTCAGCTTGTTTTCGACAAAACCAAAATGTCTCCGTGGGAAATGGTCACAAGCTACAAAATGTGTTCCAAATCGCGAGATCTATCACAGGTTTAAATTAATGTAATGACTTCCCTTCCACCCTGTATATTGTACCGGGAGGAAGCTCCCGCTTCGGCATGCGTTAACCAGGGATTCTGACTGATGTGTGTAACAAATATGTCCAATGAAATTATTTTCAATGAACAATAGCTTCGCCGAAAAAAAAAGTGTAATTTGTGTCAAATATTTGGGGCCCCCTATCTTCTTGGCGAATGGATATAAATGGTTTGTTATTTCACTAACTGTTGCGCAAACATTGTATGAACAATGATGCAATGCATTTCTACCTTACTTTGAATGAATTTAGTCAAAATTTAATATTAAAATGTCATGCAAAGTTTGATTTGTAAGAGTGATTTAGCAACGTCAGGTTAACATTAAATTGTGATTAAATTAATTGAAACTAAGGTAGAAATGCATTACACAATTGTTTACACAATGTTTGGGCAACAGTTAGTGAAATAATAAACCATTTGTATCCATGGCCACAAATATTTGACACTTTTTTCAGCGAAACGTTTCATTATTGACAATAATTGTATTGGACATATTTGTTACACCCATCATGTAGAATTCCTGGTTAACGTATGGTCGAAGAATTACCTTCCACCCGGTATACATAATAGAATAGCACAAAGTTAAATGCTTGTGCTGGTTAAATAATCGAAGAATTCAAAGATTAATTCAAATTTGTATTTATGGGAGATCATCTGGAAATGTGCGTTTACATAGTTTTTCTCCAAAATATGTATTTTTATGTGAAATAAGATTTGATATTTATATTTTAGGTTTATTTTTTGTGTTTGTAGAACAAAACTCTGGTGTTGTACTCACATGACATTCTCTACCCTTGTGCTAACCACTCCTATAAAGTCTTATCCCTATATCTTCTTCGTATTTGTTGAGATAAACATTTGTACAAATTATTTTATTGCTTATTTCAGCGTATTTCCTTGTAGGTGCAAGGGGAATATTAGAATACAGTAGGCTTTGAGCGATAGTCAAATCTTTTAAAGCTTTGAGATCCCGTTCTCTTTGCACGCTTAACATTAAAAAAAAAAATAAACCATGTTCCATTTCACGAAAATTTTAAGCTTTCCGAAACTGACACAAATAACATGGAATATCTCCGAAATGGTTCACTCTACAAAAAAATTTATTGGACATAAATTGTATGTTGTAACTAGATCTACACTTTTGTACAGTAATATTTTGTCTATCTCTTACGGTTTACGAGTTATTCAAAAGTAACCTAGAGTAAACAGGACTAAATAAGCGATAGGCAGACAATTCATAATATACATTTCATTTGTCATAAAAATATCTTAAACATACGGTATTTTAATTAAAATCGTTAGAGCCATTTTTAAGAAAATCAAAAAGTTCGAAAAATTTTCTATGTAAAGGATAGTTTAGTGTGGGGGCTTATTTTCTTCAAAATCTTCGTGTCGCATCCTTGAAAGAGATTAAACTTAAATACCAAGTCGGTTTTTAACCGACTATTCGTTTTTGAGTTATGCTTCTACAGACTGACAGTCAGACAGACTGAGCGACACACAGACACACAAAAACCTTTTTCTAAAAATGTTCCTTTGGATTCAGGGGGTCTCAAAACAAATACTTCCGGTGAAATCTCGACATTGAATTTTTGGGTGGAATACAATACTTCCTCTTCTTATCAGTAGACAAAGTAATATGTATTTATCTAAGAATAGTAAACATATTTGGCGTATCTTAGCCTACTCACAAATACATAGCTCACAACTTTATAGGCAAAAGCTATGTCCGAAGCTCCAAGTAGTTCATTAGCACAATATTGTTTGAATAAAAGAAAAAGGAATTAGCACCACCCAATTGCTATGTGCTCACTGTACGCTACATTGGAATTCTGTTGCCCTCCCCAAGGTTGAGCGATCCAATAAGGCTTTGGAGCACAATCTGTTCACAATAAATTATGTAGGCTTACCAGAACCCCTAATGTAATTCCAACCAATATCCGCTTAGTCCTTAATTTCACGGGAAATTGCATCGTTTCAACTGAAATACACAGCGCATATGATGTAGATTTAAAATTCCATCGCCTGTAATGGGAAAGAATAACTTGAGCCTTTTAATTGCTTTTGCAATATACTACCAAACTTGTTAATGCTCTTTTTTTAAGAGAACGCTTTCAATGCTAAATAACTACAACTCTTTCTTTTCCTTTTTTAATATTTAGTTTATTTTTGTGAATATTGGAGGCAATTTGTGTGTTATCGGATACTCATGAAAGTGTGGCAGGGGGAGAAAGGATTAGATAAAGAGCGAGAAACAGGGATATGGATGAAGAGATATAACATTGAAACATTTCAAGCTTCAACTGTTTCTGTCAGTATAACTATTACAGCGTGACTCCGAATAAGAACATATGCAGCTATCATGTACGTTTTCAGTGTACAAGAGAAACATATTTTGGGCCTCGACTGTGTTTTACGGCAACCATTAAATTTTATGAAAATTCAAATATGTATTAAAATTAGGTATTCAAATTGGACCATTCATGAGTTGGCATACTTCATTCTAAAAGCCACCAACTATGCATTCATATAAACAATATGGACTGTGAGTTGTAAAACTAAGGGGAACACCTCGTGCACAGCGACTATCAGATATCTGTTGTGAATACTATCTCCCGAGATGAAGTGATAAAACAACAGGAAGCTTAACATGTAAAAAAATGAACAATAATGTTCCATTTCACGAAAGTTTTAAGTTTTCCAAAACTGGCACAAATAGCAAGGAATATCTCCGAAGTGGTCCACTCTACAAAACAAATTTATTCGGACATAAATGGCGTATTTTAGCAAGATATACATTTCATATAGTAAGATTTTGTCTATTTTTTACGCTTACCAGCTATGCAAAGTCATCCAGGGTAAACAGGACTACATAGGCTATAGACAGAATAGTCAAATATATATTTCCTTTGTCATACAAATATCTTAAACTCGTGCCATTTTAATCAAAATCGTTAGAGCCATTTTCAAGAAAATAACAATTTTCGAAAATGTTCCATGTAAAGGGTAGCTTAGGATGGGGCTATTTTCTTCAAAATCTTCGTGTCGCATCCTTAAAAGACATTAAACTTAAATACCAACTTTGGTTTTTAACCCACTTTTCGTTCTTGAGTTATGCTGTCTACAGTATGACAGACACACACACACACACATACACACACACACAAACACACGCACAGGACCGCGCAGGCGCGGACCTCTTTCTAAAAGTGCTTTTTTGATTCAGGAGTCTCAAAACTTATAATTTCGGTGAAATCCCGACATCGAATTATTGGGTGGAATACAATACTTCTACTTACCAGTAGAGAAAGTAAAAACGAGAAGTCGGTTAAGAAACAAAATTGCTATTTAAGTTTAATATCCTTCAAGGATGCAACACGAAGTGTTGAAGACAAATCATCCAACCTAAGTTTACCCTTTACGTGGAAAATTTTTCGAAAATGTTTATTTTCTCAAGAACGGCTTTGAAGATTGTGATTGAAATGCCATATGTTTAAGATATTCATATGGCAAATGAAATGCCTGTCTGTCTGTCTTGTGGCAACACAGCCCTTTGATTGTAGCCTTGGCCTACCGCCCGGCCGCTGGATCTCCACCTCTACCCACTACAGGTGACATGAGCGGGGTCCAGGGGTGGAAAGTGGGATGTGGTCAGCGCTCTGAGCCCTCCCGGCTTGTGCAAATGAAACTTTTGGCTATAGCTCATGTACTCCTATTTACTCTTGATGACTATTGCATAACTGGTAAACCGTAAGAGATAGACCGAATCTTAGTATATAAAAATGTAGATCTCGTTAAAACACACGGCTTGTGTTCCAGAAACCAAAAACAGCGTTTAAAAATTTGGTATTGTATGTGTTTTTATTATCTGACTGAAATTGAGCAGGTTACGTGACTATTTAAACAACCCAGACTGGAAGCTATGGCAGTGTATTTGCAAACTTGCTTGTGTCCCAAGAACTTTTAATAGTTTTCTTCAAGTATTTTGAAAATATTGCCGCAACATTTAGTACGGATGTTTTCTAAATTTTGCGTCCTTAGCTGAAACGTTAACCTGCTTAAAATACGTAGAAGCTAGAATTTCAGGTCATTTAATTTATGGGAATATTCAAATGTATTTCCTACTGTTGTAATATTTTAACAAAATGCCAATTTGATAAATCTCACTCCTGACACCACAAAATCCCAGTCCAGTTACTTTTTTCTCACTTTATTGTGCTTCAAAGCTTTTGCACTAATACGCAGTTCTCTCTTATTATGTTAAACACAGTCTAAAGTCCTTTGTGTTATCACAACTCTTAGCTGTTGTCCTCTCGTAACCTTAACACACAATTTCCTGTCTTTCAGTTCTCTCTTTGCCTTAAAGAACCTAACTCTGACGCACCTGACACACACACAGACACACACACACACACACACACACACACACACACACTCACACACACACACACACACACACACACACACACACACACACACACACTAAAACTCAAATTAGCTAAAAACTTACCGATGCGGCGACTCACGTCTGTAGCTAACTCGTAATCTCGCCTCCATATATAGTGAGCAGGACGTCACACGGACCTTTCTCGAATTTCACTTCTTCTGGAACTTCTACAAATACGCCGGCCGCCGGACGCCTCTTGAATTATCTCGAAAGCCCTTTGTAGTGCCGCACTGATTGTTGTCACCTATTTGCTCACATGAGTGGTGTGGGGTACCTTGACGTCCTTTGTTGTCTACGAAGGCCGCGCGATGCATTGTGAGGCATCCCGATCCCGAGCCTTTGCTGTTGCCGCTGACGTTGACCGGCGTCACAACACTTATCTATAAAGGAAATTGCAATTCTTTACGTAATAAGGTTTACACAGCTAAAATTATTCATAATATTCGTATATTATTTACGCACCGTTACCCGTGTTCGAGTAATGCTGAAGTTAGACTGCATCAGCGCTCTCTGCAGATGAAATAGGAATTAAGACCACCGTACTATGAAAAGTTTTTGGGAAGTTTGTGTGATGCTTTTGATATATATGTGCGGTAACTGCTAACTGTACAACTTAGTTTGCTCTTCTAAACTTGTGAACATTGCAATGTCAGTGACTCAAAGTCAATGCAGTGTTCGCCAAGGCTCCCTATGACAGAAAACAAGGAATAACGTTATCAGGAAAAGTCACGTAAGAATATCGTAACAACTTGAGAATTCGACAAATTCCACACCCACTCCAATGTTACAAAAGCTATAAAATTCAGTACAATTACCATTTCTTACTTTAATACAAAAACACAGTTCTCTTTTAATGGCATTAACATAGTCTACAGTAGTTCGTAATATTACAATTCAAAAAAGATTTTGTTTTCGTAACGTTGACTCACCTCATTCGCTGTCTCTCATCACTTTCTCTGTCTCTCAAACACTGACTCTCACAATACAATCACTCAACACTCATAACTGCTTCGCTATCTTTCTTCACGACGCGACGCTACACGTAGCTTGCACACACATACACCCACCCACACACACACACACACAAACACACACACACACACACACACACACACACACACACACACGAACACGTACACACACTCCTGACTCCTGTCTGCAACTCACTCTTTACAACGCGAGGATGACGTAACATGGACCTTTTCCGAAATTTAACAAATGCGCCGGCTGCAGGACACTTATTGAATAATCTGGTAAAACCTTTGTGTTGCCACTCTGATTGTTGTTACATGTTCACAACAGTCGCGCATGGCAGCCTGGTCTTGAGTTCCTTTGATACGCGCCGCGCCAGTGGGGTGCGGCAGCTTGGCTCATACCGTCCTTTGTTGTGCGCCGCAGCAGGCATCAGGCAATGTAGGCGTGATTTATTTGCCTTTAGAACCAATTAGAAGAACAATATTAAAAGGAAATTCCTACAAATGAAACCGCATTCTTGTTTGGGTATTAGGTTTTTCTCTGTGTGCAGTGTACATGTCATGCAATGTTTTAGAAATCGCCAAAGGATATGTTTTTATATGGAATGTTTGCAGAAATTAAATATTAAGTTAAACCTTTTTTTCCCCTTCTTTTGCTTGTTATGTAATTGAGAATGTCCTGCTTTGCATGATAACCGGTTTACGCACAGGAATTATTATAACGATTAAATGGAATAACTTCATAATATTTCATTCTAGCACGTTTTCAAGTAACTTAAATGCACAAGAACATTAATCTCTTAAGTTCTGTGAGAACTGTTCTCCATTATTCAATAAAAAGACAGATATGTGGATTAATTATCTTAAGGATTGGTACTCCATACTGAAATAGCTAACTTCTACAAATTTCAATTAAGTTGGAATGTTTGTCACTCTTATAATCTACTCAATTATAATATTCATTAATATTCGTAGTTCTACGCACTTAACCCTCCGAGAAAATACGTCATAAAATTGCTTTTCTGTAATCACAGTTTGTTTTACACAGCATTCTTACAAAATCCTATCCTTTCATGTGGTACATCAAGTTAGTCCAGAAAAAGAGTTCGCAGAAGTGCTTTCATTATATGTGTGCAGTTACTAGGAAAATAGGGGGGCTGAAGCGATTGCCAGATCCTGCAAAACTGGGTGCTTTCATTCTGGGTTTGAAACTCAATAATCCTTGCATTAGTAAGAAAACGACTCTTAAAGTATCAAAGCAGTGAAGGCAATGAAACCAGGTGTCATAAGTGGTAATATGTGTGACTCGGATGTCGGAGGTCGTGGGTGTGAACCCCGCCGTCGACCTTTCTGACTTTTGTGCGGTCCGAAGGTTGGGAAGGTTCCTTTCATCCTCCAAATTTAATCCCCCTCCATTTCACTTCACTTCTCCTTTCACTTCAAACTTCACCGTGTGGTTCTTTCAGGACGCAACGCGTCTACAGTAGCCTTGGTGCTGCATGGCAGGGAAAAGGGTGCTCCGTCTGGAGTCCCGGTTTCCGAACCTACCAGAGGGCTGTACAAGCCTATAGAATGTGGTGGAAAGGTGCCAGTTGTACTAAACTCCGCTGGAGAGTTTCAATCTGGAACTGGTAGAGACCTTGCCCTCTGCTCCGTCTGTCTCCCGTCAACTCACCCTTCCGTCCCGGGGTCGGTCTGGGTGGCTCAGTTGGTTAGACGCTGGCCTACTGATCCCAAGGTCGCGGGTTCAAACCCGGCCCAGGTCGATGGTTTTTAAGTGTGCTTAAAAACGACAGCTCCGTGTCAGTAGATTTACTGGCATGTAAAAGAACTCCAGCGGGACAAAATTCCGGCACACCGGCGACGCTGATATGATCCTGGCAATTGACAGCGTCGTTAAACAACAAAATAATTTGCATTTTTTTTTTCCGCCCGGGGCCCCTCCTTTTGGGACACACCTATAAAGTGCCACCTTTGAGCCGCGTCGAAGTTTTAAGGCAATGCAGCTATGCATATTAAAAGATTTATAATTTTCTTCTGATTGCTTTGAATTTTTTTCCAGACAATCGAACATAAAATATATAGTACACAGAAAATTTCAATGTCCTATGTAGAACCATTTTAAATTGATAATATATTTATTACAAATCAATTTTTGATATAGCACTATGAAATGACCCTTGAACCCTACAGTTTGTTGAATCATTCCTAAATTTTTAATTTGACCTCAGCATACAGATACAGCCATAGCTTGACTCTAATTAGTTTAAGAGAAACAGAATGTTTTGTTTGCGATTTATTGGTATTTTCAACTTTTTTCAGTGTGAGTTATGAGAAATACTTAATTTCAGCACAATTATTCAACATTTGTTCCGCCTCCATAGCGCAGTTGGTAGCGCGCTTGCCTCTAGCGAGGAGGACCCGGATTCGATCCACGGTACGAGCATGGGGACTTTTCCCCCGCTGGGAAGTCTGGCACAGGATGCACTCAGCCTCGTTAGGTCCCGGGGCCCAATTGAGGGGCTATTTGAATAAAGAAGTAGCGATCCTAAGTCGCGAAGGCCGCATAACTGGCCGGTAGGGATCGGGACGCTGACCACGTCCTACCCTCCAGTACTGCACCCTTCTCATGACGCCTGTAGTGGGCAGAGGTAGGGTACGCAGCGGACGGACGGACGGAAAGTCCTGGCCCGCGAAGGGCTGTTGTGCTAGGGGTTGTTATTATTATTATTATTATTATTATTATTATTATTATTATTATTATTATTATTATTATTATTATTATTATTATTATTATTATTATTATTATTATTATTATTATTATTATTATTATTATTATTATTATTATTATTATTATTATTATTATTATTATTATTATTATTATTATTATTATTATTATTATTATTATTATTATTATTATTATTATTATTATTATTATTATTATTATTATTATTATTATTATTATTATTATTATTATTATTATTATTATTATTATTATTATTATTATTATTATTATTATTATTATTATTATTATTATTATTATTATTATTATTATTATTATTATTATTATTATTATTATTATTATTATTATTATTATTATTATTATTATTATTATTATTATTATTATTATTATTATTATTATTATTATTATTATTATTATTATTATTATTATTATTATTATTATTATTATTATTATTATTATTATTATTATTATTATTATTATTATTATTATTATTATTATTATTATTATTATTATTATTATTATTATTATTATTATTATTATTATTATTATTATTATTATTATTATTATTATTATTATTATTATTATTATTATTATTATTATTATTATTATTATTATTATTATTATTATTATTATTATTATTATTATTATTATTATTATTATTATTATTATTATTATTATTATTATTATTATTATTATTGTTGTTGTTGTTCAATATTTTAACGACGCATCATACATTTTAGTACCTAATTTCTGAAGCTCTCCTGCAAATTTCAGGTTAATAAGTTATAAACTAGGGTCAAAGGAGCATTTTGAATAATGGAAAATTTTGAAACAGAAAGAATTCAGAAAAATGGATTTTAAAGTTTAACAACATATTTTGGTACTTTAAGAATTCTGCAGCACAGAACCTGCTTCTTTCTTTTTGGTCTTGGTAGGAGTTTTTGAGAATTTTAAATGTGCTTGGTCGTTTCTTAGTGCGAAAACTTTCCTTTCGCTTTCCATTGTTCACAAAATTTAGAAATGCATTTTTGTTAGCTAACCTCTACATTATGCAGTTTTGCTAATTTGTACGCAAAAATGCATAAAATAACTGCCTATTACTTCTTTGCTATAAACTAGCGAATAACTTAAAATCTATTAAACAGCTAAAATGCCTAATATACCTATAACTGGAACATCGAAGTAATCTAGCAGTGTTACAGAATTACAGAACACTGAATGCACTTCTCTGTTTATAAGCAAACCATGTGCAAGATTCGCGGCATTTTAGTTCGATATATCGAATTCATTTCAGCACAGCCAACTCACAACCTCTCTGAAGCAAAAATCCCTGCAAGAGACTAAAATCAAAGCCAGTGAAAACGAAACTTGTAGTTGAAAGCTGTAGCGACGAAGTTTAGCGGGGAGTGCCCACCCGCAGTGGGACAATTAAATGCCCTCCTGGAGTTTTAAAAATGGTCGATACTGAGAAAACGAAAGCTTATCGTTAAATTTATTTCTAGTGTTTAACGCCCTCTTTTACTACATACGGCATCACAGGCGGTGACACTGATGATACATGGAATGAAGATGGAGCATCGGTGGAATGAGATGGCGGGGGAAACCGGAAAACCCGGAGGAAACCCGCCCCAGCGCCGCTTCGTCCACCACAAATGCCACATGTGGTGCCTGGGATCGAACCCGGGTCGCTTTGGTGAGAAGCGAATGGTCTGACCACTCGGCTACGGTGCGTCCGTGTACCGTTAAAGTACAAAGTATATGCACAATAAACAAGCTCAGAAATAAATATGAAAATTGTAGGTAATTTTCACCAAATTTATCGATACGTTGCCTTATATCTACACTATCTCGTAATTCTGGTTTGTTAGAATTTATTCTACATTATGTACTATGTTCCTCTAATATAATTATTTTACAGTGGCCGTCAGAATATCACTTAATGTTTTTGAGAGGTAGAGAACTGTAAAGCCCTTTCCTGATATTAAACAGTTTGGATGTTCTTTATTTATTTTCTTGGAAATTTGGAAACCACGAAAATTAAATTCTTGTATAACGGAGCGACCATAAAAAATGAAACAAATTCGTTGAAATATGTGTAAATTAGAAATTGGAATGCTCGGTAATTGTAAGATTTACAGGAAAGAGATTTTAACTTAAATTGAGGGCTCGGAATTGTGCCGATATATTGGTAAGAAAATACTAAACCGTCAGCTCGCTTCCTTTCCACCTGAACCTTTATTCATAGATTAGTGTTTGAGTACTAGACCTTTCGCACCAAACCAGTAGGTGAAGGACTCATGCAGGGGCTAGCGTGGGCAGTGACTGCAAAGCATGTGTTGCAGCAACGATGAAATACTTCCGTGCTCCATCCGGTTCGCCGCTCACCTAGTTCTTTTGAGCATAAGCTAACGGATGCGGGTCACAATTGATTTCATACAAATAACAGATTGACTCAACCAACACGTGTGAAATATAGATGAAAAGGTGTTTCTGCCAATATTAATTAAGTAAAAAAATTCCCTATAAGAAACCAGAAGTCGGCAGGATTCCATTACTCGACTTCTCATCTGTTCCTCTTATGCTTGTATGTTCGATACCCTACGCCGATGTGTAGTATTATATGTAAAAATATGATATGTTGCACTCACATGAGTTTCTCTACACTGGTACTAACTATTCTTCCAAACTTTATCTCCTTAATGATAGTTGAGATAAACATTTACAGAAATTACCTTACTCCTAATTTTCTTGTAACTGTAAGGGGAATATGGGAATACAGTAGGCTTTGAGCGATTGTCAAAACTTTCAACTTTCAACTTTCAAGAGATACAAAGGTGAATAATGACCTTCTATTTGAGAAAAGCAAAAACAAGGAATATTTTCGAAGTAGTTCACTAAAAAAAAAAAAAAAAAAAAAAAAAAAAAAAAAAGAAAAGCTTTTCCAAACAAATTGTGTTTTAACGAGATCTACGTTTTGTATTGTAAGATTTGGTCTATTCCTTACGATTTATCAGTTATGCAAAAGTCATCAAGGTTAAACAGGACTACATAGACTATAGCCAGAAAAATAAAAATATACTTTTCATTTGTCATTAAAATATCTCAAATATATGGCATTTTAATCAAAGTCGTTGGTGTCAATTTTGAGAAAATAAAAATGTTCGAACAATTTTCTTCAAAATCTTTGTGCCGCATCCTTGAAGGAGATTAAGCTTAAGGATACATATGACTGAGTTTTGACGATTTTTGGTAAAAATTGAATTTGTGTTTATTTCAGCGTTAAAAATATTACAATCTTTCCTCTATCATATGCATCCATTATTTTTTCAGTTCCACCATTTTTAAAGCCAACAGAAGCCATCCTTTAACTCCATGTGCATGGTATTTAAATGTCCGCTTACGCCCACTTTTGGGATATAATGTTATTGTGCACTGTTACTGTACCATTTCACTCCTATTTTGATTACGCCGCTTGAAGTAGGTGAACAGGAACTTGCTAATGATTGGCTATTTAACTATTTTGTTATTTAACGACGCTGTCAGTTGCCAGGATCACATCAGCGTCGCCGGTGTGCCGGAACTCTGTCCCGCAGGAGTTCTTTTACATGCCAGTAAATCTACTGACATGGAGCTGTCGTTTTAAAGCACACTTAAAAACCATCGGCCTGGGCCGGGTTTGAACCAGCGACCTTGGGATCAGTAGGCCAGCGTCTAACCAACTGAGCCACCCAGACCGACACTAATGATTGGCTATAGCCATTTGTAATGTAATTGAAAATATCATCTGAAGAAAGAAACAAGAGGTCTGAGGGGAGACATATGGTCCAGGGCAATTCTGAGGTCAGTTTTTTTCTTTTGCCTTTTTCTCAGTTTGCAATTTTTCAGCATTTTGCTCTATACAAAATGCTCCTTGCGGAGCATTTCTTATCAGAATGGCTTGAAACTTGCACAGTATGTAGTAATATGTACTATAAATAAAAATTGTATTGGGTTTTGATATCAGATGGAGTTTAGTGTGTTTTTTATCCTTCAGAATTGGCTGTTACTCCATATTTTTTAAAAATTATGGAATATAAATATTAACCTTTTTCTGTAAGCCAAACAAACAACCAGATATAAAAACCCAATACAATTCTAATTTATCCTTGTTTAAAGTGCATCTCTACAAAAGTTTAGAATGATTGGATGAAAACTTTGTAGCAAGGGACTTTTTAAGTGCGACTATTAATTTATTTAAATAATTTACAATATTTCTTGAACCAAGGAATATACAGAGTTGAAACTTTGCACAGCATAATATAGTTACCGTATAAATAGGCACACAAAATTTCATCAAAATTGATTAAAAAATATAGAAATTGGAAAATTCAGTCACATGTACCCTTAAATACTCATTTTGGTTTTTAATCGACTTTTCGTTTTGGAGTTATGCTATTCACACACACACACACACACACACACACACACACACACACACACACACATACACACACACACACACACATACACACACACCTTTTAAAAAAACGCTTGTTTTTATTCAGGGTGTGTGTATATATATATATATATATATATATATATATATATATATATATATACATACAAATTTTTTTAGCCACATCTTACCCGGTGATAAGTCTGGTGACTGCAACGTGTGTATACAAATTTAAATACCAACTGCAAATGAGGTAACCAAAATATATTTTCCAAGATTCACAACAATCAACGACAGGGCTGTTTCTCTCAAACACCTTTAATTACTATTTGAGGGTTCGTCCCTACTTTCCTCACCCTTTCGCACCCATTTATCTTCTTTTATTTCATTCCCTAACCCGCTACTCCTTTTGTTCTCGATTACGCGGTCTCCCTCTTGCTATCTTCCAACCCTCTCGCAAACGATTTTCAGGACTTCTTCTCTGCTCTTAATCTTGTCCTCGCGTGCACGATAGAAAATGGTGATAAATGTTTCAGGAAGAAAACGCCATAAATAAAGTTTTGGATGAGGATATGTAACCAAGGGAATAATGGAACATCAAAAATAAATTACAAATAGTTCAAAACTGTGAATTAAGTAGGAATTTCTCTTATGATAAATGAATCATTTTCAGATGTTGCACTCATATGACTTTCTCTACTCTTGTACTAATCATTCTTACAGACCCCTATTCCTATATCTTCTTCGTGTTAGTTGAGATAAACATCAGCAGAAATTATCTTAGTGTTTATCTTGTTGTAGCTACAAGGGGAATATGAGAATACAGTAGACTTTGAGCGATAGTCAAATGTTTTAAAGCTTTCAAATTCCGTTCTCTTTGAACGGCTAACATACAACGATATTACATTTGACAGAAGCATAAGTCCTTCAAAGCTTACACAAATAACAGGAAATATCTCCGAAATGGTTCATTATACAAAAAATTTATTCAGACATAAATTGTGTATTTTACCAAGATCTACATCTTTGCATAGTAAGATTTTGTCTATCTCTTACGGTTAACCAGTTATGCAAAAGCCATCCAGAGTAAATAGGACTTCATGGGCTGTGGCCAGAAAATTCAAGATATACATTTTGTTTGTCATAAAAATACCTCAAACATATGTCATTTTAATTAAAATCATTGGACCCATTTTCAACAATATTAAAACTGTCGAAAAATTTTCCATGTAAACGGTAGTTTAGGGAGGCGATATTTTCTTCAAAATCTTCATATCGCACCCTTGAAAGACATTAAATTTAAATACCAACTTTTGCTTTTAGTCGACTTTTGGTTTTTGAGGTATGCTGTGCAAAATATGACAGACACACACGGACCTTTTTCTAACAATGCTTTTTTTCTTTTAAAAAAAATTCAAGGGGCTTTAACACATATATTTCCGGTGAAATCTTGACATCGAATTTTTGGGTGGTATAGAATACTTCCTGTATTAAGTGCAGTAGAGAAAGTAATAATTATTTCGTAATTTTACGAATAATTGAAATTGTTACATTATTGTTTTTAGGGTCATAATGACCCGATTGTGTTTAAAACTAATTACTACATTTTTCTTTTAAACTTCACGTTCTATTATGTCTAAATGCATGTGAATGTCAGTATACACAACAAGGGGTGGTTAGCTTTTGCAACAATGGAAATATATTGGTGATATAAATGCAAGAGAATACAAATCAGTTACGTCATCTTAAACCCACAAAACTAAACTAAACTGACTGTTGAAAGAAGACGCGATTTTAGTTATCATAATGAATTGTGGTTATCATGACAAGTTGGTCCACCGAAAGTGAATTGGAAGCATTAGGTGATGTATCTGATAATTCGGAGAATAATTCAGAAGAAGAAAACCATACTAATAAAGAGTCAATTTGTCCAATTTGGTAGTAGTTCAAGCGAAATGTAAAAACATGCATTGATCATTTCCACAATATGGAAGAACATTCAGTGCAGACATAATCAAACAAGCACCTAGTTCAACCAGATATTCTACATACAGAGTGAATTATATAAAGTCTGCTTTTCAAGTAATTATGAACAAAACACTTTGCAATCCTGTGTTGAAAATGACTAATATTGAGACCCAAAGAGTGTAAGCTGACTAACGGGAGAATCAAGATGAAATTACATTAGAAGCATACATTGGTGCACAATTGCTAGCTGGTGTTTATAAATCATATGGTGAATTAACAAGAAACTTGTGGGATCCAAAGTCAGGTAGAACCATTTTTCCTGCTACAATGTCACTAAAAATATTCTTTCGCATATCTCGAGTGTTAACCTTTTGATGTAAAGTCTGATCGACATGCAAGGGACTTATGGAAACAGTGGGTGGAAGTACTTGCAAAATTATACAATCCTGGATCAAGCGTAACTGTTGATGAGCAACAGGTGCTTTTGAGAGGTCGCTGTCCCCCCCTCCCCCTCCCCAAATATGGAATAAAGATATGGATACTGCATGATAGTGTTTCTTCATATGTTCTAACAGCACAAATGTACACAGGCAAACCAAACAGGCACAGCACGTGCGAAAAACCAATATATATGTTGTTATGGATCTGACTTATGAGCTAAGAGGACAAAATGTGGCAATTTTTTTTACATCCTATATATTGAGTCAAGTACTTCTCAAAAAGAAAATTACGCTTTTGGGGACAAGGGAAGAAAAAACCAACACAGAGCTTCCTAATTAATCAAACGAAGGTCCACAGTCCAAAATTCTATTTCACGAAAGATGCCACAGTTGTGTCTTACATTACAAAGAAGAGAATATATATGGTTTCTCTGCCTGTGTTTCGATTAATACCAATGTAATACTACACAACAGTAATTTATCTGCCTTAAACAAGCAAATGGAACTTAATAACATATAAATATGTCATTAACATTAATTCTTAGATTTTTCTTTATCGAGTCATTGCAATCCAGAGAACCAAGAGTGGAGAATTTTCAGGAGTTAAACCTATTCTTTCATACCCAAGGAGGACAATAAAGTGTTCTGAGAGTTTACAAAATGCAGTACATACATACAAACTGGATAACGACTGGAACTTCATATTTATAGGCAAATTCACTTTCTAGTGCATTTGTAAAGAGCACACGATTTGGTGGAACTTTCTCGAAACATGAACAGAAATGCACAAAAACATCATTTATTCAGAGGGGTGATTTGAACTTTCGGCCTTCACCATGACTTTCCAGAATATTGACCATTGCGCTACTGGAACACGTTAATTACGGGCACCACTGTAGCCCTGATCAGCAAGCTGGTGAATGCAGTGTCAGCACTTGCATTTCGCGTCGTCTGGAAACTACAGGTTGTCTAGTTACCAATTCGCAGGATGAGAAGACTCACCCGATATAAACCCGATACCAGCACTTCCTCATATTTCAATACCATAAGTAATCTATGTATTTACCCATAGAAAACAGACTTTAAAATATCTGTAGTCAGATATTTAGAGACTTTCTGTATAACATAAATGCAGAACTAATTTTGTTACATATATTATCCGCTTGGCTTTGAAACTTTGAACTGCTGCCCAATAGAAAATTCAAAAGCTTATAACCTTTACTTGCTTTGTTAATAGTTAAATTAGTAATTTAATGGCTAATTCTGTGTTTAAATAGATTTACTTTACTTTTATCTGTATTAATCTTATGTTTATATTCACTAAAATATTTAACTAATAAATTTGTCTCATCTCTAATAATGTTTCGTAGAAAGCTGTTTATCTACATATATACCCAGAACTTTAACACTCTCCTCATTTCAATTTCCACAAGTTTCATAAAGAAAGTAACTTATTGTGTCTTACGATTAGAAAAACTGATTTGTTGACTTTGAATCAATTCTCACACTATTGTAAGGTGAGCTGAGTTAATGGAGGCCAGGGCGACTTGCGGGATAGCTTGAGTGACTTCCATTTTTTTTACTTGCTACACATACAGTTATCAGTACAAGCTCATGAAGGGGCTGCGCTCAGTGAGCACCAGTTCCCCAATCCTGAGTTAATGTTTCCAGTTCAATTAAACAGCTGTGTGAATTTATGTTAGTAGTGCCATATGAATACAAAGGTTATTTTGGATGAGGGAGCCACGTTACTTATCGTTGTGCAAAATAGCAAAGGTCCAAGTTCGAGACCTGGGGGACCACGAAAGAGGCCACTGTAGGTGAAGACCTAATAACCACAGATTGAAACATAAATAAATAAGTAAATAAAATAGGGGGAAGGGGTTCTAAAATGGAATACCCTGTTTTCTACCAAGTAGCTAATTTCTATTGTTGCCTCCCTTTTAGCCGCTAGAAGAAGATAACTTAATTATCACGTTCTTTATGATTGTAAATGGAAGTATTGTATTTCATGAAGCTTGAAACTTTAGTAAGGTAAGATTTAACATTATATCTACTGCTTATATTAATATGAGTGACACCTTTTTCTATTCTAAACTATTGTTTACTTGATAAACTGCAAAGTGGAATATTCATTCATTTGGCATTAGCATTTTCTTGTCGTGAACAAATCGCTTGTTTGTAAAATGGCCATTGGTGGTAATATTAAATAAGGTGTTCCATAATAGAACCCTTCCTTTAGTTTAGGGCCGCACAGTGCCAAGTTGAGGGGAGCTATGGGTTCAGTGTAGGACGTATAGAGAATGGGCACACGTTTATGTAGTGGATGTCAAACTGACGATTTTATTTGTGATTTTTGCTCATAATAGACTCAGGAACGACTCAAGTTGAGCTTGTTTCTCTTTGAAATATGATGTGTTAATTTTTAATTCTGAACTTTTCCAATGCAGTTCCAAGTGTCTGAAAATATCTAGTAAAACAATCTGCAATTAAAGCATTAAAAATAAGCTGTACGTGACTATAACAGTAACAAAACTGACGTCATTTAAACACGCGTTTCATATTACAACCCCAGGTTTCAAAATCCATACTTCATCACACGTATAAATTCAAAAATCTTAAGCGTATGTCTTAAAATGTATTAGTAATTCTATAATATAGTCCATAACAAATACTACTGACGAATTTTAAAATAATGTAGAATTTCACATTTTCAGCAAGCAGTTGTTCTCTCAGATTCCAGGGCAGCAATTATAGCAATTACTTCCAAGTTGTCACCAAAAAACCAAACAATTATAGAATGTTGGAAGATGCTTAGCCATCTAACAGCACTTCAAAAACACCTAGTCTTCCAATGGATACCAGCTCACTGTGGACTGAGTGGTAATGAGAAAGCTGATTTTCTTGCAAAAAAGGGTACCGGCAATGTGCAGAAATCAATAGTTAATCAACCATTTTATGCAGCTAAAAGATTAGTCAACTCTGAATTCAAAAAAAATTATTGAAAAATATTACTATGAAAAACCAAAAAATAAAAGATGGGAACTACCAAACATTCAAACAGTAATTCCTGGGTATCCTCGAAAAACAGCAGTTGCAACCTTCAGGTTGATTACAGGACATGATTGTCTGGCAAAACATTTAAACAGAACTGGGATATATTCTTCACCACTCTGTCCTCTATGTGATCTGCAAGAGGAAATGGATCGAGACCACCTTCAAATATGCCCGGCCACTTCTAATGCCCCATCCATCAGTGAAAAATATTGGAGAGCAAGAGGATTAATGACTTCATTGTCAGAAATCCAGCATTAGCTAACAACAACAACATTTGAAATTCAAAATGTCATAAAAATAAAATGTGGCCCATCTTCCCCTACCCAATAATAAACAAAGTTATAATATAAAAATAACATACACAAATAAAATCTCGGAAAATGTATGAACATTTAATGGATATCTTAAATTGATTTGAAATATGTTTTTCGTATTACATCTCAGATTATAATGAGACGTCGGGTGCGGCGTAAAACAAAAGACTGTCGACGTCGGGCTGCTTCACGCCACATGCCGGGCCGGCGAGCGCGCAAAGGCGTTCAAGGTCAGGCTACCTTGCGCAACTGCTTGTGCGCACGTGACTAAGAATAATGGAAACGGTTACACAAAGTGGGCGTTCTCCAGAACTTTCGAGAAAGATCTAGCCACGTGATCGCCAGTATGCGTGAAAGTTGAGAAAGGTCCATGTGACGTCATCCTCACTATATAAGGAATCCAGGAAATGGTAGTGAGTTGAGTTTTACGGTTACAAACATGTGTCGGACAGTGTGTCAGTGAGTGTGAGACAGCTATGTGTATGTGTGTCGTCGTGAAAGATACGTCGGTCTTCGTGAAGCACATTCTAATGGACATCGAGTGGTTGCAACGTTGTAGTTCGTGTATTAGAGACAGAGAAAGTGAAGAAAGATACTGAAAGGAGTGAGCAAGGTTCTGAGGAGTAAAAGTTGTGAGTTGTGATAATAAAAAGGCCTGTAAACTGTGTTAACGACGAGAAGAAAACTGTGTATTGGTGATAAAGTTTTAGAAGACAACAAAGTGATAGAAAAGTAACCGAACTGATTTTGTCATTTTGCCACACTGGTGTCAGGAAGTGTGATTCCTCGAATTGTCATTTTGTTACGGTATGTTTTAAAATGTGTCAGTATGTCTATAATATAGTCCATAACCAAAAATTGGTCCACATTACAACCTCTTCACTTACTCAATAATAAATAAAATTATAATATGAGAAATACAGAAATCAAACACCAGACAATGTATAAACATTGAACCGATATCTTAAATTGATTTGAAACATGTTTTTCGCATTATAGAAGAGCGTAGCACGTGCAGGTTTAACTACGCATTCAGTTGTAAAGACATAAACAGATAAAGGCGAAACAGAGAGAATGTAGTCCAGCCTGAAATTAGGCTTGGAGCGGGGTTAGGAAAACTGATTATTGATACAAGAACTTTACATCGAGGAGGGAGCAGTCCCACTTGCCAAAGTACACAAACAGCAGAGTGAGAGAGTGCGCTACTGCTATTCACTGGCTCATCAGGAGTCAAATCAGCGGATTTGGATGTAGGAAAATAGGAAGAGTAAATATGCACAGAGAAGAGGAAAACCAAGCAAGTAGTATGCAGTAACTTTGTTACCCGTGCACAGTTTGTGGAAAGAAATTCCTGTTACGTGCGTGTAGAAAGTGAAATCCTAAGGCATTTTAACAACAGTTGCGGCTGTTTCACCTCCCTTGGTGAACAAACTTTTCTAGCGACCCAGGCAAAAGGCTTTTCAACGTATACTCCTTGGAATAGGTATAAGATATTGCTAACTGCAGTGTTAGAACCAAGCGCATTGTTACGAGCACATGCATGACGTAGACAAAGCATGAGAAAAATCTGATGTGTGGCACTCACAGGACTTTCTCTACTCTTGCACTAACCATTCTTGCAAACCCTTATTCCTGTATCTTCTTCTTGTTAGTCGAGATAAACATTTGTATAAATTATCTTATAGCTAATTTTCTTGTAGGTGCAAGGGGAATATGGAAACACAATAGCCTTCAAGCAATCTTTAAATTGGTCGCTTAAGGAAGGCTTTGGAAAAAACAACCTTCCATTTGAGAAAAGTTTTAAGTATTGCAAAACTCAATAAATAACAAGGAATATCTCCCAAATTGTTCACTCCACAAAACATGCATTTGGACATAAATTGCGTGTTTTGATAATATATGTATTTTCTGTACAGTAAGATCTGGTCTATCTCTTACGGTTTAACAGTTATGCAAAAGTCATCAAGAATAGACAGGACATATATTTAATTTGTTATAAAAATCTCTCAAACATATGGCATTTTAACCAAAATCATTAGAGTCATTTTTGAAAAGGTCAAAATTTTCGAAACAAAATTTCCACGTAAAGGTAGTTCAGGGTACAGGAATTTTCTGCAAAATATTCGTCCTTGAAAAATATTAAACTTAAATACCAACTTTGGTCTTCAAACGACTTTTTCGTTTTTGAGTTATGATGTTCACAGACAGACAGACAGACACACACACACACACACACACACACACACACACACACACACACACACACACACACACACACACACACACACACCGCGCTAGGACCTTTTTCTAAAAATGCTCTTTGGGATTTAGCGGGCCTCAAAAATATATATCCGGTGAAATTTCCATATCAAACTTTTTTGGTCGAATACAGTACTTCTACTTACTATACGCAGCAGAGAAAGTTAAAATGGTAAAGTGTAAATG
Source organism: Tenodera sinensis (assembly GCA_030765045.1). Classification (NCBI taxonomy): domain Eukaryota; kingdom Metazoa; phylum Arthropoda; class Insecta; order Mantodea; family Mantidae; genus Tenodera; species Tenodera sinensis. Next base: position 45,068,206 of record CM060964.1, on the reverse strand, counting down.
TTACCCTGAGTAAGTTAAAACACAGTAAATTAAGGGCAGTCGTACGTGTCCCAAGCCGCTTCGCCCATCATGAATACCACATGAGGGTCCCTGGGATTGAACCCGGGCCACCTAGGTAATAACATCAACTTCAATCAAATTCCTTAATTTATGTTCATTTTAATGCCACTAGTATAATTTTTAAAATGCGTAGGTAGTTAAAAATTATTTTTTTCGCCAACTATCCCACCTGTGGCCCAACAGCTCATCCGGGACACGGCCTGCCGCCCGACCACTGCATCTCACACCTCTACCTACCACAGGCGCCATGAGTGGGGTGCAGTACTGGAGGTGGGGCGTGGTTAGCGCCCCGAACCCTCCGGGGCAGTTATGCGGTCTTCTCGACCAGTTTTCCCAATTAAAAGTACATATTTCTATTATCTGAGAAACTGTTTGAGCTAGAGCGTTGAGCTTCTCAAGGGTCATTTCTTTATTTATTCCTATTAAGTGTGCCAATTTTCAAGTAAACAAATGTAAAATTGAATAAGTTAGAAAACTCAGTCCTAGTGTCCCTTAACCGTAGCTGACGCGATGTATGTAAATACTGCGGAGGTGCATCGAGGAAGAATTGTGGATATGTGGGAAGCCAATTTGTCATTTGAAGACATTACTCGAAGTCATATTTTCGTATGTGAATAACCTAGAGCTGTGCACGTAAGACAGGACGCTGGAAAGGTAAACACAACCCCTCCTTGCTATACATACTCCATCTATGAAGGCCAGTAGAATGCCTCCAGGAACTGCAGGAACGCTGTAAATGAAAGTGAGTGTACCAAAAATGTTTGCATCAATGTCACTCTATGATTGAAGGCAATGAGAGCCACTATGCCACATAAACAAAACATCACATGCTGGGTCACGTTTCATTGGATTGCACTGTAGTAATAAGTTATGGAATTCACCCAAAGGGTAGAACAAATAATAATCGTTGATCATCACCTGAGGATAGCAGTTTGCATCCCACAAATCAAGGGAACTCATCTGTAAGATTTGACCAAACGTTTTATTTTGAACAAATAAAAATCCACCAACTTTTACGAGAAAAATTATACATACTGTTATTTTCAATTTTCTCCTTTAAATTTCCAACTAACTGAAGCTACAAAGTACAGAGATATGCTTACTAAAAGGCACTCCTAATTTTAAACCACATTTTATAACATGTTTTTCAATGTTTTTCCATACTCAACACTTCTTTTGGAAACCTGTTTCAATATTTTTGCACTGATTCTCCAAAGCACATTAAAGACAAATATCCTATAGCTTTTACTTTCTCTGCTAGTAAATAGAGAAGTGTTATATTCCACCCAAACATTCAATATCGAGAATTCACCAGAAATATATGTTTTGAGGCTCCCTGAATCCAAAAAAAGAACATTTTTAGATAAACGTCCGTCCGTGTGTGTGTGTGTGTGTGTGTGTGTGTGTGTGTGTGTGTGTGTGTGTGTGTGTGTGTGTGTGTGTGTGTGTGTGTGTCAGTCTGCGAACAGCATAACTCAAAAACCAAAAGTCGGTTAAAAATCAAGGTTGATGTTTAAGTTTAATGTCTTTCAAGGATGCGAAGCGAAGATTTTTAAGAAAATTGCTCCACTCTAAACTACCCTTTACAAGGAAACCTTTTTGAAAATTCTGATTTTCTTGAAAATGGCTCTAACGATTTTGCATAAAATGACATGTTTAAGATATTTTTATGACAAATGAAATGCATATTTTGAATTTTCTGACTTTAGCTTATGTAGTCCTATTTACTCTGGATGACATTTGAATTACTCGTAAACCGTACAAGATAGACGAACTCTTACTATACAAAAAAAAACGTAGAACTCGCTAAAACATACAATTTATGTTCAAATAAATGTTTTTGCAGAGTGAACCATTTCGGAGATATCCCTTGTTATTTGTGTGAGTTTCGGAAAACTTATTCGTCAAATGCAACGTTGTTATTCATTTTGTATATTAAACCTACAAAGAGAACGGAACTTTAAAGCTTCAATAGATTTGACTATCGCTCAAAGCATACTGTATTCTCATATTCCCCTTTCACCTACAAGGAAATAAACAATAAGATAATTTCTGCAAGTGTTTATCTCAACTAGCATGAAGACGAGAGAAGAATGAGAGTTTGTAAGAATGTTAGTACATGAGTAGAGAAATTCATGTGAGTGCAACATATCAGATTTTTTGGAATAATGCTCCAAGAACATATCCCACTAGCCCAAGTGTCATGAAATTCATGGCTAGAACTGTCAACAGGATGATTAGCACTATTAAACTGCCTGATGGTAGTTATCTTGGATCCGGACTGCAAATAGCATTGCATTTCGCTAGCAAACTTATCAGATTTAAATGTAATTAGTGTTGAACCGATCGGTAGCAAATCAATCTGCATCGTACGTGTCGTAAGAGGAACATGATCAAAGAATGACCACTATAGCAAAATTTAGCTGGTCTAGCAACTCATTTGAACAATCTAACTCAGCAGAACCTGATTTAATGTCGCATGCACTACTGAAACAGGCAACAGATTTCATTCACTCCTTTCTCTGCAGTATTTTCAGAGGTTGCATAAATATTTAGCTATGACCTACTGGCATCGACCACATCGAATGACGTTTATGCACAAGCCCAGGCGTCCTAGCTACGCCAGGACGGGTGCACATTATCCCTTAACCTTCTCTTCGTTTTTTCTTAAATTATTGACTGATTAGTTGGTACATGCACTATACTGGAGAATGCCTCACTACAATTTTATTATTATTCCATTATTTCCCTATCAATGTGAAAAGTGGACGAAAACGGCATTTCATAATGAAGTGTTTATTATACAAAGGTCGATGCCTTGCAAAGATGCAGCTGTTGGTGCATATAGAAGGTGCCTTTGATAGGATTGTGAAGTGATTATGAAATGCCTTCAAGAGAATGATGTACCACCGATTATTTGTAGGTGGATACAACACATGTTAACCAACAGGAAGCTCACTTTGAGCATATTTGAAGAGACACTTGGTCTGTATCCTACCAGGGACTGCGCTTGGAAGGTGCTCTCACCGATCCTTTGGAATCTGTAGAAGCGAGAAATGCGTACTAAAACTCACAGTAATATAATGAGTATACACTACGATGTCTAGATCACATTACTCTTAAGGCGCATTGTTTTGCTGGCCAACAGTAAAACTAAGGCAGTGCTAAATTGAACTTAGCAAGTTGTAAATGGTACTGTGGTACATTGCCATTACAGGCCATTGTGAGCTATTCCATTGCAGCCATCAAAATACTTTTGGAGCTCGGTCCGTTACTCATCTGGATTGAGACAGGGGCCTTTGGAGCATTCAGTAGTTTAACCGTTCATACTGAAGTTCCTCTCGGTGGCACTTAGATAATCTCCTACTAACGTGTGACAAAAGGTTACTTATTATACTCAGTATGAGGACCGACATTTTGAAGCCAAGCTGATTGCATGACAAAACTTGCACTGTCTATCATCCTAAACGCAGTGAACGGGAAGGACAAGTTAAACCTGAAGAAAATGAAAGCCCAGTCTGGTATACCGATGGCTATAAGCCAAATTGGGAACAGGGGCTGAGGCATGGATCGTTTAGCTTGGACGAATAAGCTACGATATTTTAGGCAGAGTTGTTTCTTATAATATCTGGTACTCGAGAGGCTTAACAGGACGCTATAGTAATAGACGGATTCTTATACCCCTTGACAGTCAGGTAGGCCTTACGGTTGTGAGTGTCTGGGCATGTGAGGAATCTGGGCAACAAAAATAGTAGAGAAACTTGCTAGGAAGGCAACTGAGCAACCATTATTTGGACCTGAACCAGTACTTGTGCTGTCATCAGGACCTGCTAAGTTGGCTATCAGGGACTGATTGGAACTCATCGTGTGGTTCAGGCTCTCCAAAACACCCATATGGACAAAAGTAGGTCGCGATAATTGCTAAAATTGAGCAGGGAAAAGCTGTCAAGGTCAGTAGGCCTCTTTACAGAACCAAGTCTCCTTAAAGGGCACTTAGATTTGGACAGTAACTGAATCCTACCTATAGACGATGTCAACAGGCAGATGAGACAGCCAAGCAATCTCAAAAATAGTTGGAGCTGTCACCTATCATAAACCAGAGTCTGATTCAGTTGATTATGAGCGTCAGACACGCGTATCCAGTAAAGTAACACAGGGGACGCGTAATGGATCTGCAAAGGTCACAGTGCAGAGCAGTGTTGCCTCACACTCATACATTATGGGCTACTTTTTACGCACGTCAATATTCGTACACTCCGCGAGCCTACTACCCTGATGGTAAATCTCCGTAAGTGGGTGCACAGTTCATTGGATCGTTCCGCACAAAAACATTGTGAATAACACATTTTTTTTTTCAATCGTATCTAAACATGTCTTATTACTTTCTCTACCACCCATTTATAAGTAGAGAAAGTATTGTGTTAAATGATAAGTACGGTAGCCTTTATTTCAAATTATTTCATCTAAAACTAAATACCAATTCACAATTCGTGCACTTGCAACCCAAAGCTATTCTAGCCTATCGTAACCTTGACACTGCAACGGCAAAGCCAGCTTCTGTCACTGTCTTACACACACTTCTCTAATGTCCACAACTCTGAGAGTTAACTGCTTATGAGTAGTCTATAACTGCTCTGAAATTCACCTTACAAGCTTATAGGTCTTGTAAAGGGGACTGAGTAAATAATATCGTGACTTGAAACCCAGTCCGGAAACGTACAGTTTCCGTGATATTGTCACCTTGGTGTCAGAAGTGGGATTTGCCGAATTGTCAGTTGTTACAATACTTATATCTAATTCGTATTAATCCAAATAAACATTTGTAGATACTGTTTTATTGCATGTTTTCTTATGCATACAATGAGAATAGGGGAGGGCAGTATGCTTAAGTGATAGACAGACAAAGCTTTTAAGAGTGGGTCACTGTGATGGCTTTAAAATTACCTTTGTACTAACAGGAGGAGGAGGAACAAAGAAGAATAGGGACTTCCAATTTCAGAGAAGTAGGCATAAGTATTTGAAAATGTAAACCAATAACGAGGAATATCCTTAAATAGGTTAACTTCACCTAAAAGTGTATTGTATATAAGTTGTGCGCATTAACGAAATCTGCATGTTTTGTGCAGTAATATTTTGTCTATCTCTTACGGTCACCAGTTACCTATGCAAAGCTCATTCAGAATTAAGAGGACTTCAAGAGGCTATTTCCAGAAAATTCGAGATATATATTTCATTTGTCATGAAAATAACCCAAACATATCGTACTGTGACATTGATACGTCGAGCTTCCGTGGAAAGCAATTCATATTTGATGCACCTCGGCTGACGTCACGTTGCACGTAGGCAGACAGTAACTTTGAACTTATGCACAGAGATAGCTTTTGAGTGCATTAGTGATAATTTGTGCTGAATGAGGACATAGTTGAATGTAAAATTAAAGGAAATAAAGTAGTTGAAAAATGAATATTGTTGTATCGTTAGAGCCGTTTTTTGAAAAAATAAACATTTTCGAAAACTTTTCTATGTAGAGAATACTTTGTGTAGGGGATTTTCTTGAAAATCTTCTTGTCGCATCCTAGGACGATGCAGAATTGAAGGACTTTATGCTTTTGAGGCCTGCTGCACATTGGCACGGACACGTGAACCTCTCTCTGTCTCTCTCTTACACACATAAGCGCTGACATTGTTATAAAACTGCCTTTTTTTAACTCCGGGGTCCCTCAAAACGCGTATTTTCAATGAAATTTGCCATAAATTAACGACCATGACGTGGTAAGGAGGGCATTGAGCACTGAAATTTTGTATTTTGTCTTTCATTTTTATATCAAATAGTGGTAAAAATGATGAGGAAACCCACAGTAGCCTCTCCAAATGTATCTTCTTATGAGGATGGTCCTAGCTGGATTTGAACCGCGGACCTTCCTGATAAAGTTCATACACCCGTGTCGGTAGAAGCTATCGCTCTTATATGTAAGTAAGAAATTTTGGTACATTTATTAACAAGTTTTCCCCTCCTTAATATAATATACATATTGCATCATCGTCAATTGAAACCTATTTTAATAACAGCACTTCTGTACGCCATCTTCTAATGGTATTCCATTATCTGAAAGGATTTATATTCACTATATTCACATTAAAAGTCTCTAGCGCTAAATGTGCCGGAGGTTGCCTAGGGTTCTCTTGGGAGCTGCACGGAACCCCAGGATAAAAATTTATCGGATTTGTGCCCCAGGTGGATACGGATTTGCGCCGTCTTCTGTTGTACCCTTGACACCAATGTTCCACTCAATTAGTTGCGGAAGTTCTCTTTTTTAGATTTAAATTCCTTTGTACCAATACAAGAACTTTACACCAAACTGCGTTAGAAGCATTATTTTCGCACATGACAAAAACTTGAGGGTTTTGATCTATTACATGGCAGAGTGTGAAGGTAATTGCTGTTTGCCTTTCTTCCATGCATAAGTGTTAAGCTATTGTAAAGTAAGTTCACACATCGCTACAGCTCTCTGGGATAATTAAATTAACCCAGCATACCTTGGTGGTTCCTTTTGGTGTATTTGATATAGGTTGGAAGGGGTGCACATTTCCACCCTTAACTTGCGAATATAAGACATTGGGTCAAAGACATACCTCTAAACTTCCGCAAAAAAAACTTTGTTCTCTTCTACTGACGTTAACACAGTCTACAGTCTGTTTTCTTCTCGTAACCTTCACTCAGTCCTTTCGCTGTCTACTTTCTCTGCCTGTCATACACTAACTCTGACGATACAATCACTCAACACTCATTAATATTTCTTCACCTCGACGCGACGCATCTTTCACGACGAGAGTACCACGCACACAGCTGTCTCGCACTCTCTGACACGCTGACCAATTCAAATGCTGCTTGCCCTCACGCGCTACGCAAGCTTTTATACCGGCGATGACGTAGCCAGATCTTGCTCGAATTTCTTCAAACAAGCCGCGCAACGGACACTTCTCAAAATCAAGCTTCGCCACGCCATGTAGTAAAAAATGTATTTTCACAGAAAGCGTTAGCGCACTTACTTATGCCTTATTTTCATTTTTGAAAAATGGCAGCCCTAGCTCTGAGAGTCACTGACCCTTATATTTTTGTGATATTTGCTGTGCTCCAGAGATACACACGTAAGAGAATGAATACTTACAATAAAGTGTGGTTTCATTAAACATTTAATAATCCGCAAGTTTTCATTTCCAATCATAATTGCATTGGAGTATGATGTGTAGCTGTAAGGGACCCACTGCACCATGTATGATTGGATTTGCTCATTAATGGGGTCCTGTTTTAGAAAGTCCTTATTTCTCCAAAAGTACGTCTTCTGCTGTATACTGTGACGAAGGCCACGGTGCACAACAAAGGACAGTCGGAGCCGGGCTACCCTAACGCACTGGCAGTACGTGCATCAAAAACGGCAGAGCCAAAAGGGGTTTCCAGATTATTCGAAAAGCGTCCGGCAGCCGGCGTATATGTAGAAGTTCGAGAAAGGACCATGTTACCTCATTCCCGCTATATAAGAAGGCGAAGCGGCGGGACTCAGCTTTGTGTGTGTGTAAAAAAATAAAATTAAAACCTGTATAATTAATCAATTTGTTTTAATTTTAGTCTTATTTTATATATTTTTATCCTATAAATTGTTATATATTTATAAAAAAGTTATTTTTTTATAAATTTATTTAGAAGTTTTATTGTATTATGATTGTGTAAAGTGAATTGTTATTGTTTAGTAGTATTTGTATCTTTTTGCGAGTGATGATTAAGTGTGAAATATTATGATTTGTGTCTTTTTTTTTTTTTTTTTGTATTGAGAAGATGATATTTGTAAAATCTTTCCCACATTTTATTTATTTTATTTCATTTCCTATATATTATATATCATAATTTTTTAAATATGTTTTACTTTTCCTTTTGCTTTATAATAATTTATAACTTATAATATATACTTCTTATATATGCTATATTAAATTGTATTTATATTAGTATACAGAGTTTTATTTTATTTTGTGCGTGTATGTATGTGTGTGGTGTTATTTGCGTGTGTACGCAAGAGAATCGGTGTGTTGTGTCGTCAGATTTAGCTTTTAATAGACAGAAAGGAGTGAGTGAAGGCTAGGAGAGGAAAACAGTTGTGAGTTCCAATGTCACGAACGACTGACGACTGTATTGACTTCAGTAAAGGAGAACTGTGTTGTGCAAAAGTTTTAGAAAAAAATAAAGGGAAAAGAATAAAATAAGGTAACTCGACTGAACTTTTCCCCCTTTTATATACACCATTTAGAAATAACTGAGATTTCCTTATCAGTAGAAAAAGCTTGATTGGAAGACTAACGAATTAATCAAGCGTGTGACTAAGGTGGCTACTTCTGGGCATGGTTGCTACAGAGCATGCAATTTGAGGCTAATGAAGGTGTGGGCTCTGGTGGCTGCAAATGGACTTTTAGCTGTGATTCAATGCTTGTTTAACTGAATGCATGCTCTTGGAAACTAATCAACTGCGAGTGCGGGTGATTGAAACCACAAGGTCTGACCACGCGGTTTGGCATATTGGAGTGAGATATCTGTAAGAGGATTCCGATCTATCATCGCCCTGTCAATGACGATCTACATCACTTTCATATATGTCTATATCGTAAAACCTGATATCTTCATTTATGTTTCTGTTTCACAAAATAAATTTTCAGTAGTTGCAGCTACTATGCGACAGCTGAAATTTATACTTTTTGCTAGGACTGGTGACAAGAATATAAGCACGTATATTAGGTGATTCAGTGGCTCTTAGATTTGACTAATTTGGATTTCACAGGTTGAAAACATAGCTGCCATTTCCAATATACTGTAAAAAAACGACAAAATCCAATCCAATTACTTTTTACTTTTTCCACTACGTAAAGTAAGTAGAGGAAGTATTGTACTCCACCCGAAAATTTGATGTCGAGATTTCACCGGAAATAAATGTTTTGAGACCCCTGAATCGAAAAAAGCATTTTTAGAAAAAGGTCCATGTGTGTGGATAACTCAAATACGAAAAGCCAGTTAAAAACATACTTGGTATTTAAGTTTAAAGTCTTTCAAGGATGGGACAAAAAATAAAAATAAAAATAAAAATCTGCCTACTGGACCCCGGCACCTAATTTCTTAAACCGGGGTCAATATTCAGATCTTTATTATTTTATTACAAATATAAAACAAATATACACTTTACAAAATTTACCGATTAACAAAACAAAATAAAAATAAAATAATTTAAAACACAAAATTTTAACATCCTAAAACCACACCTCTTCTAACTAAAATTAAGAGAGAAAAAACAACAATAAATTACCAAAATAAATTTAAAAAAACATTCCATCTCATCCCTAATCATACCTATTCAAAACTTTTATAAATTTAATAAAAAATCTATAAAAATTTTAAAAACTCACCTCTTTAAACACAAGCTCTTATAAGTTATAAAATAACTTATAAGAACCTTAACTTTCAAAATCAAAATTTATAAAAAACAAAAACTTTTAAACAAAATATTACTGGTATCCAGTAATAAAATAAATAACTGGTAACCAGTTACTACTAAATCTACAAATATAAAAAATCCATAACAAAACAAAATATGACCGCCGGAATCCGGCGGCCATCTTGGTACTGGTACCCAGCACCAACTCTTCCTTTACTCCACACTACAACTCAATTACACTCATGCATAATTATATAATAAACAATAATCAAAATAACTATTAAACATAAACAAATTACACATATTTGAAAGAATACACATAAACATCATATAACACAAACATTACAAAATTCAAAATCTTCAGAACCTCAATTAAATAACTCAAAAATACAAATTATCTTCAGACTTCCAAAATAAACAAGGATGGGACACGAAGATTTTGAAGAAAATTGCCTCACCCAAAACTACCCTTATTATGGAAAATTTTTCGAAAATTTTGATTTTCTTGAAAATAGTTCTAATGATTTTGATTAAAATGACATATGCTTAAGATATTTTTATGACAAATAAAATGTATAGTTTGAATTTTCTGGCTATAGCCTATGTAGTCCTATTTACTCTGGATGAGTTTCAATTAACTCGCAAACCGTAAGATATAGACAAAAATCTTACTACAAAAAAATGTAGATCTCGCTAAAACACACAATTTATGATCAAATACATATCTTTGTAGAGTGAACCATTTCGGAGATATTCCTGGTTATTTGTGTTAGTTTCGGAAAACAAACTTTCGTCAAATGCAACATCGTTGTTCATTTTTTGTGTGTTAACCGTGCAAAGAGAACGGAATTTGAAAGCTTTAAAGGATTTAACTATCTCTCAAAGCCTCCTGTATTCTCATATTCCCCTTGCACCAACAAGCAAATAAGCAATAAGATAATTTCTGTAAATGTTTATCTCAACTGACACGAAGAAGATATAGAAATAAGAGTTTGTAAGAATGGTTAGTACATGAGTAGAGAAAGTCATGTGAGTGCAACACAACAGGTTTTTTCTCACCTCATTTTCTTCTATCTGAATGCACTACAACACGGTCCTTTTTGCTCACGTCACACGGTCTTCTGTCCTTCGTCATATTATAGCAAAAAATTGTTTTCTTCTCGTATCCCTGACTCACTCCTTTCTGACTTCCTTCATTTTCTCTGTCTCCCAAACAGCTGAATTTGACGATACAATCCCTCAACACACAGGAACTGCATCGCTATCTTCCTACGTGACGCAAGGATTCTCTTACGTACACAAGCAGGTAACACACACACACACGCACACACACACACACACACACACACACACACACACACACTAAAACTAAAAGCTGAATAGGACTCACTCCTGCCATCTCCTGTGCTGCTGGCAGGCTGAGGTTCAGCCTGAATCTTGTTGCTGCGTACCTACCCTCAGAAGGCTTTAACCGCAGGTAGTAAATTTTTGAAAAGGTTGTTTAGGGTAGCTTGTTTTGATTTAGGTAGGTTTGGAGTTAAGAAGGAAGCTTGTTGCTCCCTGAGAGTTGTCTCACAGGATCAGCATTACCTGCACCCTGGCCCTACATTTTAAATATTAAATTTTAATTTTGGTCGGGATAATTTTGAGAACCGATTAGCTCTTGAGTGGGAAAACCTACCCCTACCGCCTCGCCTCCTTATATAGCGGACATGAGTAGACGGTCCTTTCTCGAACTTCTACAAATACGCCGGACACCGGAACGCCAACTGTCGTTGCTTGCACATTCGAACTCTGATTAGCGCAGACAGCGGATCATCTTACCCTGAAGATGCCAAGTGCAGTACTTGGCGAATCGTCAGTATCAGCAATGCCTTCTAGACCACGGCCTACAAGCCCGAAAGAGATAAAACTAGCTAATAATCAGCAGTAAGATAATTTCTGCAAACGTTTATCTCGACTAACTTGAAGAAGATAAAGCTGTAAGAATTTGTAATAATTGTTGGTACAATTGTAGAGAAAGTCATATGAGTGCAACACATCAGATTTTTTTCTTACTTTTGTTGAGTGAAGCTCTTTGGAGATGATTTATCAAAATTATTCAATACTTATAGTTTACTCAAGCGGAAAGTCATTCATTTGTTCATCTCTTGGCCATGCAAGGAGAACAGAATATTGTGGCCATCACAAAGTGAATAATTGTTAACAGATAGCTTACTGTATTTCTATATCTTCCTTGCACCGACAAGAAGATTTTATCTCGGTTAACCTGAAATTGATAGAAGAATAAGCGCTTGTAAAAAATAGTGTGTACAAAAGCAGAGAAAGTCATGAGAGTGCAACACATCAGACCTTTTTCTGCATCAGTCCTTCAGATGGCGAATGTCGACTAAGCTCAATTGAATTTTGATTAGTGGAAAAGAAAGAGAGTGGCATTGTATTTGAGCATATTTTTATCCTAAATTGTAAGACTAGCTTTTCCCAATGTCCATGTTTACGTTATTGCATCTATTTGTTTACTTTCTAACTTTTTATAAAAGTTAAATATTAAATGTCCACTAAGGGACAATTTTTGCTTTTCGCCATTGCACGCTGAAGAAGTACATACAACGCCAAAGATAATCTTCGGTTGATTTTTTTTATGGTTATGGGGTCTTTTGAGGCGTGTTCTTCACCTTACATATCACAGAGCGTGATGGTTTGATGACACAACAATAAGGGAGAAAAGAGGGGAGGTTGATGCCTTTGCTTTTTGTGAAAATGATCCAGTAACTGCTTCTATGCGCTTAAAACCCCTAATTGAAACCAAATGGAAACAGCAATATTAAGTATAACTAGAGGAATACAGAGTGTCCCAAAATTAGAGCGACAAACTTTGGGAGCTAATAACATTATTTAAGCACTTTTTGTTAAGGAAAGTTTCTTGCTGCGGTGCTTCGTTTTAGCGCTAGATGAGTTAATATCATAGATTACTGCCTTCCAGCCCGTTTAAGTATTTACAGCAAAACCTACAATGCAAATTAATATTGCATTTAACTTAGTAAGGCACACAATCTTAATCCAAGAAACAAACAGAACACATAAACAAAGCACAAATATCTAATTATTTACAGTTAATTGCAGCTTTACTATTCAAAGTAAATGTTGGAACGCACGCCCACTGCGATTAACACAAAGAGTGCATCGGCGTGCCCTATTCTGCCGTACTCTTGCAAAGACACCAGTCATTTCTCTGGTTTAAAAGTTTTTCGGTCTATTTTTGAAATAGTAGCTCTAGTGTCCTCTTCTAGCCGATAAAGTATGACTACCAATCATGATAAGAGGTCTATATGTCCAACTGAAAACACTCATTACCTCTTTCTCTTTTAGCCAATACGGTGGAAAGTGCAAACATGTATGTATTTCGTTTTTAAGCCATTTTGCATCCCTTGTTTTGGTTATTGATTACGGTTATTTAGCAAAATAAGTAGCACATCCTTGTACCGTGGGCTAAAGCAACCAATGAAGTGGTGAAGACTTCGTATAACGATAAATAATGTGCCATAGACGCGAGGTGCAGTGAGATTATCTTAGGTGTTCTTTGCACGTGAATATGCTTCAGAAAAGAAATGGAATAGATGAAAAAGAGACTACGCTTTGTACGTCCGGATGCGTTCAGCAGAGTTTACTTGCAATGAAGTAAAGCAGCACCCAATCAAGACAAGCGCTTTCTAGGAAACCATGGACATCAAAACTGTAGTGAACTTCTGTGTGATGATTTCACTACTCAAAGTCTTACCGCGGTAAGACCCCTGAAGGGTTTGTTTGACGAGAATGATGCGCACGGTCATATATGCCAACAGCCCCTTACTTCAAACAGAAATATTGCTTTGAAATCATGGAAGAGGTTGGACTAATGGTGGGAGCCCGAGGTACTATTCCAAAACATTTTATCGCCACATGGAAAAAATGCGCTTGCCTAAAGAAAAGTTAAAACATATAGCTGTTACCGTTCTTTGTGATTCAGTCGCTCTACTTCGCCATCATATCTACAGATTGCAGCACTGAACTGACTCAGCGATGTCACATCAGACATGAAACTTTGGAACGGAGGGACACCTCGCCATAGTACAATTCGGTATGGATCTATTGTAGTAGGCTACTACCCTCGAGAGGGAGAGATGAGGTGAAGGAAACCACATTCCCGGCCGAGGACAGGGACGGAACAAAGCTAGATACTTGCGGGAATCCCTAACAGTTGGACAGATAGCTATCTGGTGCACCACGAAGCTCCTCACCAGCATCCAGAAAGGGCGTCGAAAAAATGCTATACTGGACTAGGTGTAACTTGGCATTTGGTTGTTAGAAAAGGAAAGAAAAGCTCAGCATCTTTTTCTAAGCCGACAATTCTAGGAACACGCCGACAGCCGGACACTTCTCGAATGATCTAGAAAACCCATTTTGGTTCTGTAGCTCTGATTGCTGTCAAATGTTCACAGCTGTCGCGTAAGGCAGCCTTGCCTTGAGGCGTGTCTTTGATACACGCACCGCCAGTGGGTCGGTCTAGGTGGCTCAGTTGGTTAGACGCTGGCCTATGGATCCCAAGTTCGTGGGTTCAAATCCGGCCCAGATCGATGATTTTTAAGTGTACTTAAAAGCGTCAGCTCCATGTCAGTAGATTTACTGTCATGTGAAAGAACCCCCACGGGACAAAAATCCGGCACACCGGCGACGCTGATGTGATCCTGGCAATTGACAGCATTGTTAAAAAACAAAATAATTAATTACCGCCAGTGGGGTGGGGCAGCAGGGTTCCAACCGTCGTTTTTTGTGCACCACGGTGGCGGTGGCAGTTTCTTGGCTTAATATTGTGTGCCTTACTAACATAAATGCAATACTAATTTACACTGTTGATTTTGGTGTAAAAACTTAAACTGGGTGAGAGGTAGTAGGTAATGACATTGACTCGTCTAGCGCTTAAACGAAGCACCGCAGCAAAAAACTTTACCTTAACAAAATCTATCAGTTCCCAAAGTTTGTCGGTCTAATTTTGGGATATCCTATATATCCTATATATTTGTCTCAAAACAAATCTAGTGGTTTCTAATAAGCCAATGAGTGGGAAATCCCAATTCACTGTTGGCAACACGTGACTGCCTCGCGCTCAAGAGGTCGCGAGTTTGAATCTCCACTTAGGGTGTTATCCGGAGAGGTTTTTTACGAGGGTTTTCCTTATCCTGAGAAGATAAGGATAAAGATAAGACAATTAAGTTACGTCGTGTACCTCGGGCTCATTTGAGCATCATTTCACCCATTTCAGTTTTTCACCGTCCGATATGACATTGCGTTGGAGGACGTTAAGAAAACAAAGCAAGACAAACAAAAGATGCACCTAACCCATTATTGGAGTGTGCAGAATGACTGCTAGATATTGTCGACGGCACAAGTAAGTATAGGTATCTGTAAGTATATCTGATAGGTTCATATTTGCTTAATTATTTACCACTTCATTGAAATTTAAGACCGTGACATCCTCTGAATTGTAGGAATTGTGTACAATTTAGGTATCCCAGTCGTCTGACTGAAGAAGAAATTAACCTTTTTGCCCAAGATATAGCTGCAGAGCAACCTGAAGAAGAAGAAGAAGAAGACGTGGATATTTTTGAACAGGATACGTCAGAAGATGATCACAATACAGAATCGGAGTTAGAAGAATCTGCAAGTGACTGGGAACAAGAGCTAGATAACTCCAATGAATATTTTATGGCTAGAAATAAAACTGGAACAAAAGACCCATTTCAAGTAGATTTAGTAAAACAAGTAGCAAAAGTATTGTAAGAATATCACCTGACCCTAAACTCTGTGCGTGAAACATTACTGATGAAAGAAGCGCCTTTCAAAACATGTTCATTGCTGGCATTATAGAAAATAGTGTTCGTAAATTAAAAGAAAAAAAAATTGTTGTTTAACGACGCTGTCAATTACCAGGATCACATCAGCGTCGCCAGTGTGCCGGAATTTTGTCCCGCAGGAGTTCTTTTACATGCCAGTAAATCTACTGACATGGAGCTGTCGTTTTTAAGCACACTTAAAAACCATCGGGCGGGGTCGGGTTTGAACCCGCGACCTTGGGAACAGTAGGCCAGCGTCTAACCAACTGAGCCACCCAGACCGACAAAAAATAAATAGTGTTCGGTGTACAAACCTGAAGACAGGGGGGAGTGAGAACAAACTTTGACTATTTGGCTATTCAGTTGTTTAAATCGTGTTATAGTCGGCTTTCCAGTTCCTTACAAAGCGATAGCTTCATTTACGTGTCAGGCTACCGCCGAAAGTCAGCATCCCAATAATGTTCATTCTTTGGACAGTTCCGTTGTGTGGTGTATGGAAAACACCACGCGTATACTTGTGTTGCACAGGTAGGCAGCTGTACTCAGGTCAAGCCAATATGTTTAAAGATATTCGGAGGGTTTTTGTTACAACATCAAAATCTGAACTACGTAATTTCATAAATAGTACACAGAAGGGCAGCAGCATCATTCATCTCGTCTCATAAGACATGCCTCATTATTTACAATCATTGCTGCGTCAAATTCAGAAAGCATTAATCAAATAGAGCTACATTTTATCTCAGTCAGTCAGGAGCTGAGCCCTTCAATGAAACCTCTGTAAAGGCTTTATTTACGTATCTGACATCAGCCGTTATTTCAGTAGCTATTAATCATCAGCCTAACAACTGAAAGAAAGGAGCGCACTACATACATCTCAATGATAATTGTAAATGAATACATCGGTGGGAGGGAACCATCTTCAGCTGCATTGTTATTAAATATGATCTACTGTTACGCAAACAAAAACCAACCGATTTACTTATAGTTGCTCTAGAACACTTCTAAATATTGTCACTAACATCCAACAAGAAACACGAGCTTTTCTCTCCATGCTATTTTGTTCAATTTAAAACTTCCAAAGGAAAATATTGGAATGCATTCTCTAATTTTTTCTTCCTCTGCTACGTATTCTGTCTACCCGTGAACAGCATAACGTAAAAACAAAAGTAGCCTAAAACACCAATTTTGGTATTTAAATGTAATGTCTTACAAGGATGCGACACGAAGATTTTAAAGAAAATTCTTCTGACCTAAACTACCCTTTACCTGGAAAATTTTTCGAAATTTAGATTTTCCTGAAGATCGCCGTAACGATTTTGATTAAAATGCCATATGTTTAAGATACTCTTATGGCAAATGAAATGTATATTTTGAATTTAATGGCTATTGCCCATGTAGTCCTGTTTCTTCTTCATGACTTGCATAACTACTTAACGGTAAAAACAGACTAAATCTTACTATACAAAAACGTAGATCTCGTTAAAACACACAATTTATCTCCAAATAATTTTAGTTTGTACAGTGAACCACATCGGAGATATCCCTTGTCGACCAGCATTGAAGGATTTGAGTATCGCTCAAAGCTACTGTCTTCCCATACTCCCCTTGCACCTACAAGGAAATAAGCAATAAGATAATTTCTGCAAATGTTTATCTCAACTAACATGATGAAGATAAAGGAATTAGAGTTTGTAAGAATAGTTAGTACAAGAGTAGAGGAAGTCACGTGGGTGCAATACATCAGGATTTTAATCATGTGCCAGGGAGTCCTAGGACAGTGTGTCAATGAGGCGTTTACTTTTTTGCCCTTCCTGAAATGCTCTGGCCCCACAATTACTTTCGTACTTTGTGAAACTCATAGGGGTGCAGACGTACCGCATTACCAGTGCCAGTCACCTTTACTCTGCTCGTACGCGCCAGTAAGCCAAAGAGAAGGGTGGGGGCAAAAGAGAATGACCCTGGTGTCACTTTTTGGTACCTCTGCCCTAGGATAACCCTATTATCTCTGGTGTTATGCTGGCCAAATGTTTTAGGCTAATTTTCACTTGCGCTTCTACTTTCCACTGATGACTCATATGTTGACTATTACAAATAGTAATTGCATGAAAATTAATTCATAGTGTTTATAATCACCAATCATATGTGCGTGCAACCATGGAAAAACTGACTGAGTGCATAGGGAGAACAGAATATGTCCTACGTCGTGTTGCAGCACGGTTTAAGCAAGTCAATATTTCCAACATGCTGTTGAGTTCATTGATAGTCTTTGTGCCATATTTTATAATCTGTCGGACACAGCCTATTCCTGCTCTCCTAATGCGCTCAATCATTTCTTTCCATGGCTGTACAGTGATTAAAATAGGACACAAACTAAAATATTCAGATATATGCAATAAAAAGGAGAGGGAAGCCATTCCATATTTCCATTTATGGGTGTGCAAACAAAGGGGACAAAGGGGAAATGTAATGAAAGGTAGATGTCCAATCGGTGGGGATAACGAAGATGGAGTGAATAATTTTAGTGCAATATAGAGGAACCAATGAATGGAGGAAGAAACAAAACAGGGCAAACTGGCTGTGGCGTAATAGAGTAGTAGTAATTAGAGAAATGTTTGCAGGTCTATCGGAGTTAAGCAAATTAGAATTTCTTTGGAAAGCTAAAATAAAATGCAAATGGTAGGATAATTCTTATTACGGTAAAACAACTTAGTAATTACTGGAGGTATATGTAAAAAGTAACAGGGTCAACGTTCACAGAATAGAAATATATTGAATATTGCAGTAAATTATTGTCACCACCACCACCACCACCACCACCGTTGTTGTTGTTGTTATTATTATTATTATTATTATTATTATTATTATTATTATTATTATTATTATTATTATTATTATTATTATTATTATTATTATTATTATTATTATTATTATTATTATTATTATTATTATTATTATTATTATTATTATTATTATTATTATTATTATTATTATTATTATTATTATTATTATTATTATTATTATTATTATTATTATTATTATTATTATTATTATTATTATTATTATTATTATTATTATTATTATTATTATTATTATTATTATTATTATTATTATTATTATTATTATTATTATTATTATTATTATTATTATTATTATTATTATTATTATTATTATTATTGTTATTATTATTATTATTATTTATTGCTATCTTCATCATTGAAAGTTTTCTATAACATCAAAATTATAAGATATACAACAATAGAAAAGGAATATGAAAGCCATTTACTCACCCAAATTGTCAGCAATATCTAAACAAAGCGTACCATTGTAAATGCTCTGAAATAGCAGTTTCGGAGAACATCCGCTCAAACTATTGTATTAAACGCATTATTCCGCATGGAGTAAGTTGAACTATTTTAACAAACAGTGTATGACACAACTTGTTTGCACCTCTTGTATTCCAATTATTCTCTCGATATGAAATTACTTCACCGGTTGAGAATGCAGGTGAGAATAGACGATGGAATATGCAGTCGAGTTCACCCATCATTGATTGATTCCCAGAACTAGTTTCCACTCACGGTAGATTTCAATGAGAGTGGATGTAAATGAGAACACGGTATTCAAATACTGGATGTGTATTCAAGAATCTCTCCAGAACCGAGTACTTGGACCTCTTGCTTTAGAGTTCGTTCATAAGTGCCTTATGCCCTTCAATATATAAACCACATATCAAAGAGAGAGTTCCATTATTTTAAACACTTTAAATATTACCTGAAAGATCGAGAATAATTTTAGAGCCCTTTGAGTTTTCTCATTAAAACCTTACACTTTAAAATGAACCTAAACAAAATCTACTGCATAAACCTCTGTGTAGAATAGCTGCTGTTTTATATTACCTTTGCTTTAGTTTAGAAACTGCGGTTTATTAACTGCAGCATTTTCAAAAGGCATTAAGTGTAAATTGGTGTTACCAACAAATGCTTACAGTATAACAGAACTCACATACGGAAATCTGTTAGATATATGTGAAATAAAATTAACTCTCGATCACTGCTTCTGTGAACAACTAAGCAAATTTAATATTGAAAATATTAGAAGAATAAAATGCCAAAACTATGGTGCTTTTTACCACCACCACTACTACCACTACTACTACTCCTCCTACTACTAGTACTGCTGCGACAGAAGTCCCTACCGCTTAAGCCCAGGAAGGGCCTTGGCTTGCCGTCCAGCCACTGCGTCCCCCACCTCTGCCCACTACAGGCCTCATTGGTGGGGTGCAGTACTGGAGGGTGGGACGTAGTCAGCGCCCCGAGCCCACCACGACACAACAAAGTTGAATTTTAAACTTGTAGAAAATATATTCCTTTTTCCATTTAGTACGTTTATACTACCGATTAGAATGGACAGTTCACATACAAAAAAAAAAAAAAAAAAAAAAAAAAAAAAAAAAAAAAAAAAAAAAAGAAGAAGAGAAGAGAAAGGCATTTATTTCAAAAGTGTCTCTAAAATACATATTAAAGTTAGTATGCACATTTTTTATAATGCTCAAATATTGAACAATAAATTATATATCTTTTAAAGCATTTTAGACATAGTAAAATAAGTCCAAAATATATGTGCGCCACGTGCCAGATTCAATTGTTATAAAAACAATACAACTGTATGCCACAAAGAGCAAGATCAACAGGAAGACCGAGGGAAAGGTGGCGTGACCAATTTTAGTTCTGTTTGCAGATTCAACAGGTCAATAGGCTACCCTTAGACATGAAGAAGTAGTGGAAATGGAAGAAGAAGAAGAAGAAGAAGAAGAAGAAGAAGAAGAAGAAGAAGAAGAAGAAGAAGATTATGATGATGCATTTTATAACATATTTTTATGACACAAGCTACAAGGGCACCATCGGAATCTCTACGTTCTAATTAGAATTGGTTCTCACATCTCCCCCAAATTTGAACTTACACAGTACAAATCTCTGTTTAGGCCTATGTTTATGTATACAGCTCCAGCTTGTGTATACAGCTATGGTGCCACCAATTACATCAAGCATCTGAACACCAACCAGAACAGCAAATTGTTACCGGTGTACCCAGATAATCACCGGTGTACATACTACACGACGAACTCCAAGTGCGTACAATCGAGGAATTTATCAAAAACCTCAGACCACTAAACCAAGAGCTCACAACTTTCTCAACCCTCTTGTCATAAACTTTGGCAACTATGACCCTGATATACAAAGGCACGTAACCCCGCTGCAGCGCTTTGAGCACTCCATAGAAAACAATAACTCAGCCATCGACGTAGCCTCATGAACCCAAAAGTGACACTACACATGTAGTTACCCTCTGTTCATAGGCATCACATCGCTGATTACGTAGCCCACATCAACGAAGAAGTCACCGCCGACTTCACAGTTACAGGTATCTCACACACTCGCGCCAGGCCCAACACTGCATTTCAATATAGCACATGTAGATAGTTGATCTCTTAGTCTCAAGGTTTGCTTTCGTGACCTGCTAAGTTCCAATCTCAGGTTCACCTGCATAAACCCTACTAACTTCCATTTACAGCAATATTTCACCGCCATCAGCCTGAGTGTTGTGCAAACTTGGTATGTGTTGACCGCCAGGACTCAATACACGTGCTTCCGTGTACTGCATCCGAGCTAGGCAACAACATATACTAAGCAGGATGCTAACGCGGAACCTGCAAACACGCCCATTAAAATACCACCCAGAGTTCTTTGCCTTGCATGCTTAGTTTACTAACAGCCTGCGTATTGGGGGACGGTGTAGCCTGTGAGGATGATAGTCACTGGTGGCGGCGGGTGTGGGGCCACCTAAAACAGCAAATGCGATGTTTCTAAAGAAGTCATGTTCATTTCTTGCTGTTGTTTTCGTGTGATGGTACATTACTATTAAACTTTGAGAATCCTTGACCTAAACCGCAGCCTGACAAGCCACGTGATTAGTTTACCATGCCGACAATGAAAGCCTAAGCTTTTACTTTCTCTACTACGTATAGTAAAGGAGAGGAAGTGTTGCATTCCACCCAAAAATTCGATGTCGAGATTTAACCGGCATTATTATATCTGAATCGAAAAAAAAAGTATTTTTAGATAAAGGTCTGCCCGCGCGTGTCTGTGCGTGCGTGTGTGTGTGTGTGTATGCGTGTGTGTCTGTGTCTGTGTGTCTGTCAGTCTTTGGATAGCATAACTCCAAAACGAAAAGGCGGTTGAAAACCAAAGTTGGTATTTAAGGTTAATGTTTTTCAAGGATGCGACACGAAGATTTCGAAGAAAATTGCTGTACCCTAAACTACCCTTGAGATGGCAAATGTTTCCAAAATTTCAATATTCTTGAAAATAGCTCTAACAATTTTGATTAAAATGCCATATATTTGAGATATTTATGACAATTGAAATGAATATCTTGAATTTTCTGGCTATAGCCCATGTAGTCCTTTTTACTCTGGATGACTTTTGCATAACTGGTTAACCGTAAGAGACCAAATCTTACTATAAAAATGCAGATCCTGCTAAAACACACAATTTATGTCTGAATAATTTTTTTGTGGAGTTAACCATTTCGGAGATATTTCTAGCTGTGCGAGTTTTGGGGAACATATTCTATCAAATGGAATATCATCATTCATTTTTTGTATGTTAACCGTGCAGAGAGAACGGAATTTTAGAGCTTTAAAAGATTTGACTATCGCTCAAAGCCTACTGTATTCCCATATTCCCCTTGCACCTACAAGGAAATAAGGAATAAGATAATTTCTGCAAATGTTTATCTCAACTAACACGAAGAAGATGGAGGAATAAGAGATTGTAAGAACGGTTAGTACAAGAGTAGAGAAAGTCATGTGAGTGCAACACATCAGATGTTTTGCCCAAGGGAACACTGAAATGATATTTTAATCTGTTTAGTCAAAAAAAAATCGATTTTTGGATTTTTATTGCAGAAAATGCACCATACCTGAAAGAATATATCTGCAAAGCTTTAAACCCCTAGGGAGAGGGGAACACTTCTTTTGGGTGACATTTTTAAAGTGGTGCGCCTCTGCCTCTGCCTTTTAAATGGGCATGCCCCCACCTTCCATTTAAACTTTAAACTCATTTTTCTCGGAAACAATTTCTGTTTGATACTTTCTCATGTTCAAAATCTATTTTCTCCCACAAAAATCTAGCTAGAGATCTAAAACTTTTTTCCAATGTAGTTCAGAATATGGGTACTAAAATATCTGTTTGAAATTTTGATATATAATTTTTTAAAACAACTAATATAGTAATACGGTGCTTTAATAGCATTTTTACGCTTTGCCGTATTAGGAAATTTTAAGAAAAACTCTTCATTATATGAAAATTTCTATCTTTTAATTAGTAAAGATAATAATAAGAGATAATTTTTTAAAATAAACTTGGTAGTTCAACGCATATTGGAGAATACAGATTTTGATTATACCCAATAAAAGTGGTATAGACTAATATAAATTATTTTTCTACACCCATTTCTTTAATTGCTGGAAATGCCTGTGCAAAAAATTAAGCCTCTAACATCAATATATTAGAAAATCACCATTTTCACTTCAGTGTACAATTAAGGATACCCATCTGTGAAATTTTGAAAATCTACAGTTTTCACTGCATTGATTTGAAATTTTAAGGCAACAATCACTGTATGATGAGGGGTAACTGTGCTAAATTTCATACATTTAGTCAGATTAGTTGCTAACATATTAATATTTCATTATATTTTTTAAAATATTTGTATAAATGGTTCCCCACGATGTAATTTTGATTTGAAAAACTTAATAATTTTCAGTTATGTCCTGTAATAGAATGTTAGCAAATTGATGAAATAATTTTTTAATCTTGTTATTAGTTTGGATACAAATAAATTTTAAAGTTTAAAATCATAATTTTTTTCATTTAAATTTTGAAATGTAAACTTTAATATTTAATTACTCAGCAGTTATTCACGTTATGAAAAAATTATCTCATCATTTCTTTTTAATGTTATTTCTAAGCAGATACACCAAATTTCATGCATAAGTACTGAAAATTGCATCGTGTGGAGCATTTTAAAGAGCAAATAGTGTTAAAAATAAAAACATGGAAAAACTAAATTTGAAGTCATAGCAAGGATAATGGAACTGTATGGATTTAAATGGACACGACCACTTACAGGCAATCAGTTAGGCGGCCACGTGACATAGTTAAAAAGGCCGTAAGGCTATAAAAACATATCAAAATAAAGCAGAAGATTTATACTATTTGATAAAACAAAAGTCGATTTTTGACAATTTTTGAAATTTTTAGCCTTTTTACACAGATGGGTATCCTTAAACAATGGAGTGCATTAATCATTGTGTATACATCAATGAGGAAAATATTCTACAACTCTTACGTTCTGTCTGTTAATCATGTTTAGAGAACAGATAGACGGATGCAGTAATTATTACCAGCTGTAAGGTGTAAAAGAAAAATGACGGAAGCACGTGTTGTTTCTGCCAGCAAAATGCACCAAAATGACTAACCGGTTAAACTTTAACGGAGGCTCCTTTGCTTTAGGATAGGGGTAACGGGGAGCGCACTTTAGTCTGAACAAAGGCTGAAGTTCGCAGCAAATATGGAACTTTGATCAAAATGGACGAAACACAAATTGTGGGAGAAGAGTAAGGGAACGTCCCCTGTTTGGGGAGTGCAGTAGTCGGTACAAAGGAGCAGGAAGATAGCGTCTGCAAAGTGATAACGCTAGCCTTAACTCCAGTGAATTGAATTTGTTGAAATGTTCCAAAGAGTTATCAGATACACACTCCATTCACGATGACTTTGAAAGAGAAGTTGGGGATAGGGTGGTAGTGATGTTACTGAAGTGCACATGACACGTTGCTAACAATAACGTGAATGATATCCCCTTTATTGCAGGGCTTTATTCAACCTTAAATACAACGTATTCGTACTCGCTGATTATACTTAACATTTAATACAGACTTATGTGTTTTACACGATGTTTTCACCTGCCTCTAATCCTTCAGTATCCTCTTAATCTCGCTCTAAACCAGGTGCGCTACCTCTTTTACTATTGGCTGTGAAACACATGTCTTTGTTACAAGTTTGTAATGTTCCAAAAATAATTATTAAAATTTTGATGTGCTGCACTCACATAACTTTCTCTATTCTTGTACTAACCATTCCTACAAACTCTAATTCCTATATCTTCTTCGTGTTAGTTGAGATAAAATTTACAGAAATTATTGTTTATCTTCTTGTAGGTACAAGGAGAATATGAGAATACAGTAGACTTTGAGCGATAGTCAACTCCTTTAAAACTTTCAAATTCCGTTCTCTTTGCACGAATGACATATAAAAAATGAACAACGATGTTTCATTTGACAGAAATATAAGTTCTCCAAAACTCACACAAATAACAAGGAATATCTCCGAAATGGTTCACTCTACAAAAAAAGAAAATTATTTAGACATAAACTGTGTGGTTTTGCATGATCTACATTTTTGTATAGTACGATTTGGTCTATCTCTTACGGTACACCAGTTATGTAAAAGTCATCCAGAAGTAAATAGCACTAAATGGGCTCAAGATTTTCATTTCATTTACCATAAAGATATCTCAAACATATGGCATTTCAATCAAAATCATTAGAGCGATTTTCAAGAAAATCAAAGTTTTCGAAAAATTTTCCATATATAGAGTAGTTTAGGGAGGAGCAATTTTCTTCAAAATCTTCGTGTTGCATCCTTGAAATACATTAAACATAAATACCAATGTTGGTTTTTAAACGACTTTTGGTTTTTGAGTTATGCGTCCACAGACACAGACACAGACACACACACAGACACACACACAGACACATCTTACACACAACCACTTAAAGGTATTCAAAACTTTTATAAAATCAATTCAGTTGTGACTAACTCATAAGTGAACACTGTTCAAAATGTAAATCAAGCTATGTATTTCAATGCATGTAATATTACGCTCTGTAATGGGGCATGCAGATAATAAAGTACTGATATTAAAAAAAAACAACAACAAAAAAACCACACACAGACACACAGACACACACACACACACATACATACGCACGTACACACAGACCTTTTTTTATGAAAATCCTTTTTTGAACTCAGGGGGCCTCAAAACATATATTTCCGGTGAAATCTCAAAATCGAATTTTTGGGTGGGATACAATACTTCTAGTTTACTACATGTAGTAGAGAAAGTAAAAATAGAGGGGAACTGTTACTGTATCATAACATACCATGAACCTAATACAAACTTCACTATCACCAGCAACATATGCAAAAGGGCATCCGGAAATTAACAACAATTTCAGAAGAAAAAATAAGTAAAAATGTTTCAAAATTGAAACATGCCTACCTATTTTGTTTCTCAGCATAACGTCCTGCTTTACTTATTTTATCATTCGTGAGGTGTTTCCACGAGCTTAAGCATTGCCATGTTGTAGGCGGCTGCCACCAATACATTAACCCAAGATGTTCGGCACAGTTTCAACAAACAAAGAACAATAACTACTTAGGAAATAAATCTGTATCTCATCGGGGTAATATGCCTGTCTTGTACAATTTTGCTGTTCACTTAAGGTAACGTTAACTTGCACAATGTATTTTCTCCTCCGCTGACATAAAAATATCATATCTTTGGGTGAACATATCCAATTTGTTTGAAATTCTATGTGCTTATTATTATCATACCTATCTAACTACTATATAAATTTCAATGTTTTATGTAAGTCGTTTTACAAGATGTTTCATCAATTAATAAAAAAAAGATGAAGGTAATTTACTGTGGAATGGAAAATCATGATGACAAAAAAATTTATATGAACTATTTCATCTACATGTTTAATAATCTGAACCTGTAATACTTGCAACTCGTGCTTAAATTATTTTAATTAATGTTTAATTTGTTTTAATTTTTTTACAAAAAGTAGGTATGTAGCAGAATCTGTGATTCTTTAGGTTCAGTTTCAACGTTGCACAACTAATAATAACCACAAAAAATTAATGCGATTCCCTCCAATAGTTCCTGTGAAAAGGTATATTTTGTAAAGAAAAATCTGACGTGCTGCACTCACATGACTTTCTCTAATCTTGTACTTACCATTCTTACAGACTTTTATTCTTATATCTTCTTCGTGTTAGATGAGAGAAAAATTTGCAGAAATTATCTTATCGCTTATTTCCTGATAAGTGCAAGGGGAATATGAGAATACAGTAGGTTTTGGGCGCTAGACAAATCTTTTAAATTTTTGGGATTCCGTTCTCTTTGCACGGTTAACATACAACAATGAACAACGATGTTTCATTTGACGAGAGTTTAATTTTTCCGAAACTGACATAAATAACAAGGAATACCTCCTAAATAGTTCACTTTAAAAAAAAAAAAAAAAAGACAAATTGTGTGTTTTAGCAAGAACTACATATCTGTATAGTAACATTTAGTCTATCTCTGACGGTTCACCAGCTATGCAAAAGTCATCCAGAATAAAGCGGACAACATGAAAACAAATGAATGTATTTCGTTTGCCATAAAACATATCTAAAATATATGGCATTTTAATCAAAACTGTGAGAGCTATTTTCAAGAATATCGAAATTTTGGAAACATTTGCCATCTAAAGGGTGGTTTAGGGTACAGAAATTTTCTTCGAAATCTTCGTGTCGCATCCTTGAAAGACATTAAGCTTAAATACCAACTTTGATTTTGAACCGATTTTTCGTTTTTGACTTATGCTGTCCGCAGACAGGCACAGACACAGACACA
The DNA here is from genome assembly GCA_030765045.1 of Tenodera sinensis. Taxonomy (NCBI): domain Eukaryota; kingdom Metazoa; phylum Arthropoda; class Insecta; order Mantodea; family Mantidae; genus Tenodera; species Tenodera sinensis. The sequence continues at coordinate 45,040,989 of CM060964.1, read as the reverse complement.
GACACAGACACACACACACACACACACACGCGCGCGCGCGCGCACACACACGGACCTTTTTCTAAAAATGCTTTTTTTATTTAGGGAGCCTCAAAATATATATATATATATATATATATATATATATATATATATATATATATATATATATATATATATATATATTTCCGGTGAAATCTCGACATTTAATTTTTGGGTGGAATACAATACTTCCTCTACTTACTAAACGTAGCAGAGAAAGTAAAAATGTAATTAGCGGTAAACTGAGTATAAAGAATTTGGTGTACCTGGGACAGTTTCCTCCACTGTAGCTCTAGAACTTCCCATTATTTTTTAACATGACCTACACATCCTGGTTGTTCAATTTTCACATTACGTCATCTAGCATATAAACATTGAACTTTGCAGTACTTAAGGAGGCAAATTTGAAACCTGTGTCATATAGAGAAATGATAATATTTAAGTCCACAGCAGAGTGGTATTTCAATCGCCACACCCACTTTAGAAGTGCCAAATTTTACAGCCTATAACTACAAATATGACGAAGATATCATAAGAAAATAACTTTTACACGACTTACCGATATGTTGGTATAAAAAATCATAAATTTTATGTGTAATACAAATTAATGCCACCGCTCACTGCTGGTGTTTTTAAACACCAATGTTTGAGAGCTAGAATCAAAACTGAGAAAATTCAATGTCATAGCTGGGACTGCAACCACAAATCTTCCACTTTACTTGGTAGCTCAGTGGTTAGAGCAGTCACATATGAAATGGAAGATCCATGGTTCAAATCCTGTCCATGGCATTGAATTTTTCAGCCTTGATTCTACCTCTCTAACAAATGAGTGTTTTGCCAAATGAGTGTAGTTGAAATCAAACATGCTATTCTTACTGTGCAATCTGGGCTTTGACAGGATTACAATCTTTTACTGTAAACAAAATTACAACAATACAGTGTTATGTAGATTAGTCAACCTCACTACAATGAACACATGAAGCAATGCTAAATAAGGTTTCATGGATATAAATTAATTTTAAATTAACATGTATAATGATATCATCTGCTTTGAACTTTTAAAAATGCAAGCTTATTGTCTGAATAACTATCAAGCTTATCTAATTCAAATAAGGCTGTACACTCACAGATTTGTATTACTGTAATGTCCAACAAATTCCAAATTAAGAAAATAAATGTAAAGTCATTTAGTCTGTTACACAGAATAATTATTGTGAAAATAAAACTGTAAAATAATACAAATTGCTTTATTTAAGAACTGTTTATATTATCGGTGATGACCGACGTGTGGGTCGAGTTTCGTCTTTCATATTTCTTTGTTCAGTTTTGAACATTTAGGGTCACTTTGTTGTATTTCCTTCTTTCATTACGTATTCCCATACACTTCCTTTAGTGGACTGTATATTTCTGTAGGCTTCCACATCCAAGCATTCTAAAACCAACATCTCTCACCTCACAGTTGGTGGGACATTGCAGCATATATTTCATTTTGACAATGGCTGAAAATACAATAACAAATTTATCCTCTGAAACTCACATTTGACCTGTGATCTGTGCAGTGGGAGTGCACGCGGTCGTTACTTCCTAGATGGTCTCTTCAGATCACAAACAATTAAATAATCGCGAGAGCCAAAATGGATCCATGCACATAGAACAACCGCTGCAGCGTTTACCTCCATTGAAACAGTTCATAATTGGCACAGTGAAGCAATAGGGGAGACATGCTAAGCATAGGCTACTTTTTCATGGTTTCCGAGACCGGAGCCGCTATATCTCCCTCAAGAGATCCTTAATGGGTCCCCAAAGTCCTCACGATGCCAAAACTCCCAGAGGGGGGGGGGGGGGGCATCACAATCCTCATGCAGGGACGGGATGGAGAATCGAACCGAGGTACTCCAGTTCCTCAGCCAGGAACGTTACCAGGCGTAGTCGGCCAGTAATGTACCTACTCGTACCAAATTAACATTCCTAAATTCATGTTAAGGAGAACTGTGTGCGAAATTTCGCGATTTCTGAGAAAGGTCACGTATGACCAACTTTTAAGGCCGCAATGGAATCTGTAACATGTCAGAAGCAAGTAACTTGACCTTTCAATGACTTAAAAGAAAAATAAACCAATATGTTACCTTCGTACGTTTTTGTTATAATTATTATGATTAACTATCATCATCACCATCATCACCATCACCATCACCATCACCATCACCATCATCACCATCACCATCATCATCACCATCACCATCATCACCATCACCATCATCACCATCACCATCACCATCACCATCATCACCATCATCATTATTTGTAGTAGTAGCAGTAGTAATAGTAATGACGGTAGTGGCAGTGGTCGCGGTGGTCGTATACTTAACTTGTTCATTTTTTGCAATTTTGGAACATATTTTACAGATGCATTACCCTAATGGAACTGGGTATTACGCTTTTGATTAGAATATCAGGTAATTATAAACTACAAAGTATTTCCACATGATATTCAATTTTGGTTAAAAGAAAATCCTTAGATATAGCACTTTTTGCAGATATAGTAGCATTAACAGTAGGCAATGAAGATGATTTATAACGATCTACAAACAATCAGCATAAAACAGAACATCAGCACAGGATGGAAATTTAATTGGATAGTTGATATAAACGACAAAATACCAAAGTTCAATAAATAAAGCTGCGGGAATACTTAATAGTGTCGTCAAATCAGCTTAAGTACAAAGGCACACTCGTTTACGACTACACAAAACCTTAGCTACACTACCTATCCTGCGAGAGTGAGGCTTGGAGCTTAAAGAATAGCAACAGGTTAACATTAGGTTAACCCTAGCGGAATTTCGTGACCTTGGGATCGCGCTCCGAGAAAGTCGGTGGTATACACCAGGGTTGCCAATGTTTAAAAGTAAAATTATCGTACCAGCCACTCAAAATTATAGATTTGGATTCAAAATTATCGTACATCATAAACCAAATGCTACAACAATAAATGTATCAGCATAACACTTATGAAAATATAATAGTATTGATGTTTGTGGTATCCGCTTACAAGATTGATGATCTCAATCAGTATTACAACTTTAGGACTTATGTTTCTCGCACTGTTCATCTGAAAGTTCATCATCTTGCTCAGCTGTTGCAGCATTATACGTACAAATTTGTTGTTGAGTTAAACTTTAACATCTCGCTTGCATGTTTTCGGACCCACCGCGTTCTTTCATAAGCTGAGACGACCACAAAAAATCCATTTACCGTATCTAGTGCCAATCTGTTTGTAATTTTGGTTTTTATTAAACCTAGTTTGGAAAAAACTCTTTCACAAGAAGTGTTTCTGTGGGGCAATGAAATCACTGACTATGCAACCTCCACTAGTTCTTTGAAATCAGTATTTCCACCAAGGTGACGTGTTTAACAGCACTCCACAAACTGCCAGGTTCAGGCATATTCTTTATTTCACACGAATTATCACGTATTCCGAGTTTTCTCCATTGATCATCAATTTTCTGAACAGTGCCTTCTTCATTGAGATTACCAGATCTGGGCACACTGGCAACAAGAAGATAAAGTGTAGAAGGATTAGTACGATATGAAATGGTTGCCTTAGAGGGGTGAAGACAGGCTATGAGGGCAAAAGGGGTGTCGTTATTTGGAATTAATTTCATTTCGCTGGCTTGACAAACCAGTGAAAATGATATTTCGCCGGCATCGAAATTATCGTACATTCCCATAATTATCGTACGGGTTGACAACCCTGGTATACATAAAGGTAGCGGCGGCGTTAAGCAAATCATAACAAAGCGTTGATGTACTCCCGTGGGGGAAAAATGTAACGCCTGGCCGTTCTACACGGTACAGCACCTTGATTGATCATATGGGTTAGTAATATTACGATTTGGAACTTGTGACAACTTGTTGCTGCCGCTAAATAGCAGCTTTGGTTTTTAACCGACTTTTTGTTTTTGATTTATGCTCTTCACAGACAGACAGACAGACAGACAGACAGACAGACAGACAGATGCACACTCACAAGGACCTTTTTTTAAAAAATGATTTTTTTATTCATGGGGCCCCAAATCCCATATTTCCGGTGAAATCCTGATCTCCAAATTTTGGACTGAGTACAATGAAGGTAATCGAGAAAGTAAAAGAACATTGTGTCTGGTTGGATTAAAAAATATATACGAATTGAAATACTTCTGTGTGAGTAAGTGTTTCCAAATTTCCACTGCTGTTCGTCTATTGTTTTCAATATGTAGAGTACTGCACTTCCCCTATGGAAGGTCCATTCCTGACGATCCTCTCTTATGGATGTCTTAATAACGTCTTGCTATATGACAGGAGTGGGAGATATGTTCGTGTATATCGAGAATTGTATATTAAAAGCATTTTATTACCACTGGGGCCAAGTTTGCCATTGACATGCTCCAACGCTAAGCTTTCCAGAAGCTGAGCACCCTTGGGCTCGAAGTGGAATTCCAATTAGTGGCGTTGCAGTTCCGTGAGTCACAACCAGACACTATCACCTACCCCTTCGTGATATGAATCGCCAGACCTATACTTCACAGATTGCTCTTAATTGCTTTGATATTAAAATGGCTTACTTCAATTATAAACTTTATGTGCATAACGATCCATGCGACATGAAGTAACTTCTGGTGACCGAAACGACCATGTGCGTATCTGGAATTTCGACCAAAATAGGAATTGGTCATACTTCACTTATCTTCAGTGAAACGCTTCGAGGTTTAACCTGCCTTAAGAGTCCCCATACGTGAATTTACCAAATCCTACAGTTTCTATCCAATTTTTTCCAATGTTTGTCATACTCTACTTTAGCACGGTGAGAAGCCTGATTCAAATTGCATACAGCTGCTTTTCATACTGTAACAAAATGAACAATTCCACTCCAGTTGCTCTTCTATCACTTTATTATCTTCTATAATTTTACCACAAATACATAGTTTTCTTCTTGTTAACACATCTAAAGCATTTCGAGCTATCACAACTCTCAATTTTCATTTATCATAACCTTGTTCAGTCCTTTTAGTGTCCTTCTTCACTTCCTCTGTTTCTCGTGCATTAATTACGACGATGTAGTCATTCGCGACGCCAGTTGAATCTTCTTACGACGTACCACAAGACGACACACACGCACAGCTGTCCTGCGCACACCGACCGACTCGTGACTGGAACACTAACTCCAAAAACCTAACGTTCTGACCGACCGTGAAGTTACTTGTAGGCTGAGGTCCAGCTTGAGTGATTTTGCTGCGTATCTATCCCCAATGGGTTTTAACCGCAGATAGGAAATTTATAGGAAAAGGTACTTAGGGTGGCATGTTTTAATTTTAGATGGTTTGGGTATAGAAGTAAGCCTATTGCCCCTTGACGGTTGTCTCACGGTGTACAGCAATGTCTGCAAACTGTTGTATGTAAAAGTGAAGATTATACAAAATTTGTGGAATTTTGAATTTTGGTTGGGAAACATTTTGAGAGCCGAACAGTTCTTGAGTGGGACTAAATAAGGAGCTCAGCTTTAGCTGCTGGTGAACAACGCTCTGCTCTTCTCTGTCCTCCTTATATATATAGGGGATGACGTCACAGCGCCTTTCTCGATTTTCACACACACAGGCACCGGTAATAACGCAGCTAGAAGTCTCGCGAACGTTCTCGAAATCCTTTTTGATTCTGCCGCTTCGAATGTTGACAGATACGTACACACAGCAGTCGTGTGAGGGAACCTGACCTTCAACAAATTTGCCCGGTTGCCGGCACGCCATGTGGTGTGAAGTAGTTGGCCCCGTCTGTCCTTCGTTGTGCGCCGAACTCGACGTCACAATACTTTTCGACAAAAAGGACTATATTTTGGTTCTATCCTACTAATTGATCACGCTAGACAGAATAAACCCGAAGGATATGCGCAGCTATCAACACAACTGCACACTGCACACTGCACACGATGCAACAATCTTGTATACTTTTTTTAAAAAAGAAGTCAATATTATCTCTTTTATTCACAAAACTAGCATTCAGGATTACTATACACTTAGGGTTGTTTCAGAAACAAAAGACTAGCATTTGGAACAAGTTATCCAGAGTGGTCGGTTTAATTTTACCATATCTTGAGCATATTTAAAAGTGAAACAAAATTATATGCCAGTTTATAAATTGATTCTCTCAGAGTATGTGATCAAATGTTGGACAATATTACTTACGAACATTGTATGCCCTATTTTATTTCCCAAAAGTGCAGGAGAAAATCGCAGACGAGTAAAAGACATTGATGGTAAATGGGAAAAACTGGAAAATGGCTGAGCGAACGTGATTCTTATTTAAAGATCTGATGTGTTGCTGTCACATGACTTTCTCTACTCTGTACTAACTATTCTTAAAACATTTTATTCCTGTATCTTCTTCGTGTTAGTTGCGATCAAGATTTGTACAAATTATCATATTGTTTATTTTCTTGAAAGTGCAAGGGGAATATGGGAATACTGTAGGCTTTGAGCGATAGTTTGATCTATTAAAGCTTTGAGATTTCGTTCTCTTTGCAAGGCTAACATATAACAAACTGAACAACGATGTCGCATTTGACGAAAGTTTAAGTTTTCCGAAACTGACACAAATAACAAGGAATGTCTCCAAAATGATTCACTCTAATATATATGATTTGGTGTATCTCTTACGGTTTAGGAGTTATTCAGAAGTCATCCAGAGTAAATAGGACTACACGGGCTATAGCCAGAAAATTCAAAATCTACTTTTCATTTGTCATAAAAATATCTTAAGTATGTGTCATTTTAATCAAAATCGTTAGAGCCATTTTTTAATCAAATCAAAATTTTCCATATAAAAGGTAGTTTAGGGTAAGGTTATTTTCTTAAAAATCTTCGTGTCGTGTCCTTGAAAAACATTAAACTTAAACACCAACTTTGGTTCTTAATCGATTTTTCGTTTTTCAGTTATGCTGTCCACAGACTGACAGACTGACAGACACACACACACACATACACACAAACACACACACACACGTACACATATTCGGGAGGTCGTGGGTTCGATCCCATGGCCGCACTCTGACGTGTGTTTTTCCGTGGTTTCCCCATGTCACTTAGGCGAATGCTGTGGTGCGTTATTTCATACCATGATTTCATTTCCCTTCATTCCATTTCCTTATCATTTTTCATGTGTACTTTCATGATTGCGCATGGTAACAGCTGTTCTCGGCGCTAGGTGACGTTTGGCTGGCCATGCTCTTTCGGGGGGGGGGGACTTCAGTGCGACACCAGAACCACGGTGTGATGGCTGCTTGGCGGGGCCTGGCGCTGGGATGAAGAGATCTCGACACTTGTTAGGGACTTCCGCGCGTCTCTGTGGCCTGTCTAGCTGCGACCCTGTGTGACACCTTCGTTTCCCTAATTTCATCCATGCCTCCTGGGGCATGTAGTCACAATAGATCTGTGTTGGTCGAAGTGAGGGAGGTGCCCTCTCTGTGTCCGTAAGCCCGCCTCGGTAGCGCTCTACCTCACGTTTAAGAGGTCGCGAGTTCGAATCTCGCTTAGGATAAATTATCCGGGTAAGGTCTTTTTCCGAGGTTTTCCCTTATCCTGAGAAGACGAATGTCGGGTAACTTAAAGCTCCATGGACCTCGGGCTCATTTGAGCATCATTTCACCCGTTTAATTCATTCATTCACCGTCCGATATGACTCAATGTTTCGAGGACATTCATTAAAAAAAATGTGTCAGTACCCATTACCTTTTTAACATTGTTTAGCTATTTCTTATTACTTTTTTACATGAGTCACATTATGACTACCGTGACATTTCATTGTTGCTCAGAACGACACCCATGAAAACTTTGGAACTATTACGCCATTCGATAGTAGAAACAGTGATTGTCAATAACTATTAACTGCATGCACAAAATTAAAAGACAGAATTTTAAAAATTACATAACGTGCACATAAAGTACCCTCCCCCGTTGGAATTGCTAGGGCTAACTTTTGGAAACAAAAAGAAATCACAAGGTGTTAGGTCAGGACTGGATAGTGAGGCGTCCATGGTGCTCATCTTTAAATCATCCAGATAGTCAATTGTTAGTTTTGCTGTATGCGACGATGCGTTGTCAAGGTGTAAAACAAGTTTTCCTTTTTTCTTTCAAAAAATTGCTCTAAACATGCATTTGCGTACCAAAGGCATTAATGGTACGTCTATCTTCAAATACTGTAGTGGCAATATGGCTAGTTTTAGAAAAAAAATTGAAACCATCTTCTTACCAGCGAAATCGTCGGACTTTCATAGGGTTAGTTTCTCTTCGAAAGACCCATTGAGCCAGTTGACTTTCCTTTTCAGCATCATTACAGTAAAATGTAGATTCATCTCCAAGTATATTCCAAACCACATTCAAAGTGCTGTCTGAAGTTTCCCACGCCTTTTCTGCACCAATCAATGCGTTGTTGTGTTTAATTGGAAGCCACTTTATATTAAATCCATGACAATCAAGTTTGCTCACTTCTAAGTGTTGATGTGTAATATTTTGAACTTGACATACAGCGGCAATATTTTCCTCAGTAACTGCAGTTCTTGGGTGTCTTTCACGAAAGTCATCACTTAAAAGAAGTCCATATATCATTTGGATGCGCTGCACCAATTATGAATAGTTGCCTCAGATTGGGCTTCCTCGCCTAATGCAATTCTAAACCTATCTTCACATTGTTTAGGCGTGAAAAAATATCATAGCCTGGAAATACTCTTTAGTCAAATTCATTTTTGGGTGGTCCTCAAATTACCTGGCAGTAAGCTCGCAATGCATTAGATAACAGCGTCAAATATAAAGAAATTTCACTTGTTTATAGAAGCAGGCATTCTAAAAATGTTCAATATTGCAACAAAAACGACGAAGTCCAGCGTAATTATTTTGTTTTCTTCCAAAAGCTTTTGCAGAAACACACAGTTATTTTTACTGACGTTAACACAGCCTACTGTCTTTCGTACGTATTACAACTCACAACTGTTTTCCTCTCGTAACCTTGACTCACTGCCTTCTGCCTTTCTTCAGTTTCTCTGTGTCTCAAACAGTTGATTTTGACGTTACATTAACTGATTCGCTATCTTCCTTTCGACGCGACGACACGCGCAACTGACAGACACACACGCGCGTGTGCACATACACACACTAATTATGACGACTCATGTCTATAGCTAACTGCTAACTCTTCTCGCCACCTCGCCTTCTTAGATAGCGAGAATGACGTAACACGAACCTTTCTCGGAATTCAACAAATACGCCGGTTGCCGGACACTTCTCGAATAATCTGGAAAATCCCGTTTTGTTCTTCCGCTCCGATTGTTGTTATGGGTTCACAACAGTCGCGTTAGGTAGCCTGACCTTGAGCGCCTTTGATACACGCACAGCCAGTGGGGTCGGGCAGCTCAACCACAACCGTTCTTTGCTGTATGCCATGGCCGACGTCACAGTACTACTGTCGTATTATTACTGGATAATTCACATCCTGTTGCAAAATCACGAAACTGAAATTTGAAAGAGACGAACTACACATATCTCTGATGACTATGGCAGATTTCTATCATCAAGGAAGCGAATAATGATGGCTGGCCATATCGAAATACGCCATAGTGTCAAAACAAGTTATAGTGCATCAGGTAATAAACTGTTAAACCAAAATACTTACGTGCATCTCACTTTTTCAGTGCTCCTTATAAATTCACCACAAGAAGAGTAAAGCATCGATTCCTATCTTGAGGTACCTAGGGCTACGTAATTGTTAAAGAAGTATATTATTTTACAAACGTTGTCTTACAAGCTGTTCACTCCCTGTTTTACAACCTTCCAGAAAGTAAGTGTTAACTGGAAACAGTGGATCAAGAAACTAGATGCAAACATAAACTCCACTTGTGATTTTATAGCCGTGAAAGATTACGGTCTGAAGCAGTAAAAGTCTCACTGCTACCTACGGACTGATTTAGGGGCAAAAATAAAAATACTTCACTGGCCACTATGTTACTCTGTAGCGGGATTCTGTGCTGGGCCCTAAAGACTATTCCTTTTACACTATGAAATAGAATCCAACTCAATTACTGTTAGCAACAACGCTGAAATATTGCTGAAGACCGGATATAATATTCCTCATACAGTATGCTTAAAGCGATAGTCAAATATTTTAAGGGCTGGTCGTTATGTGATGACTTGAAGCTCCATTCTCTTTGTATAGCCAATAGATAGCAGAATAATAATGACTTCCTATCTGAAAGTTCAGAACAATAACAAAGAATAAGTCGGAAATGGTTTGCCCCAGAAAAAAAGCATTTAATATAAATGTGCTTTAACAAGATCTACATTTTGTGTGAAAGAAGAGTCACCGAGAACAGCTTCAGAAGCTATTTCAAGAAAATTCAAGACACAAATTTCATTTTTTATAAAAATATCTTAAACATGTGGCATTTCAATTAATATTATAAAGCTATTTTGGAGAAAATTTAATTAATTTTCTTCGCTGCAAAGTGTAGTTCTGAATAGGGGTATTTTCTTGAAAATCTTCGTGTCGCACCCTTGGAAGACGCTGAACTTAAATGGCAAGCATGGTTTTTGACCAACTTTTCGTTTTTGAATTCTGCTGTTCATAGACAGAAGTGACGCCGGCCGTGGCGCACAACAAAGGACGGTCGGGGCCAAGCTACTCCACACCACATACCAGGCATAGCGGATATCAAAGGTGCTTAAGGTCAAGTTTCTGCACACCACTCATGCGAGCAAACACGCGACTAACTACAATGAGCGTGGCGCATAACAAAGGATTACTGGAACGTTCCAGAGCCATCCGGCAGCCGGCGTATTTGTAAAAGTCAGGAAAGTTACGTTATCCCCGCTACATAAGGAGGCGAGGAAACAGCAGAGGAGAGAGTTACAGGCCTGAGTCGCTCAGTGTGTCAGTGAGTGCGAGGCAGTTGTGTGTTTGTGTGTGTGTGCGTGTGTGTGTGGTACTGTCGTCGTGAAAATGAAGAAGTTTTAACGAATGTTGAGTGATTTTATCGTCGGAGTTAGTGTTTGAGAGACAGAGGAAGTGAAGAGAGACAGTGAAAGGAGTGAATCAAGGTCACGAGAAGAAAACAGTTGCGAGTCGTGATATCACGGACGACTGTAAACTGTGTTATCTTCAGTAGAAGTGTTTTTTTTTTTCTGAAATAGTTTAGAAGAAAAATAAAGTGAGAAAAAGGTATGTGGACTTACACAGAATTTAGATACAACCCCCTTATGTTTTGTAAACATTAATGTATATCCAGTGACCTTTTTTCACTGTTAATGTAGTTGCTCTCCGATCTCATTGATTTTATAATATTTATGTCAACGTAGGCATTGAAGGCCTATAGTAGCGATGTCCAACGTTTGTGAAAGAGGGGAGGTTGGATTTGTGTCCCTCCACTTCACGCGGACTGCGCCACTCTTTTAACTTCTAATTTTGTTGCAGTTGTTGTTTGGTTATATGTGCGTTGTGTTTTGTTTACGAAACCACTTTCAAATCTTAAGCGATAAGCAGTGACTTCTTTGATACTGCTTAAGTTTAAGAAGTCTATCAATATTTGGTGACAATGTCGAAGTGAATAGCCTGAGAAGATACACCAAGTGATCGTCGCGTAATCTATTGCGCTAAAGACTTTTAATATAGTTCAATTTGCAGAAACTGTTCGAAAATATAGTAGAACTATACTCACTCTTATACACACGATTTTTACAAACGCTTATTTCTCTATCTTTAATCGAAATAAGCATTTTCAGAAATTATCTTAGTGCAAATTTTCTTGTAGCTGCAGGGGAATATGGGAATACAGTAGGCTTTAAGCGACAGTGAAATGTTTAGGAGTCGATTGCTATGCGATGCCTTTAAAATTCCGTTCTCTTTGCAAGGCCAAGAGATAAAAAAATTAATTACACATTCCTATTTGAGAGAAGCGTAAATATTGGCAATTTCAAATAAATAATAAAGAATATCGTGGAAATGGTTCACTAAAAAAGAATAAGAAAATAAGCATTTGAGATAAATTGTGTGTTTTAACGGGATCCACATTTTTTATTTAGTAAACTTTTCTCTGTCTCTTACTGTTCACCATTTATGCAAAAATCAGTCAGAATGATGTCTTCTGAGGTAATTTCCAGGAAATTCATATTATGATTTAGAAACTGTCACGGATTGGCCTGTTTGTGTCTGTCACTGGATACTGACTGGTTGTGAGCTACTTCACCCTCTGACTGAAAGAATAGCAGCTAATTACGTAAGCGTCTCCACTCCAAAGAGACAAGGTTGGACATCGCTGCACAGGCACGTGTTTATTCAAGCAACCAATCTGTGTTCACATTTCGTGGGTGGGATGTGAATTGTGATTTGAACTACATTGCCTAAATGGGCAGTCTAACCTAACCACAACTGTACTTTGGGATGAATTGTAAAGTTGATAATGCCTTAATGTAAATTTTATTCTGTAAGGAAGCGAATATCGATTATCGAACGACAGTTTATGGACTTGTGAGTGTGGAAGTGCAGAGATCTCCCTGCGCTTGACTTATTCCTCAGACCGAGCAGAGATTTAAGTTGAGGATTCTAGAATACGGTTCTGGCGGAAAGATGTGTTATCTTTTCATGTGAAACTTGGCTTACCTACCAGCCCAGGTCGCGAAAGAAGAATACCAGGGTAGTTGAAATAACAAATGAGATCTTATTGTTTGCATTTTGTAGAGCTCAGGTAAAACATTTTGTTTTCCGTGGTCTGAACGACAGAGAATAAACGTAGTCCAAGGAAAACAAACCTTACTTTGTATTACCCCCGAGGTTTTTAAATACAGTAAAACCTGTCTAAAACGGAACACGATCGTTCCAGTAAATTTTTTTTCCGTTTTCACGGGTTTCCGTCTTACAATGGCTTGTACATATTTTAGTAAAACAGAGTACAAAAATATAATGTATACAATTAAACTGAAGGAATAATTTAAAATAAAATTCTGTAAATAAAAAAAAGATTCAATTGTACGTTTTGTTGTATTTTCATCTTACATGTCATACATAATTGCAGTTTCTCCATTAGTTTCTTTTCCCCCACATATCCTTCAAAGTGCACTGTCGCGACTTGTTCACAAGAGAACGCTCTATAATCTCCTTTGCATCCTGCATCAGCTCCAGGAGTTCTGGAACATTCTTGGAAGCTGCAAATTCCTGAAGGTCTGATACTTCTCTAAAAGTGCATAATTTTGGCTCCCTTTCGTTGGCTTCGTCGTCGTCCATTCGTTCCATGACTTCACAACTGCTGCTTCCAGCAGCAATATCTGATGCACTTTGAATGTCTTCAGTCGTGGCAAGTTCGTTATCAAAGCACGTAACTATGTATTGAAGCATAATGACAATCCGTCTTAGGTTATTTATGCAAACGGTTCCGGAAAAAACTATTCCGTTTTCGCGTTAGGCAGTTTTCCTGTTTAGAGTATTATTTAACATAGGAAATAGCTCCGTTCCGAGATTTATTTTCCGGTTGTTCAGGTTTCCGGTATATAGGAGGTCCGATTTAGTCAGGTTTTACTGTATTAGATGTCATACATGATGCTCTATAGCTGAACAGCTTAAATATATCCACACTTAAAATCAAAGTCATTCTATGCATTATAATCCGTGATAGTGGAATTACTGACCGGTTATATAAGTAATGTAATAGAGAAAAGATAGATAAATGAATAGTTTTCGCATGTTAAAATCAGCACGTAATACGGGAAAAAAATAGTTGAATCTTTTTAAGGGGATAAGAAGTCATTAGCAAGGAAAGTTAAGTGTTAAGGGAAAAAAATTGGTGGTAAGTTAGTATACAGTTTGTTCAGCAGCCTATGGTCCCTAACAGGGATGCAGCCAGCCAGTACGTTGGTAAACAATTCTAGGTACACAGCGATATTTCAAGTTGGACTCAACCGTCTGGTTACACTTACGAAAGTAGTACCAACCTTAGAATGTGCATTCATGCTAGAGTAAAGAAGTCACTCAAACCAGCGGAACCTAAATGTTATTCTATGGGACTGAGATCATAAATGTATGGGGGCAAGTAAACGGCAATGTGACCCAATGAAATAAAAAATGTGTCCACTTTAAGAACCTCTTTAGGTTTGATTGTTTCAGTCATCCCATATAAATCTATTTCATGCATAGAACTGTCTCTCTGAATCCCTATGTTCTGTAACCACAATATTACAGCAGATTTTACAGCACCCTAGGCGGGGCTTTATCCACTTCTACACTACTTTTTTCATCACTTCCGACATAAAACTAGTGACTCGTACGATTTTACAACTGAAATTAAGAGCGATGAAGTACAGTGCGAATAAAATTGGAGGTAAACGTAGTTGCAAAAGTGAGGAATATAAACATTATGGTTGTAAGTGAACCAAATTCAAAGGATGTGTCCAGTAGTGAATGGAATAAACATAAGAGAAAGCATATGGCAATAAAACTTTTGAACAAGAAGCTTGAGATGACAAATTTGAAGATGGAAGAAGGATATTTACGGATTTATTTTAAACATTTTAAGATTTATGCTTGTTACAGTTCACCAAAGATACCATTTGACGACTTTAAGAATGAGGTGGATGCTATTATGGAAGACAGAGTGGCAGGAGGAGAAAGTATTATAATGGACCAAGAAGATCATCCCAAATATTCCCAGGCGACTGACCTGTAAGCACAGACCAGTGGATTATTTCCTGATCCAGATACTGACAGGCCATCAAAGACTTAAATACTATGCAAAGAAGATGGGGAAAGCAAACAATGAGGAATGTGGCTACTGCTCTGGGGACACACTGGAACAGTTCTGCTGCCCAAGATGGGAGCTAGACAGAACTGAAGCATATAAAAAATTAGGACAAGCGGTAACGTTTGACAACTTTGAAGATCTCACGGTAGGAAGTCGTGAAGCCTGTACCATTCTGAAAATACTAGCAAAACCTATAATGAAGATAAAAATTAAGACGAAGAACGACAATGAGTGGTGCTAAGTAGACAGTTGCCACTTTGATGATACGCTAATAGCAGTCCCAAAGTGGTATGCGGAGAAGGCAAAAAAAAAAAAAAAAAAAAAAAAAAAAGAGAGAGAGACTTGACTGGAACTCTCAAGGTATAAGGAGGAAAGGAAAAGGGCCATAGCAGAAGAGATAGCAGCATAGAGAAAGATAGCAGAAAGGGAGTGAAGTAGCAGGACTTGCAAAACAGAGGACAAGATAGAGAAACTTCAGAGGAACCTAACGAATTAAGTAATTACTTTTATTCAATAGTTTTGTAACCATCAGTGGGTAAATAGTTACTATCTGCCTATATTACATCAGTAACCATTATGTTGTTTTCTGCACGCTTGTAACCTATGAGGAAGGAGAGATGGGAGTGAGTATTCCTGTAAATAGCCATGTGCCTGAGAGAGGATGAGCGCGTGAGTAACGGGCTCTGACCGCCAACTAGCAAATTAATTATGTAATTTAATCTCTAGTTCTCTTAACGGATTTCGAGCGCTACAAAACCAATATAGGGAGTCGTCCCTCTCGAATTATGAGCCTTGCATAGCTGCACATTGGAATAATCCTCCCAGGGAGAGTGAATTTCAGAAGTTGGGAAGGAAGTAAACAAAAATTCACAGACTAACGTTGGCAACAAGCCCATCTCATTCACCCTTATCTTGCTCTTTCCCCATGCACGAAAAAGGGGGGTTGTAAAAATATCATATTACTTTACGGTATGACATACAGAATTTTAATCTCTAAATGGCCAAACAACCTATCTTCTTTTTCATGTAATACACATATTTATCGGAATGCTTATTAAACAAAAATGTATCAATATTCTTGTTCCCAGTTCTTCATTTTTTCTACTTGGATATTTGAGTATTTTAACATATTATCATTTTTATGCCCTTCTAATGTTTTCATGTATCATTAATCTCACATAACATAATCCCGGTGGACTGCAAAACAAGTATTAGTAGTAATTAGTGATGACGATGACGATGACGATGACGATGACGATGACGATGACGATGACGATGACGATGACGATGACGATGACGGCGACGGCGACGGCGACGGCGACGGCGACGGCGACGGCGACGGCGACGGCGACGGGGACGGGGACGGGGACGGGGACGGGGACGGGGACGGGGACGGGGACGGGGACGGGGACGGGGACGGGGACGGGGACGGGGACGGGGACGGGGACGGGGACGGGGACGGGGACGGGGACGGGGACGGGGACGGGGACGGGGACGGGGACGGGGACGGGGACGGGGACGGGGACGGGGACGGGGACGGGGACGGGGACGGGGACGGGGACGGGGACGGGGACGGGGACGGGGACGGGGACGGGGACGGGGACGGGGACGGGGACGGGGACGGGGACGGGGACGGGGACGGGGACGGGGACGGGGACGGGGACGGGGACGGGGACGGGGACGGGGACGGGGACGGGGACGGGGACAGGGACAGGGACAGGGACAGGGACAGGGACAGGGACAGGGACAGGGACAGGGACAGGGACAGCGACAGCGACAGGGACAGGGACAGCGACAGCGACAGCGACAGCGACAGGGACAGGGACAGGGACAGGGACAGGGACAGGGACAGGGACAGGGACAGGGACAGGGACAGGGACAGGGACAGGGACAGGGACAGGGACAGGGACAGGGACAGCGACAGCGACAGCGACAGCGACAGCGACAGCGACAGCGACAGCGACAGCGACAGCAATAGCGATAGCGATAGCGATAACGATAGCGATAACGATAATGATAACGATAATGATAATGATAATGATAATGATCATGATCATGATGATGATGATGATAGTACTACTAGTAGTAGTACACGTGGACATTGTGCAGTATGCATGACGTCATAGTTTATCTTTATTGTGCCAGCAATTGGTTAATGTTTCATATAATATGCTTATACTATGAAGATAACTTCACAACTCTACCTATAGGTCCTAAATGACAAGCAACAAAAAGAATATGCTGAAATGCAATAAGCAGGAGACGCAAAAATAGCTGACATTCCGATGAGAATTTAATTGGATGTAAAATGTTTCTTGTTATTGCTCCATAGTAAATGTGTGTACTATACAACAAAAAAGGCTATGTAAAACATAAAGAACAATCAAATTCTGCTTATACTCGTAACGGTATTGCATGTATGGTATACATGTTTTTTAAACAGCTTTAGCATCAAAAGCTCAAAATCACTTTCGTTGCAATTCTACTGCAATTATACCAGTAATAAAGTTACTGGTCCACAGAGGCTTCTATGAATAGTCACAGCTGAACCTTGGTCAAACTTTTCAAAAATTTTCAAAATTAGACTTCTTGTTAAAAAGAAACATTTATGTTTTCTACATACATTTCTAGCATCTTTTGATGAAACTATCCAGTGATATTGATGCCCCTAGCTCTTGAAAACTGTGGGTAATGGAGAGATTCCATTACCAGTTTTGGATTGAAGATGGATAAGTATACAACAAGCACTCATTAATTCATCAGGGCCAAAAAAGTTTACGGCCATTGTTATCAAACTACAAGTAATAGACCAAATACCGTGTTGTCACTAGAATCACGAATGAAGCGCATTTATAGCTAGAATATCCATGTGCTGACGTTGAGCTTTGGAACCCCCACCTGGTTACCAGAGTGACAAGTGAATGCAGAAATACGAAATACCAATATTAACCAACTAAACTGCAATGATAAGCTTAGTTCCAGCACTTTTTAATTGTTGCTACAACAAATGGTTAGCCATTTCTTGACCTTTAATAACAATAATCAAGAGGCATCTTATTCAAAAGAAGGGGTACCATAACTTGAAGTTTGGCTTAACAGAACGAGATGGCTCCGCGGTAATGTATGAGTCTCACATTTAGGAGGATCCAGATTCGATTCCCGGTGACCACCCACTCTGACTGTAGGTTTTTATTTGTGGGTTTCCTCCGTCGGTAGGCGAATATTGAGGTGGTTTCTAATCTACCAAGCTTTCCTTTCCCTCGTTTTCCTTCCATTCCGTCTCCCTCACAGAGGTGTATGGCGGGAATATATGCGTAAATGCATACTGGGGAAAAGAGTATTTCCCATGAACACCAGAGTGCTGCCTTTTGGACAACACACAACCAACACACATATCTGCACTTATGCCCCTAACATCCTTTGTAAATTGATTAATTAAGTTCAGCATTTTAAAATGTTTAAATTTAGGACAATGGGTATCGAAGAATGAACTAGATATTGGTAACTGTCATCGTATTTTCGTGCAGAGTAAATACCTTATGGATATTGATACTAGTGATACCTTAAGAATACCTTAAGCAATTATACAAAAAATCTTATGTGTTGCACTCAGATAACTTACTCTACTCTTGTACTAACTGTTCTTGCAAACCTTCATTCCTCTTATCTTCATGTTAGTCGAGATAAACATTTGCAAACATTATTTTATTTCCAACTTCCTGTAGGAGCAAAGTGATTATGAGAATACAGTAGGCCTTGAGCTATAGTCAAAAGGCTTTGAAATTACGTTTTCTTTGCACGGCCAAGAGATAAAAGGATGAACAACGACCTTCAATTTGAGAACAGCTTGCAAACGTCATATAAACAACAACGAATATCTCCGAAACAGTTCATTCCACAAAAAAGAAATGAATTTGGACCTAACTGGTGCGTTTTAACGCGATCTAGTTTGTATAGTAAGATTTGTTCTATCTGTTACGGTTTACCAGATATGTGAAAGTCATCCAGAGTAAACAGAACTACATGGGCTATAGCCAGATGATTCTAAATGTACATTTCATTTGGCATAAAAATTTCTTAAACATATATAATTTTAATCAAAATTGTTTGAGCTATTTTTAGAAAATTAAAATTTTCGAAAATTTTTCCATGTAAAGGCAAGCTTAGGGTGAAGAAGTTTTTGCAAAATCTTCGGGAGTTATTCTTGAAAGACATTAAATACCTACATTAGATTTTAACCGAGTTTTCATTTTTAAGTTATGCTGTTCACAGAAGGACTCACACAAGACCTTGTTCTAAAAGTGCTCTTTTTGGTTTCAGGGGGCCTCAAAACAAATATTTCTGGTGAAATCTCGATATCGAAATTTTAGGTCGAATAAAATACTTCCCCCAATTTATGTAATAAGGAAAGCAAATAAGAAAAGATGGTGCAATAAGTTTGTTTAAAATGCTCTCAGGATGTGTGATTTCTGACGTAGTTCAGTAGAATCCCGATAACTGAACCTAGGGGCTGTCGAGTTACCGAAGTGTCGAGTTTTACAGAATAAGGGTTTGTTATTCACAACTCATAATATTGTACATTACATAAATACTGCAAATTACATAAATACATATTCTAGTACAATACAGGTAACAAAGGTGTTACATTCTAAAATTAAAGTATTAAAGTGTTTCCCATAGTTCGGTCTCTTTAACACAACTACTTAGTTTCCATTGTCATGTCAATTTGTCTTTTCTTCTCGTTCGATACTTTCACTAGCACAAACACAACACTAACAGTAACAGCAAGCCTACAATCTTGGAAACTGCACTACAACCAGAAATTTGTAACTCAAATTTTAGCTTACGACGTACACAGATATCTTCTACATGTGGCGAACGATCTTGCTTGAATGTACACGAGTGACATCATGCAAATTGATGATGTGGGTAATGTCTCTGTTTATTTCCTTGAAATGTTTAAACACTCACGGTCCGCGGAAGTCGGAAAGATAAACTGACACTTCTATGGTCTTACAAAAACAAAAATGAACTGGATCATAAACCACTGCGCAGTTGTCACGTCTAAAAATACCTTTGTACTGGGCAAAGCAAAAAAGCTTCAAACCTTCCAAACAAGTGTTTGTGCTATATATCCACAATATTAACGGCAAGCTTTTGATTTTATGACAATGGTCTATCGGCTGCATATATTCTGACTGGATATCGAAGGTCAATACGTGGTCAGCCCTTTTGTTACTGTGAGGGAGGTTGCGATAGGCTGTATACATATACTAATTTAATTTTACCTATACTACCGCATAGTAGATAACAGAAATTATTACAGTCAAGTTTAACTATAAAAAATAAACAAACATTAAAATAAAACATGGTTGTCGAGTTATGGAGAGTCGAGTTATCGGGTTTCTACTGGATAAACAGAACACGGGATAACATCATGAGAATAGAACATTGCATATGCCCTTAAGATGTGTCATATGATCGTTTGGTGGTTGGGAATGCCTACAGAACCTTGAGTTTAACAAAGGCACCTGGGAGGTACTTAGATAAATTGAAAACGAGCTTTAATACGAGGGCTGTAACAATAAGGTGTTGCACGCCACAATAACCATGGTGTTCCTGAAGATGTATCATAAAATATGCAGATTTATTCCACATTAGAGCCGGAAGGCTCTGCCACTGCTGAGATTTGGGCTACACCTTCGTTCAATTCAGTGAGCTTAACGCTCCACTTATCTCAACTCTGAAAGAAATTTCTCAGTACCCGCCCGTTACAGCAACGGGAAAACTCAAGATCACGTTGCTCCAGGCAAATTTGAAAGCTTCTTGCAGCAGAATTTAAAAGTGGCCGAAATCAACTAAGTTGTTATTTGTACGTGCATTTCTTCAAGCTTTATCCACTTTCAAAACGTTTGGTTCTTGTGATATTTGTAATAGTCCGAAATATAGTCCGCACTAATACTCCAAATCTCAAGTGTTGCACTCACATAACTTTCTGCACTCTTGCACTGTTCTTACAAACTCTTATTTCTTTATCTTCTTCATGTTAGTCGAGATAAACATTTGTATAAATTATCCTATTGGTAACTTTCTTGAAGGTGTAAGGGAATGTGGAAATACAATATGCTCTGAGGAATAGCCAAATCTTGTTCGCTATATAATATTCCGTTCTCTTTCCGCGGCCAAGACATAAAAAAGTGAATAACGACCTTCCAATTGAGAAAAGTATAAGTATTGCAAAATCCACACAAACGACAAGGAATATCTCCGAAATAGTTTACAATAAATCCATTTGTACATAAATTGTGTTTTAATGTTTTCCATATTTTTGTATAGTACAGTTTAGTCTATGTCATACGGTGTACCAGTTATGCAAAAGTCATAAAGAGTAAACAAACCTACATGGGCTATAGAAATATATGTTTCATTTGCTATTAAAATATCTTAAACATATGGCATTTTAATCAAAATCGTTAGAGGCATTTTTGAAAAAAATCAGTTTAGTAGTTTATGGTGGAGGAATTTTTCTCAAAATCTTCGTGTGGCATCCTTGAAAGATATTAAACTTAAATACAAACTTTGGTTCCTAACTGACTTTTCGTTTTTGAGTTATGCTGTTCAAATGCAGACACACACACACACACACACACACACACACACACACACACACACACACACACACACACACACACGTGCCTTTTTCTCAAAATCTTCGTTTGAATACACGGAGCCTCAAAACATCACCAGTGAAATTAATTTTTGAGACGAAAACAATACATCCACTGCTTTCTATAAGTACTAGAGAATGTAATAGGGGAGAAAGTTTGTATGTATGTTTAAAAGCGTTTAAATCCCGTTATTATTACATACGACTACACAAGTGGTGGACACTGGCTATACATGCAATGAAATGATTTCGGAAACGAATTTTGAGAAGGAAACGTATCAAGCTATATTTTAGGTACCTCACCGGCATTTGCCTGTTACAAGTACCGAGGAAAACCTGCAGGAAAAGGAAAGCTCAGTAGACAGGGAGGGCGATTTGAACCACGGTTATCCCGAATGCAGGTCTCACCACCTTTCCACATAGGCTTTTCGCTCGCAATACGGGTGGAAGGGAAGTCATTGTACTCCTTCTAACATATGCTTCATAGAAGCATTACACACAAAAAAGTCGAATATCATTTTGTCCTTTGATCAGTCGATTTCGAAAAAATAAATGACTTTTTATCCAAACTTGATGTGTAATTCCACAAGAGAGTACGGAGATAACAGTTTGTTATTTGTAAGATGCGTAGAGTAACTTATTTCTGACAAAGCTTCGGTAGTAATTGTGAAACATCACACAGGATTACGAAATAATTGATCACTTAAAATACGTGAGGGAATACTCCGAGCGGCTCTTTCAGACGCGAAGTATGTGGACAACGTTGCTCTGAGGTTGGTCAGGGAATTGATCTGGTTTGTGGATGCATACAGGTCGAGCTATTTCGCTTTCGTGAAATGTTCTGGGAGCTAACGCTTGTGATTGGCCTACACTCGCATAGTAAATACGGAAGGACAATATGTGTATATGTTCTCAAGACGGTGTTTATGTACTGAGCTTGGGAAAGCTACACCTAAACAATCTGCAGTGTTGTCAGGTTGTGTTCGTCAAAACTAAAGTACCTCTGTTGGAAATGGTCAGAGACAAATACGTAAGATACAAAATATGTTCCAAATGCCGAGATCTACCATATGGTTTAAATTAATGTAATGTCCTCTCTTCAGCCTGGTATATACCGGGTTGGCGTATGTTAACCAGGGATTCTAAATGTTGAATTAAACAAATATTTCCAATACAATAAGTGTCAATAAGGAGCCGTTTCGCCGAGAAAAAAATGTCAAATATTTGGAGCAATTTATCTTTTCGACGAATGGATATAAATGGTTTATTATTTCACCAACTGTCGTGCAGATATAGTATTAACAATGCTGTAATGCATTTCTACCTTAATTCAAATTAATTTAGTTTCAATTTAATGTTAACATGAGGTACTCAAATCGCTCTTAGACATTAACGTTGCATGACAATTTTAATATTAAATTGCAGCTAAATCCTTTTACATGAATGTTAGGAGATTCCCATCCGTTCTTAGAAATAATCGGTGCTAACAGGAATTGGAATTATAAAATGTAAAGGGAAGTAATCACCAAAATAATCCTCTAAATTATTGTACAATAATGTCAGTTAATTCGTCCTTTGAGTTTGAAAAGCTTATCGTGCAACGTCGTGTAGGTTTAAGGGACCCTGGGACTAGAAAACCTTCAATTATTGGTTGGCAATGAAATTTGTTTGATAAAGGTCTAGTGCAGGCTTTAAATGCCATATGCGCTACATATAAACGCTCCTTTTCTGCTTACATTTTTGGCAATATTTGAACAAAATAAGGACCAAAAAGAGCTCAATAACAATCAAATTCAGCGAAAAAAAATGGTTAAGATATGAAAGTGAAGAGAGAGACTACTACACTAAAGAGAGAAGGTGTATCTGATGCAGCAGGGGAGTTTTAGACCAAACAGATAATCTGACTCGTGATGATGATGCATGTGTGTAGAAAAATTGCTTTTTCTCGACTTTACACTTTTTAATACGCTATTTGCTCCGTGCGCATTAAATGTTGTGTTGGGTGGTCTTTGTATGGAAATTAGAGTTTATAAAATAATAAAAATGTGATATTTTAGTTTTTAATGCACATGAGATATTTTGAATACTAAGGTACCTTCGCATTTGGAATAAACTGAATAATTAATTCCCTCAAAACTATAAAACACACTGTGCTGGAGTTTTCCACGGTAGTTTATAATATAAACACCCTTAAGTGTGCAAAGTATTGATTTTATATCTGTATAAATATAGATAATACTAACGAATTATAACGTTGCACTTTGCCATTTTACGGAGACCAAGGGCAGATTATGTGACTTTGTACATTTTTTCAGTCTTTTAGAAGTTTTGTATGTGGGTTAGTCCCATACTAAATGGCATACTGTGCAAATTTCAATAAAATTTATGAAATAATTCTTTCGGCTATTAGCTATTTCCTGTTTATCATATGCCGATATTTGAAAAATATGAAATATTACTTGCAGTACAAATATTGTTTTTTCATCAGTACCACTTCCTCGTATTAATATCTGAACCCCTAAGAAGTGATTCTAGAATACCCTTTTCATTTTGTGCTTTGAACAACAAAATATTAATTATAATCAATAATGCAGATATAGCAGCCTAAAAAGTTAAAATTTTTGGATTAATAGAACCACTATGGCCAAATTTTCCATTGTAGCCCAAAACAGATTCTATACATTCTTAAGACAGTACTATAGAGCAATTGTGCGAAATTTCATGAATAAGTAAGGAAAACTATAATGCATGGTTTATTTATTATATCGAAATATGTCATCCTGAGGTAACTTAAATGTTATACTGAAAACATTACTACAGGCTAATGCACCTGGTGTAAAGGTTTAAAATTTCCCAGCTCCTAAAAACATCTGGAACACCATAAAACGTATTTGAATGTTTTAGCAGCACTATAAAGACTTTGTTTTTGCAGAACTCAGAAAAAGAATCGCTAGTAGGGCTAAGCAATCTGTCCTAGGTCTCCTTAAGTGACTTTACTGTTGCGCTTGTTTTACATCCTGTTTGCTGAAGTACATACAATGAAGTAAAGAGAAAACAAGTCACATTTCCTTTCCCTTAAAAATATCTTCAACAACCCTGTATTTCCTGTAAACACGCATACATAGACCTACCATATCCATATTCTACAGTAGAAAATCAGATGTGTTGCACCCACACTCTTGTACTAACTATTCTTACACATTCTTATTCCTATATCTTCTTCGTATTAGCTGAGACAAACATTTGCACAAATTATCTTATTGCTTATTTCCTTGTAGCTGCAAGGGGAACTGGAATTACAGTAGGCTTTGAGCGATAGTCAAATCTTTTAAAGCTTTGAGATTCCGTTCTCTTTGCACGGTTAACATATAAAAAATGACGAAAGTTTAGGTTTTCCGAAACTGACACAAATAACAAGGAATATCTACGAAATGATTCACTCTAAAAACAATATTTGAAAGTAAATTGTGTTGTAGTAAGATCTATATTTTTTGTAGAGTAAGATTCGGTCTACTTTTGTCTATCTCTTACGGTTTACCAGTTATGTAGAAGTCATCCAGAATGAACAGGACTAGATAGTCTATAGCCAGAACATTTATTATATACATTTCATTTGCGCTAAAAGCATCTCAAACATACGGCATTTTAATCCAAGTTGTTAGAGCCATTTTCGAGAAAATCAAAGCTGTCAAAACAATTTCCATGTAAAGGATAGTTTATAGTGGACGAATTTTGTTCAAAATTTTTCGAAAACTTTGATTTTCTGAAAACTGTCTGTATCACTAAAAACATATGTTTGGTTGTTTAATGACGCTGGTCACATCAGCATCACCAGTGAATCGGAATTTTGTCCTGCAGGAGTTCTTTCACATTCCAGTAAAACTACTGACATCGAGCTGTCACTTTTAGCACACTTTAAAAGCATCGTTCAGGGCGGGATTTGAACCCGTGACCTTGGAATGAGGAGGCTAG
The DNA here is from genome assembly GCA_030765045.1 of Tenodera sinensis. Classification (NCBI taxonomy): domain Eukaryota; kingdom Metazoa; phylum Arthropoda; class Insecta; order Mantodea; family Mantidae; genus Tenodera; species Tenodera sinensis. The sequence goes on along the minus strand of CM060964.1, from coordinate 45,015,526 downwards.
CGTCGAACCAACTGGGTCACCCAGATCGACATGGCTCTAACGATTTTGATTAAAATGACATATGGTTAAGATATTTTTATGCCAAATGAAACGTGTACCTATTTTAAATTTTCTGCCTATAGCCCATGTAGTGCTGTTTACCCTTGACGACTATTGCATAACTAGTAAACCGTAAGATATAGACCAAATCTTTCTAAAACAAATGTGTATCTTGTTACAAATGTATTTTGTTGTAGAGGAACCATTTCGGAGATATTCCTTATTATTTGTATGGGTTTTGCAATATTTATACTTTGCTCAAATGTCGTTATTCACCTTTTTATGACTTGACCGTGCAAAGAGAGCGGAATCTTAAACCCTGCATATGGCGACCACTCCTAAAGCATTTGACTGACACTCCTTGTACCTACAAGAAAATTATCAGTATTGTAATTTCTGAAAGTGTTTATCTCGACTAACATGAAGAACATAGACGAATAGGAGTCTGTAAGCATATTTAATACAAGAGTAAAGAAAGTCATGAACTCATTGTATTCTGTATAAGATTATTTAAATGACAAATTATTTATGTTAATTCTTGTGTAGCTTTGTAAGTAGTTTCTAACTCATTTTATTCTATATAAGATTATTTAAACGACAAATCATCCTGTGAAAGCTTATGTAACTCTGTAAGTGATCTCTAGATGAATTATTATTATTATTAATTATTATTATTATTATTATTATTATTATTATTATTATTATTATTATTATTATTATTATTATTATTATTATTATTATTATTATTATTATTATTATTATTATTATTATTATTATTGTTGTTGTTGTTGTTGTTGTTGTTGTTGTTGTTGTTGTTGTTGTTGTTGTTGTTGTTGTTGTTGTTATTATTATTATTATTATTATTATTATTATTATTATTATTATTATTATTATTATTATTATTATTATTATTATTATTATTATTATTATTATTATTATTATTATTATTATTATTATTATTATTATTATTATTATTATTATTATTATTATTATTATTATTATTATTATTATTATTATTATTATTATTATTATTATTATTATTATTATTATTATTATTATTATTATTATTATTATTATTATATTACAACTAAACAGTAGAATATGGCTGTAAATGTCTAGTGTAAATTTAACACAAAGTTCAATTCTTATCTGACTAATTTCAGGTAAGCTTTGATTGTGTTTCCATTATCCCCTTTGCTGTTGTTTGTTTGTTTCTTTTTTGTTCCTGTTTATAATCAGTTTTTATGTGCTCATTCCGTATATTTATTGACAATGTTTTGTACATTACAATTGACATGTTGAATGTTCACCAGCCCCCATTGCTACTTGTGAACTCGCTGAACGCAATCTAATCTAACCTAGTCATGGGTGCAACGCATCGGATTAGGGTGATCTCAAAACGTGTATATATGTGGTAGAGGACAAAGCCAGGAACACATATAGAGATGACAGAGGGTAAAATCCGGGGCCACAACAACCACCAAGAAACCCAGCTTCATTGCAGATGACGACCACCACAGAAAATAGCGGGTAAATAAACTCTTGCGTTGCCCAAAGGTTCGGGAGTCCACAGTTCCATGCCGCGAGTAGGTTAATGCATGAGCGGTAGAGCTGTCGAGGTCGGATGGCCCAACTTTCGAAACCGAAACACAGGGTGCGGTAGCGGATCGACGTGTGTAAGATGAATGAATGAAAATACACTTAATGATTAAGAGCGGAAAAAAACATCAGATCAAAGGAGCATGTAAAGAACCCAGCTTACTTCTACAAGGACAATCTTATGCTCAGTTCACATAAGATCAATGAATCTGAGATCTTTCTTGGCCTTTGAACCAATCAATGCACTTCCATTCATTTAACCCTTCGTTAGGTGCGCACCTGAAGAAAACACCTTGGCCGCGCGGGGCCTAGTAGGTCTGCGCTTTATTTTTGTTTCTATGCTTGTGCATACTTTTTAAAACTTCATTTTCTTTCATTTCCTTGTTTAGCTTCACTCTTCAAAGTGAAATCAAAGAGAGATAAAATGTAGTATGAATACAATGTACATTATAATTTATACTACACTACATGGATAATAAACTGCGATACTCAGTAATGATGATGATAAACAAGAATAATAACAAGAATAACAAAAATAACAACAATAATAGTGATGATGATGGTGTGGGTGTTTGTATATCTATCTGTCTGTAGACAGCATAACTCAAAAACGGAAAGTTGGCATTTAAGTTTAATGTCCTTCAAAAATACGACACGAAGATTTTGAAGAAAATTCCTCCACCCTAAATTACCCTTTACATGGAAGATTTTTCAAAAACTTTGATTTTCTTGAACATAGCTGTAACGATTTTGTTTAAATACCAGATCTATGAGCTTTTTTATGGCAAATGAAACGTAGATCTTGAATTTTTTGGCTATAGCTCATGTAGACCTATTTACACTTGAAGACTTTTGCATAACTGGTAAACCGTAAAAGATAGACCAAAAGTTACTATATAAAATTGTGGATCTTGCTAAAACACACAATTTATGGAATTTTTTTTTCTTTTTTGTTTTCTTTTTTGTGTAGAGTGAACCACTTCGGAGATATTACTTGTTCTTTGTGTGGGTTTGGGAGAACTTCTGTCAAATGGAACAATATATTAATTTTTTATTTGTTAACCATGTAAAGAGAACGGAATTTGAAAGCTTTAAAGGATTTGAGTATTGCTCAGTCTTCTGTATTCCCATATTCCCCTTGTACCTGTATGAAAATAAACAATAGGATAATTTCTGCAAATGTTTATCTCAACTAACACGAAGAAGATGTAGGAATAACAGTTTGTAAAAATGTTGAGTACAAGAGTAGAGAAAGTCATGTGAAGTCAACACATCAGATTTTTCAATTTACCTTCAGAATTGGAATCATAAGATTCAGACAAGTTGTCATCCACGGCATATCACCGCAAAATAGAAAATTAAACTATTTTGTTGTTAACGACGCTGCCAAATGCAGGATCTCATCACCGTCACCAGTGCGCCGGAATTTTGTCCCGCAGGAGTTCTTTTATATGCCAGTTAATCTACTGATATGGAGCTGTCATTTTAAGCACACTTAAAAACCACCGGTCTGGGCTAGATTTGAACCTGTGACCTTGGGATCAGTAGGCCAGCGTCTAAGCAACTGAGTCACCCAGATTGACAGATGGAAGTAAATGATTCACTTGTAGATAGTTGTTCTGTTTGTGAGAAGTAGTAATGTACTACTTGCAATGGCAAAGCAATATTGTACAGCCTACGAGGAAAAACAAAATGTAAGCAATACGTCAAGAGACTAGACGCGCAAGTTGTGGTTGACCTGTGACACGTAACTGTCGATTAGTGATTCTTGTAGCTAAAGAAATAAACGGATAAGGTTGTTGCTGCAGCAAGCAATCGAGTAAAGTGTAATGTTAGATGTCCTACTCAGACAATTACGTAGGTGCGTTGGTTCGCTAACTATAATGTTTAAATAAACCTAAGGGCTATTCAGGCCACTAGCGACCAATGTTTCCTTATAATTACCCAGATAAAAAACCGAGCGGGTGGCTCCGCCGTAGCGTGCCAGGCGCGTATTTGCGAGGTTCTTATCCCTGGTTGCTAGGTGAATGCAGGGGTGGTTTTTCGTTTAACTCGATTTTCTACCCATACTTTTACTTTCATTCCGCTTGCCCGTCATCTTTCAAGCATGCTTCTAGGTTTCGTGGCCTATGGCGGTGCCGGACAGATGACGCGGATGCTTGCTCAAGGAAGTGAGGGCTGCTCATCGCCGCTCTCCTGGAGAAACAATGGGTCAAGTCTTCGAGCCTGAAACTTTTGGGACTTCTGTCTCTATGGCCTGCCTGTAGCCCCTAAAGTTCCTTCACTTCATTCCTTTCTTTCGAAGGCTGGTACCCAAAAGATCTATATAAGTGATATTGTGCGAGGTGTCCCCCTTTGAGGTATAACCCATCTAGATAAACACAAAACTCAAGTGCAACATTACTAAAAGCTACTGATACCCATTTATCTCTTAGTTGGGTTTACCCTGAACATGCACTGAGGCAAAGGTATTGTAACAATTTGACAATTCGAGGAATCCCACTCCTAACACCAGTGTGACAAAAGTGACTAAATCAGTCCAACAACTTTTTCTTACCTTATTTTCCTCCGAAACATTTATAAAAATACACAGCTCTCTTCTACTAACGTTAACGTTAGTCTTTCGTGATATTACAACTCACAACTGTTTTCTTCTCGTAACCTTAAGTCTCTCCTTTTATTGTCCTTTTTCACTTTCTCTGTCTCTCAAACATTAACACTGACGATACAATCACTGAACACTCATTAATTGTTTTGCTATCTTCCTTCTTCCTTCAAGGCGCAATGACACATGAACTGACACAGACTCAAACTAAGAACTGACTGACTCCTGTCTGTGGTTTAGGGAATCTTGACCTTGAGCACCTTTATGCGCTCCGCACCAGTAGGGTGGGGCCGCTTAGCCCCGCCTGTCCTTTGTTGTGCTGCTGCTCCCGTAGGCCGACGTCACAATATACATATTTCTGGGTATACTTTGGAGGCTATTGTATAAAACTGCTGCTGTATTAGTGTTATTCCAGCTATCCTTCTGTAAAATTTCATGTTGATACGTGTGAAACTAGCCTGAAAAAAGTTGTAAAAATATATTCGGTCAAAATTTGCAGAAATAGATGTTTATGTTTCTACTTAATGTAGAGAGTGGCATCATATTTCGTGGTATTGAACTAAAGAAGTTGATTGGTTAATAATATTTTATTTTATCGTGTACCTATACATTTGTTTACAAAGTTGATTGAAATTGTTGTTTAAATAATGTAATCAATATTTAAGATTGATTCTTCTTTACCTGATTACCTTCCCCTTATGTAGAACTTACACCCCTGGGACTTACAATCTAGTACCTAGGGTCAGACACCTGTCGGGGTGCAGACGAACCTATGGACCAGGCAGAGTGGAGACCTGGAAGCGGTTGGTCAGCCAAGCACCAGGTATGGGAGTGAGGAAGAGGATGAGATGAAGTGCAGGTGAAATGGATGATTGGGAATATGATGATGGAGCAATTGGTGGAATGAGTGGAGGCGGAAACGGAGAACCCGGAGAAAACCCGCCCAGAGGCCGCTTCGTCCACCACGAATACCACATGCAAGTCCCTGGGATCATACCCGGGCCACCTAAGTTGCAGGCAAACGGTCTAACCGCTCGGCCACGGCGCCGCCTCTAAGATAGGTCATATTCAAAATTATAACTATATTTCAACCTGAATAAATAATTGTGTTATATTAGTAGAAAAGGTTTGTTTTATAGACTTTTTCAAAAGAACACTCATGTTTAGGGCAATATACCTTCAAGGTAGTGCCAATGGAAATTCTACTTGATAACTATGAACGGCTTGCACGAATTCTCGCCAACTCACTGACTTACTCGCAAGAAATCTCAGTTGTATAGCCGCTACTGCATCTACTTAGCTTTCTCTTTCCACATCTGACTCTAACCTTCCGATAAACATAAATTATGGCCACTGTGTGGTATGTTAAATTAATAGTATTAATAATATTTCTATTTTCCAATTTATAATCCTCTTTCTAAGTAGTTCCATTTCTTCCGCACCCCATTATTATTAACAAATTGACTAGTGAGTTGCCAGTATGAAGTCAGAGAAATAATTAAATTTACTAGGGAGGGGCGAAAGGGTAGGAAGAACGTAAATATTTCACCTGACTGGCAGGCAGGCAAAATAAAATTCGCCTCGACTGTCCACGCCAGCTCCTGGATGAGTCCGTCTAGTATTGGTTTGGAGTCAAAAGTCTGGCGTGCAAACTATAACCAATGAATAAATGTCGGTTTAGAATCAGGACCGTAGGACGCCATGGTGTGGGGAAAGTAACACAAACTTTGAGCAGTGCTAGAACTAGATAAGAAGTTAAAAGGCACTTCAGTATTCCCTTCCCAACATAAAGCACTGTTCTTTCTATCGGTACAACATTAAACACTCAAAAATACATAGTCAAAGGATATTAATCGTTTGTTGTTAATGTAGCGTAGTGTATAACACCCATTCTTACCACATACAGGTGGTTAAAAGTGAAGATCTATGAGGCAAAATTATAATTCTGATAGGGCATTTGGAAAGGAAACGTTCTAGACCCAAGTTTAGAACACTTAGCCGACATTTTTCAGTTATGATAACCGAGGAAAACCTGGAAAACACCTTCGTCATGGAGGAGGGCAAATTGGTGACTATCTGTGACTTGTTTGAGATTTTTGTGGCAACCTTCGTAATGCTCTTTATTGTTTGACTTGTAAACACAAATCAAAACTTTCGAATACAACAGATATTTCTCATTCTTGCCCATAGCACAGCAAAGGTATTATTCTTCCCGCTCCTTTTAGAATGGAAAGGTTCCTTTACGTTTTCGTTGTTTCGAAAGAACCATGTCTTATCGATTAGAAGTTCACAACTGCTTCTTTACGTTTGAACGCGTGTTGCTCGAAGGAGGGAGGCGGGAGGGGTTTGAACAGAACCGTTTGGTGCACGTATAACGTATAGCGTATAGCCTCTTATAGGTCCTGTTTAATCCACAATACTTGAATAATTCTGTAGCTAAAATCTCAGTAAATATTAGTAGCACTTTTTTTTTCTTAGCCGTTCCCGATAGCGTTTATTTCGCTCCTTTGGGTTTCTCATCTACCTAGCTAATGAAAGTTAATAAGCATAACAGAATATCCCGAGGCTGCGTTCCCTTATCATCCTTGAAGAAATTAAATTGCCTGGGCTGTAGGCCGCTATCTCGTGCCATTTTATACATGCTTTGAACTAATTGCCCTAGGGCTCTGTATAGACATGAGTTCTAAATTCCACCCAAACTTCTTGATTTTAATCCCATCGATTTTCCCATACTGCGCACTGAATATATCTATGTTTCCTCAGTATCACATTACATTCATAAATCAAAAACAGAGAGGATTTGAAACCACAAAGGTCCAGTTCAATTACTTTTTCTCATCTTATATTTTGTCTCCAAGATGCACAAATACACAGTTCTCTTTTACTGACCTTAATACAGTCTGCAACATTCGTGATATTACAACTCGCAACTGTTTACTTCTCGTAACGTTGACTCAGGTCTTTCACTGTCTTACTTCACTTTCTCTGTCTTTCAAACACTGACTCTGACCATACAATCACTCAACACTCATAACTGCCTCGCTATCTTCCTGCAGGGCGCGACGACACATACAGCTGACACACACACTCAAACTAAGAATTGGCTGACTCCTGTCTGTAACTCGTTCACTCTGCTCTTTGCTTCTCCTCCTTAATTTCGAGGATAATGTCACACAGTCCTTTCTAGGACTTCTATACGTACGCTGGCTGCCAAACACTTCTCGAGTACTCTGGAAAAGTGTGTTGCCGCTCGATTGCTGTTAGTCACAAGCTTGCTCGGAGGTTTGGTGTGGGGAAGCTTAATTTTAATTTCCTTTCTTACGTGCCAAATCAGTAGGATGGAGTAGACCAGCCCCGACCGTCCTTTGTTGTGTTGCAGCTGCCCACAATATGAAATCCTGCGTTACCTGTTCTCGTTTATAATTCCAGAGTCAGGGGAGAATGGGGAAAAATCTTGTCTACAGAAAGATTCCGAACTCCCAGCCAGGAATAGAACCCAGACCCCTAAAACAGCTAACAGATTCTCTAAGGATTGAGCTACAAGGCTAGCCTATATAACTTTTATTTTCTCATTGACTTCAACTTTCTTTGTGCTTAGTCTATGATTTCTGCTTCTTGATTGTTATATTGCTATCCCCTACCACTGTAAAGTAAATCGTGTGATTTCAAAGGCTGTGGTAACAGAAATTTTATTTTGTGGACCTTCAAAGAGACCCTTGGAGGCAATGTGCGAATATTGTCTTTTTCAACCACTTAAGTTGAAATTTAAAATGGGTGTATTTGATTATAAATAATTTAAAGATGCGGATAGGTGTGTAATAAATCAAGTTGTAGGTTTTGATGAAATTTGCCTTTTACTGTGTAGCACCACTTTGTTTCTCTCTTACGTTTCATCAGCTATATAAAGGTATAAAAAGCGACCAATTTGATTGAGAAGTACCTATTTTATATTAAGTTATAACACTTTTTAAGGGACACTGGGAGTGAAATTTTGGTCAAAATTGTCAAAAAGTCGAAAATTGTTTTTTTACCTTAAAATGTTCCTGGAACACCTGTGCATTTGGATAAGCTAACATTTTTCAGATCCCCCACTCCATGTGGTCATTACGGCCCTTTCAAATAGCGCTCTTCCCTTAACGTACACAGGATGCTCCTATATAAAAGCCTGTTTTTCTCAAAACTACATTTCTGCACATTCCAAAAGAAGGTCGCGCCTAAGTTTTGCTTCAAATTCAATGAAAATTTCCAAAAGTATTCATCAATAGCAGCTAAACAAAACTATGATTCAATATTGATGTTATCATTAACATGAATTCCAAAAACGTTTTTTTTTTTTTTGTATGAAAAAAATCAATAATTTTTAAAATTAAATTTTCTTTGTTATTAAAAAAATATGTACAGCATAATGAGCATACGTAATTGAAATATCTCTTCATACAATTGTTACCCATGTTTTAGAGTATCAGTTTTGCCAATATAAATGAATTTTGAAAAGTCAATAGACGCGAGCTCTATTTTGAAAATGTGCCTATTAAATTCATAAAATAATTTATATATCATAAACGAATTATCCAATGTTAATGAAATTTGGTGTACCTCCTATTCTCATATAAATACAAACACAGTAAAAATTTCAGAAACATATATCAAGAAATGTGGAACTTTCAAATTTTACTCCCAGTGTCCCTTAAGCTTCTAAATTTGTGATACATCACACTTTACAATTCTTTTATTTTGTTACACATGTCTTAAGATGTATACGTGACCGGACATAAATGGTTTACCACTTCCTATGGTAGTCCCTATGGACTTTTCTATGATGTCACCTGGTGGAAGCATGTTGCATCATGCAACATGAGATGTCATCTGTCTTAAGAATGTTCTAGAACATCCTGTTCACCAGGGCGTTGGCACACCAAATATGGTAAAAGCTGCCATTACAATTGCAAGACTCCCATATAGGACAGCAGCCGATATAACAGGGCCCTGAGACCTAGCTCAGGGAAGTCTTTTTCAGGAATTGTTCTGCTCTGCTCCAGACCGCTTAGGTGGCGGTCGGTCGCCATCCGACGGATCAACCATGTCTCTGCTTCAGGGTTGCCAAAATTTGGAAGAAAAATTATCGTGCATCTTAAACCAAATGCTACAACAATAAAAATATCAGTATAACACTTATGAGAATGTAATAGTATTGATGTTTATGGCATCCACTTACAAGATTGATGACCTCAACCAGTATTACAACTTTAGTACTTATGTCTCTAGTACTATTTATCTGAACGTTCATCATCTTCCTCAATCGTTGCAGCATTTGTTCAGCAATTTGTTGTTGAGATAAACTTTAACATCTTCTCGTGGGGCAACGAGATCAATGCAAACTCCGCCAGCTCTTTGAAATCAGTATTTCCACCAAGATGACACATGTGTTTAACAGCACTCCAGAAACTGCTAGGTTCAGGCATGTTCTTTATTTCACATGGAATATCACTTACTCCGAGTTTTCTCTATTGATCATCAATTTTCTGAACAGTGCCTTCTTGATTGAGATTACCAGATCTGCGCACACTGGTAACAAGAGGATAAAGAGTAGAAGGATTAGTAGGATATGAAATGGTTACCTTAGAGGGATGGAGACAGGCCATGAGGGCAAAAGTGGTGTTGGTACTTGTAATTAATTTCATTTCGCTGTTGTGACAAACCAGTGTAAATGATATTTCGCCGGTATCGAAATTATCGTACACCCCCATAATTATCGTACAGGTTGGCAACCATGCTCTGCTTAGACATCCTCTGTACTTCATCAACGGCATCTTGACATCGCCCGAAATGGTAAGGCTATTCAAACCTAGAGTGTAAGTCTGAACGATAATTGACAGAACCCCCGTTAATGTAAACCAACACAGCTTTACTATTGTTTCAATACATATGGCAAATAGAGATCATTCAAGCCAAACAGTGTCTTCTGCTCTACCATCTGATTACCCAAGCTACGTCCCCCAGCTACAACCTAGCTGTGACAGTATGCCACCAAAAAATTCGATGTCGAGATTTCACCGGAAATATGTGTTTGAGGCTCCCTGAATCCAACAAAAGCATGTGTGTGTGTGTGTGTGTGGTGTGGTGTGGTGTGTGTGTGTGTGTATGTGTGTGAGTCTTTGGACAGCATACGTAACTCAAAAACGTAAAGTCGGTTAAAAACCAAAGTTGGTATTTAAGTTTAATGTCTTTCTCCTTACTTGGAGAATTTTTCGAAATTTTTTTTATTTTCTTGAAATTGGCTCAAACGATTTTGATTAAAATGTGCTATGTTTGAGATATTTTTGTGATAAATGAAATGTATATCTTGAATTTTCTAGCTATAGCCCATGTAGTCCTATTTACTCTAGATGACTTTTTCCTAACTGGTAAACTGTCAGAGATAGACCAAATCTTACTATACAAAAAACGTAGGTCTTGCTAAAACACACAGTTTACGTAAAAGTAAATTTTCTGTACATTGAACCATTTCGGAGATATTCCTTGTTATTTGTGTGAGTTTTGGAGAACATATACTTCTGTCAAATGGAACATCATTATTCATTTTTTATATGCTTATATGCTTTTATAGCTTTAAAAGATTTGACTATCACCCAAAGCCTACCGTATTTCCATATTCTCCTTGTACCTACAACGAAATAAGCAATAATTTCTGCAAACTTTTATCTCAACAAAGAGGAAGAAGATATAGGAATAAGGGTTTGTAAGAATAGTTAGTACAAGAGTAGAGAAAGTCATGTGAGTGCAACACATCAGATTTTTTATTAGGTTTTGATACGCATGGAGTATTTTGAATATTAAGGTATTTTCGCATTGTGAATAAATTGAATAATTAATGCCCTCAAAACTATAATGCAGATTATGCTGGAACTTTGGGCGGTAGCATATAACATAAACACCCCTAAGTGTGCAAAGTAATTATTTCATACGTATACAAATATAGAAAATTCAAATTTGAGTGCCAGGGTCCCTTGAGGATACGCATCTGTGTAAAAAGGCTAAACATTTCAAAAATTGCCAAAAATGGATTTTTGTTTTATCAAAAATAAATTTATCAAGAATAAATCTTCTGCTTTATTTTGATATGCTTTTTATAGCCTTACAGCCTTTTTAACTATGTCACATGGCCGTCTAACTGATTGCCTGTAAGTGGTCATGTCCATTTAAATCAATACACTTCCATTATTCTTGCTATGACTTCAAACTTAGTTTTTCCATGTTTTTATTTTTAGCACTGTTTGCTCTTTAAAATGCTCCACACGATGCAATTTTCGGTACTTATGCATGAAATTTGGTGTATCTGCTTAGAAATAACATCAAAAAGAAATGATGAGACAATTTTTTCATAACATGAATAACTGCCGAGTAATTAAATATTAAAGTTTACATTTCGAAATTTAAATGAAAAAAAAAAAAAAAAAAAAATAACGACCTTAAACTTTAAAATTTATTTTTATCCAAACTAATAACAAGATTAAGAAATTATCTCATAAATTTGCTAACATTCTATTACAGGACATAACTAAAAATTATTAAGTTTTTCCAATCAAAATTGTATCACGGGGAACCATTTATACAAATATTAAAAAAAATATAATAAAATATTAATATGTTAGCAACTAATCTGACTAAATCTATGAAATTTAGCACAGTTACTCCTCACTATACAGTGATTGTTGTGTTAAAATTTCAAATCAATCCAATGAAAACTGTAGATTTTCAAAATTTCACAGATGGGTATCTTTGAACTGGTTGGCCAAGATGGTTGGCAAGCCCAGGCTTGTGAAATGAAGACAGGAAACGTGGATAAGTAATGTTTTCTTGAAGAAATGCCGGAAAAGCGACGTAAAATCGCTGGACGTGATCTAATTGCAGGGATGGATCTCTGGGAAAGCGAAGCGACTTCATGAAGAGCGAGAGAGCGGGCAGGTTTGTCGGGAGGAGGGGATGACTGGATTCCAGTCTTTCTCTTGTTCTTGCCGGTCCGGTTCGGTCCGGTCCGGTCTCTCACTCCACGCCACGCATTCCGAGCCCTGGGGGCGGGCTAATGATTATTTCATTACGGGAGAAGGTTTCAATTTGCTGCAGCAGCCAGCAAGCTGGCCGGGCGGGTTGCCTACGTCATCCGGGGCAGGCAGGTGCAAGTGATCCAACTGTGAGAATTATTTCACCCCTCCTCTGTTCATTGTCTCGTTTCTTCCCACTTGATTCACTTCGCAGCAATACTCTTTTATTTTTCCATGCATAATATTTATTCTGAAATAATTAAAACACGACAACATTCAATTTCCAAACTCACAAACAGACACTTATTCTCCAAGACGCGCCCGCCACACCTCAGCCTTTGGTAGTAGACCCGTACTCTTCGCATTACCTCTTCATAAAAGGAAGTGTTCCTTTTGCTGTCTGTCCGTCTGCCCGCCTGCCTGCCTTTCCGTTTGAGCGAACACGCTAATCTCGAGAAACACTCAACGACCGTGCCAGGTATCCCTCATCATTCAGTTACCGTAAATATCTCTACATTTAGCAAAAACTTCACATGACTTTCTCCATCCTCTATGGTTTATTAGTGGTTACTAGATGAAATACCCGACGTTGCCCGTGGTTTGACCATTTTATCCAAGGCTTTAGGATTGGTAAATCTCAAAGGTGTTACCTTTATTTAAAAGAGGAAATAGGGTGAATACAAATAACTATTCCTAAGTTTTCAGATGAAAACTTACAATTTAAATACATCGGTAGTGAAAAAAAAATGTAATGGCATCACTGGGAATATACCCAATAAGGTCTAAAATAGTGATCGATAACACAACTATAGAAAAGGTACAACATTTTAATTATTTAGGATGTGATGTTTCGTTTGACTATGACAAGATTTGAAAAATAAAATTTATAAACTTAAAACTTAATGTAGGACTATTAAAAGAACGTTGAGAAATAAAACACAGAAAGAAACAATGCTAAAATTTAATAAACAATGGCAGTAAACATTTTGGCTTGTGACTCAGAGAACTGGGCCATGAATAGTAAAGAAAGAAGAATGACAGAAACAGTAGAAATGAGATTTTTTAGATATGTTGCTAGATATTCTCTCACAGACCATATGAGTAGCGAAGCTATTGGAGAATAGTTAACTATACTATATATAGCCTAAATTAAAAAAATAATAAAATACAAATGAAACTGGCAGGACCATATGCTCAGAATGCAGAATAACAGACTGGCAAAACAGGCAATGCAGTATAAACCCATAGGAACAAGAGATGTTGGAAGACCTGGACGCCGATTGGGAGGATTACTCCTGAGCCGGAACAGGTCAATTTCACCTACCTTGACGATGATGATGACAAATAACTCTAGAGCAATAAGTCATCTTAGTGCTGCTTATATATATGAAAACAATAACAGCAAGAATGCAAGTTATATGTGAAGTATTACTAAGTGAAGGGCATTTGGGTTTCTGAAAGGGTCCTTCATGTAGCGATGCACTCCAACAAATTATAGAGAAACGCCGAGGAGAAAACTTAGAGAGACACATTGCCTATATAGACTACAGGAAGGCAATTGATAAAGTAAATCGTGTAAAATTATAGAACATTTTAAGGGAAAAAGGTTATCTGGAAATTCTAATAGGAGTCATAGAAGAGGCATAGAGGAACACCGCAATGTCTATAGTTTTAGCAATAACGATGCCTCTGAGCAGATATATATTAACCAAGGACTTAGACAAGGATGTTGCCTGTCACCTCTACTTTTTAATATCTACACTGATGACTTAATTAAGGAGTGGAAATTAAATGTCCCCTCCCCCCAGGAATTTATTTAATACAAAACATAGCTATAATTACTTTACTTTTTTGCCGACGACCAAGCCATCATTGCCTCAACAGAGAACAACCTCCAGAAATCAATATATAAGAGTAACAATGTGTAAAGAGTATAACTTAGGAGTATCTATAGAGAAAACTAAAATTATGACATTGAACAAGTTAATCATTAGAAATATCTAGGCTTGTAATATATCTTATGCCTATGATCATGATATAGATAATAAAATCAATATATATCCAAGAATATTAGAAACGTTCCGTAGAATATTGCACTATTGTAGGAAAGAAAGGCAATTAAAATTTTATGAAGTTATGGCGGTTCCTAGTTTAACATATGACTGTGAATTATGGGTAATGCAACAAAATTATAGAAGAAAAATTCAGACAACTGAGATGAAATTTCTGAGGAGGTGAAAGAATGCATTAAAATGGAATATATAGTACGAAATGATGCCATACGAAAAGAATGCAATATATTTCCAATACAAGACAAGATCAATGAATAGGTACAGGAGTAAATGGTACAAACATAAAAAATAGCAGAATGGATGATGGCAGAATACCGAAGTGGGCCATCAATTAAAATCCCTAAGGGAAAAGGACTGTAGGACGTGGAGAATGAGATAGTCGAAACGGGCTATTGAGAATAATGTGTGAAGTAGAAGAAGACTTTTAGACTTACTTTGGATACTATGAAGAACCCAAAATAAACAAAATAAATAAAAACACCGGACAACACCATGCAAAAGCACCGGTGAATAACCCCAAATACCACAGGAGGAAAAGCAAGCAGAGAAAGCTGTGTGAATGTAAGACTTTGCGTTTCTGTCAGTCATATATAAAATTGTGTGAATTCTTTGAAAAAAGGTAGTAGAGAAGAAAATTCGATTCCACTTCGTAAAGGAAACGTGAGTAAAGATAACCATGTGAATGTAATGCGTTGCATTTCAATTTCAAACATATGGAAAACTGTATGAATTGTTTGTAGAAGAGGGAGTAGAAAAAACGTGTGATTTTGTTTCAAAAAACAAAACTATGCAGAGAAAATTGTGCGAGTGCAATGTGCTGCATTTCTATTTCGATCATAGAAAATTGTATAGCTCTTAGTTTAAGGGGAATAGAGAAAGAAATGTGATGGTATTTCTATAACCAAAATGTCGTTCGTCAATTCGCTGAAAAAATAGAAAATTGCGGTTTACACTGGAAAATTTTCATTAGATATAACTTGCATTGATCGCCATCGATAATAATGGTCCTATTTTGTATGTGTGAGATAAAGTCCGAATAATATGTGCGGTTTGCCGCAACCAAAATATTCTGCACACTGAATGTCAATATCTTTAATGGATGACTAAACAAAACAACCACAAAAATGTTTAGTACATGTCGGATAAACTTCGAATGACACGTGCCATTTTCCGTTTGCTGTTTTTCTCTTACCGATTGTCAATAAATGTTAATTTTAAGATAATGTTGAACCATAGAAACGTATTAAACGGTATGCTTGTAAACTTTATTGTAATTTTTATCTGTTCAAAACAACTACTAATAACTGTATTATGCCTATAACCTTCGTGCAAGTGCAATTCCAGCACATAAAATACGAACAAACATTCATTATATATATAACCTATTCTTAGAGAGAATTATTTCTCTATCTACTTCATTTTATTCAAGATAAACTTCTACAGATATAGCTGTATTACACATTATCTTACACATGCAGAAGCGACAGTCAAATGTTTTGGAACTGGATGCTGTATACAGGCCTGAAAATGCCATAACCTTTCTATAAAAGGTGTAAAAACAACTGAATTTCGACAGAACTCAAAAGAACGAAAAAAATATTTAACAATTTGAACTATAGATAACGGATAACTCGACGTGGCTTCTTCCACAGCACATTTGAGGGGTATGTTTTACTCCTTCATTGGTGGCTAAGGGCCTGAGAGACCCCTAGGATCATTTAAACGTTACAGTTTGCGAACGAGCTCACCTATCACCGACATAATTGCGTGATTAGGACATCTAATATTACGCTTTACCTGATTGTTTGCTGCAGCAACAACCTTATTTCTTTAGCTGCAAGAATGACTAATCCCAGGTCAACTGACTGGTTCCCTGAGGTAGATAGACAAGAGTGGGGTCCTGGCCTGGTAGTTAGTCGGTGTGCAGCAGAGTGGATGGGGTTAAAACTCCGATGTAGGAGAAATGACACAATATGTCGGTTCTCCTCATCAATGCTCCATACGTAAGGAATTAAGCTATTCAAAAAACTGCCCTAGTGTCATAAACAAGGAGGGTGATGGAGGATGTCGCACCCGTGTCTAAACGGCAACTTTCCCCCCGTTCCCCCCGTACCACATTGCCCGGGGGCTTTCTTTACAGTGGTAAACTGTACAGTTCTGTGTAGTGTGTTTCCGTCTATAATTTAAAGTTTCATACTGTTCAAAATGCGTGAATATATTTCATCCATACCATTTGAAAATTGTACCATAATTATTATTTATTTATGCCAACAAACTTATTGTTGTTGTTTTTAAACACACAAGCCGTGTGTGGGCGATGTGCACCCACCTTAATATCTTAAAGTACCGTAAAGTATTTCAAGTTGGTGGCGCCGTGGCCGAGCGGTTAAACCGTTCGCCTATCACCAAGGCGGGCAGCGGCCCGGGTTCAAGTGCGTGAGTGACTGGGGTTTAGGGGCCCATCGACAGCTAGGTCATTTGGGCCCCAGCCTGGGTTCAAATGCAAGGGACCCGCAAGACTAGGCACTGGTTTGTAAGTCATAGGGATGTCAGTGCTCCTTAACACTACTAGAGAACTCGTGGGGGTGGTAAGGAAAGAAAGTCAACTGAACTGACCACCGCGCGGCAATTGTTTACCTGTTACGCTGTATGTGAACTCATCACTGCAAGGTCGAACCTCGTGTCTGTGCAGTGCAGTCTTATAAAGGAAAATGAACCCAGTGCTATGCTCAGTCAACGTGGGGGAACTTTGTGATATCAGGCTACAAATCCGGATTTCAAAGACGTTTCGAGTATGGTAATGAGAGATGGACCTGTTGCAAGGATAAATGTGTCTGGTAAAAGCAAAAATCTGACGATTTGCACTCACATGACTTTCTCTACTCTTGTACTAACTATTCATGCAAACTATTATTCCTCTATTTTCATCATGTTAGTCGAGCTAAGCATTTGCATAGATTACCTTAATGCTAATTTTCTTGTAGGTGCAAGGGAAACATGGGAATACAGTAGGCTTTGAGCCACACTCAAATCTTTTATAGCTGGTCATTATATAAAGGCGTTCTTTTTACACGGCCAGGAGATAAAAAAGTGAATGATGACCTTACGTATGGGGGAAGTTTAAGTATTGCAAAACTCACACAACTAACAAGGAATATATTGGAAACGGTTCACTCCACAAACAAATGGATGTGGACATAACTTGTGTGTTTTAAAGAGATTTTTATATAGTAAGATTTACGGTTTCCCAGCTATCAAAAGTCATCAAGAGCAAACAGGACTACATGGGCTATAGTCTGAAAATTGAAAATATACATTTCATTTGCCATAAAAATATCTTTAACAGATGACATTTTAGCCAAAATCGTTAGAGCCATTTTTAAGGATATGTATGACTGAAACTTTGAAATTCTGAACTAATAATGCTAGCTGGTTCAAATTTATACCATACATATAATGTAATGCAAACATGTTACAGTTTAAATTTCACCTGTTTTGCTTTAATAGTTTAGAAATTATGATTAAATTTCACTATTTTTTTTGTTACGCTACTAAAAAAGTTCCTTGCGACAAAAAAATTTAAATTTTGATCTAATATTATAACCCTGGGTTCACAATACATCTACTTTTAAAAATTGTTCTAGGTTTCTCTGTGCCACCATTAGTTTAGGCACAAAAAACTCTTAAATTTAAAAACATGTTTTTTTGGCCAAGAAATTGTAATTTTTGGATTTGAAAATTAAAAATTTATAGTTAGATACATCTCACAACAAAACCTAAGGCTATTTGTATTCCTTGTGTCTCTGTGAACATGAATAGCAAGTTTCATTAGTGAAATACAAAAACTGCATCGCAAGAAACATTTTACAGGAACAAAAATGCTGAAAATATCAATAGTGAGAAAACAGCGATAAAAGATTTCAAGGCATATCCCACATTAAAATCCACCAGCCTGGTAGGTTGGACCCTCAGATTTCCTTTTCCTCTCCTCTGTTGTTGCCTATAACTACTTCTCGGTGATTTAAACATATCTAGGCAGAATGTTGACTACAAATAGAGCTTACAACACACTCAAGACACCAAAAAATCACCAACTTGAAATATTTACTGTGCACCTCGTGCAAGGCACCTCGTGATAAAACATAAACGCCATTTCATACCGCATAATCTAAGTTGAATATTTATGTTATTTTAAAAGTGTATTATATAATGATTATTCAAAATCACTGCATTAGAATAACAGTTTGATATAGGTTTAGATGTATCACATGGTATGTGGTATATTCAAACTCAAAGAACAGATTTTTCTTTGATGTACATTACTTTGTCTTGCATTGTAAGTATGAGAAATTTCACTGCAAAAGTCAACCTGCAGCTCTATGAGACGATTCTGCAGTCAACATTCAAGGCATAATTCCAAAATTTGGCCTTCGAGAACAGAAAACAGCCAAAGAATGTGGATGCAGGCAAAAGTGGGCGTAATCTTCAGAGGGTTGAAAATCCACGCAACCTTTAAATATGGAGTAGGGCATTTAAAAATGGCGTCAGGAGGCAAATTATGCTTTTTTCGTATTCGTCAATGTCTAAATTATTTTATAGAACTAAAATTTAAAAAAGGTGTTTTTTCTTGATTTTCATGAAATTTCAGTCATACATATCCTTAAGAAAATAAAAAGTTTCGAAAAATTTTCCATGTAAAGGGTAGTGTAGGGTGGAGGAATTTTCTGCAGAATCTTCGTGTTGCATTCTTGAAAATATTAAACTTAAATGCCAACCTTGGTGTTTAATCGACTTTTCGTTTTTGAGTTATGCTGTGCATAGGCAGACATATACACAGACACACGCACATAGACCTGTTTCTAAAACTGCTTGTTTTGGATTCAGGGCGCCTCAGAACATGTATTTTCGTTGAAATCTGGTTTCGAAATCTTGGGTTGAATACAATAGTTCCCCTACTTACTATACGTAGTAAAGAAAGTAAACAACGTGAGACAATTTTGCACAATATAATCATGACACAACATGGGAAAGTGCAGTCAACGTACAGAAGCTAAGTAACTGTGAAAACAAAAGCTATCGGTGATCCATGTGAACGCGTTATACAATTGTTACACCGAAAGTTGACTAAAGCAGACCTACCTACACTGGCATAATACGGGAAGGAACGTGTTTAGACCTGTACACACCAGGGGCCAGTTCATTACATAAGGGGATGCACTGGGGACGAGCTCATGTATAAAAGCTGTTATTGGTACCGACTTCCTGAAACGCACTCCGTACGGGGAGGGTAATCAGATAAAGAAACAAAGAAAGAAAGAAGGTACCCTAAAACTGGGCAAGTTTCCAACAATTTTCATCGTTTTTTGAAAATGTCTTTAAAGAAAGTGTAGGTGCAGCTTGGAAAAAAATGTTAAACCTTTTATTACCAACTCATCCATTTGAGACATATACAATAGGAGAAAAACGTTTGAAAAGTGGTGCAAAGTTGTATGTCGGTGGACATATTTACACCACATGACTTTTTCCATGTATATTCCTCTAAAAACAGCATTTGGTGCAACGTTACACTACTATATTTAAAATTATACATCCACAAAGAAAATACGATCTATATTTTATAACTATATAATATAGTTTAGATCACACACTGTTTCTTTGACCAACCTGGTTTACCTCCATTTTCAGTTTCTGACGACACAATTCTGACATCGGTTTCGTCCTCTAATACAATTTTCAAATTGGAATCTCTGTCAGATGTCACTTCTAAGTTCTTTTATACTTTTACTTTTATTAGGCAGTTTATTTTGTTTCTGTTGTTTCTTTTGTTCCTCTTGATGGTCATTTATTTTCCCAAACGAAATGCTTTTGCTTGCTTCAATTATTAGCTTTCTGTTTATGCCAAGAAGATGTGGAAACTCATCTTTTGGGGATGTATTGCAGCGTCTTCCTGAAGGGGTGACTTTTCACATGTCTAAGACACGTCTCCAAGTAATTTTTATGGTCCAAAACACATCCAGTACTTGCAACAGTAATCTGACCAAAAATTTGAAGTCAGGCTTTCGAAATGCTGAAATTCATTAATTTAAACCTGGTATTGTGTTGTAGAGAATTCTACCTGAATATTAAGAAATATTAATACTGAAAGAGTATTCATTTGTAAGTGCTATATAGTTTAGAAGTGAAGCGCAATATAACTAAAATTATTTGTTGAAAATGACAGCTGTGATTTTGAATAATGGAGAATAAATTTGTAGCTCATAGTACGTGGTTGAATAATTTCATCTAATAATTCCATAATCACTCTACATTATTTTAAGCATATAGAGGCTGTTGTCAATACACATACACTCATGCAGAAACTAAAATTAATTTACAAATGCCTATCCACCATTAGCGTGGGAGGTTTAACTATAAATACAAAATATAAAAACCAGAACTTCCACTGAAATGTCTCCGGCCAAGAGAATACTGAAGAACACTTGTGTAAGTTTACACAAGATTGCAGCACAACTCAGCAGTTTCAGAATAACTGCTGTATTGAAAGACGCATATATGGGACTGCTTGATAATCATGTGCATAGTATGCTGAATGTCTATGGTGCAAAGGTGCACTTCAGGTGCAAAGTTGTCCAGTTTTACAGTACTTGAAGTTAGTCGGCATCCTGGTGGTAGTTCTGCACCATTTCTAGAAGTGCAACTAAAGCTGTTTTCTTCATGGCATGTTGCGTAGAGGGCGTCTTCAATTTCATTTTTCTTTCTTGGGTTCTTTACCAGTAGGTCTTTGCAGTGCATCAGTAAACGCATGTATATTAGTGAAAATCCTCAATCAGGAAGGTTTCCCGGTTCAGCCGTTGGGGTAAATTTCGGCACCTTTTTGCTCTTTTACCGTTACTTTTTCCCATTTTAGGTCTCTTTAATTCGATTTTGCACATTAAACGGATGCCGTGCGCCAATATCAGAACGACTTCCCTCGGAAGAGTTTCATTGCAGTTAGATCTACTGTATATGATTTATGTCATTTATGGCTGTTATGGCCATCGATGCCTTTTCTTGCATGTATGCCGAATGCGGTGCAGCTGTTTGAAGCGTTAGTCCTACGTATTTAAAGAAGTTCGTCACCAATAGGCTCTTCTCCTATGAATATAAACGGTCTTGGCGCTTCTTCTCTTTTCTACTTTATGGGGGGTCATTTCAACAGTCTACACTCTATTATAACAGAACGACAATTTGAGAAATTCCACTACTGGTACCAGTGGAACAAACACGAATAAAGTCCATTCCCGTTATTCTTTCTCACTTTATTTGCTTCGAAAACTTTTTCACAACGCAGTTCTCTTTTAAGAGGTGGAATCAGGACTGAAAAATTCAATGGCATAGCCGGGATTTGAACCGTGGATCATCCGCTTATCGAGCGGCTGCTCTAACCACTAAGCTACCATTGCGAACGTGTCAGTATGACATTAAATTCCCCAACCGACTCGTACTTTCCCGGTTAGACCACAAGGGGATCTCTTAACACAGATAAATACTCCAAGGGCGACTTACAATAGTAAGTACTTTATCTCGCGTAAGTAACTTTTAGATGGTTGTTATTATTATTGCTTTATGGCAACAAACTTAATGCTGGTGTTCTTAAACACACAAGCCATGTGTGGGCAATGTTTAAAAATACCAGCATTAAGTTTGTTGGCATAAACAAATAACAATAACAGGTCCCTTTTACTGACGTTGCAGTCTTCATTCCTTCGTGATATAATTCACAACTGTTTTCTTCTCGTATACTTGATTCAGACTTTTCTATCTTTCTTCACTTTCTTTATCTCTCAAACAGATGACTTTGGCGATACAATCACTCAGTAACTGCGTCACTAAACTAAAACTAAATAATTGACTGACTCCCGTCTGTAACTAAGTGCTCTGCTCGTTGCCTCGCCTCCTTATATATACCTTTTTCGAATTTCTACAAGTACACCGGTCGCCGAATACTTCTCGAATGATCTCGAAAATTCCCTCCACGTGCCGCACTCATTGTTGTCACGTGTTCACAAACAGTCGCGTGAGGCAGTCTGACCTTGAGCTTCTTTGATGCAGGTACCGTCAGTGGGGTGAAGTAGCACTGGCAGGTGCCTTCGCTGTGTTGCCGTTGCCGCCCCTGTCGTCGGCTCTAGTTCTGATGTAGGTCCTGTCTTCCTTGCTATCATGACCATATCGTCCGCAAATATGTATAATTATGTATGAGCTCCGCTGTTTGTCTCCTCTGTTACATCTACCGTAGCTAAATTGAACAAAAGAGGACTAGCGGATCTCCCTGTAATGCCCTATTGGTTTGCCCGATGGGATGGTATGTGAAATCTTGCATTCTCACGAGGTTTCATCGCGATATCTCTGTTACATAGTTCTTTGGAACAACTATCATGGAAGACTGAATATGAGAATGGCATTTGAACTTCTTTGTTAGCCTATATTTATCAAATTTGCAATTACTGCACAGTGGACTCCCGCACTCGTCCCCTTTTGCCGCTCACCTAGATCTGACCTTTTTTCATAGGCTGATGAATGTGTCGAATTTGAATTCAAGCCTTTAACACATTGGTTCGCCCAGGGCGTGTGTGGAACAGATGACAGGGTGGTTTTGTCAACATTAAATGAAGAAAAGCAGTCTAGGAAACCAAAACCAACACCACGTTTCCTTGCGCTTGGTTGTAAATTAATCATCCCTTTCGATTAGAGTTAATACAATAATAAAACTGTTGTGATATTTTAGTTTTGGATGCGCATGAAATATTCATTAAGATATTTTTGCATTGTGAATACATTTAATAATTAACTCCCTCAAAACTATATAACAGATAGTGCTGGAACTTTGTGTGGTAGTTTACAACATGCACACATTTAACATTCAAAAGTTCTAGTTTTCGAACGAACGCACCTATGTAATTTCCTGATTAGGACATCTAATATTACAGCTTACTCGAATTTTGCTGGAGCGACAACCTTATCGGTTTACTTCTTTAGCTCAAGAATGATTAATCGGCAGTTACGTGTCGCAGAGGTCAATCATACTCTGCGCAATACTCTCATTACATATTATTGATATTACTTGTTTTTTTTTCGGCCGCGCTGTAGCCGAGTGGTTAGACCATTCGCTTCTCACCAAAGTGACCCGGGTTCGATCCCAGGCAACCGCATGTGGGATTCGCAGTGGACGAAGCGGCGCTGGGATGGGCTTCCTCCGGGTTCTCCGGTTTCCCCCAACATCTCATTCCACCGGCCCTCCATCTTCATCCCATGTATCATCAGTGTCACCGCCTGCGGTGCCGTAGTAGTAAAATCGGGCGTTAAACACTACAAAAAATGTTTCTCCTCGCTAGTTGTGCAATACTGCTTTGCCATTGCAAGTAGTATGTTACTACTTCTCATAAACAAGATTATTATCCACAAAATGCCAAGCATTTGGAAGAAATGCATTATCTAGCTTGTGGTGATGATGACTTATACGTGTATGACAACCTGTATGGATCAGACGATTGCAATTCTGAAGATAAACCGAAAGTGACATCTTTAGAATCTTTAGAACTGAGCATAAAGGAGAGGATCAAGACAGCCTGTGTGATAATAACATGGATTTTGTAGGTAACATCATATTGTTGTCAAAAAAGTTTATTGCTGTTATAGTTCTTCCTCCTCCTTCTCCTCTTCCTCCTCCTCCCTTTCCTCCTCCTACTTCTCTTCCTCCTCCCTCTCCTCTTCCTCCTCCCTCTCCTCTTCCTCCTCCCTTTCCACTTCCTCTTCCTCCTCTTCCTCCTCCTCTCTTTCCTCCTCCTTCTCCTCTTCCTCCTCCTCCCTCTCCTCCTACTACTTCTCTTACTCCTCCCTTTCCTCCTCCTTCTCATCTTCCTCCTCCTCCTTCTCCTCCTCCTCCCTTTCCTCCTCCTACTTCTCTTCCTCCTCTCTTTCCTCCTTCTCCTCTTCCTCCTACTTCTCCTCTTCCTCCTCCCTTTCCTCCTCCTACTTCTCTTCCTCCTCCCTTTCCTCCTCCTTCTCCTCTTCCTCCTCCTCCCTTTCCTCCTCCTCTTCCTCCTCTTCCTCCTCTTCCTTCTCCTCCTCTTCCTCCTCCCTTTCCTCCTCTTCCTCCTCCCTTTCCTCCTCCTCTTCCTCCTCTTCCTCCTCCTCCCTTTCCTCCTACTTCTCTTCCTCCTCCTTTTCCTTCTCCTCTTCCTTCTCCTCCCTTTCCTCCTCCTACTTCTCTTCCTCCTCTCTTTCCTCCTTCTCCTCTTCCTCCTACTTCTCCTCTTCCTCCTCCCTTTCCTCCTCCTACTTCTCTTCCTCCTCCCTTTCCTCCTCCTTCTCCTCTTCCTCCTCCTCCCTTTCCTCATCCTCTTCCTCCTCCTCCTCTTCCTCCTCCTCCCTTTCCTCCTCTTCCTCCTCCTCTTCCTCCTCTTCCTCCTCCTCCCTTTCCTCCTATTTCTCTTCCTCCTCCTTTTCCTCCTCCTCCTTTTCCTCCTCCGCTTCTTCCTCCGATTCCTTCTCCTAATCCTCGTCCTCTTCCTCCTCCCCGTCCTCCTCTTCCTCCTCTTCCTCTTTCTGTTGTTGTTCCTGTTCCTCTTGTTCTTGTTTTTCTTTTTCTTGTTGTTTTTGTTGTTATTCTTGTTCTTTTTGTTGTTGCTATTGCTATTGCTGTTACTGTTGTTGCTGTCATTATTATTATTATTATTATTATTATTATTATTATTATTATTATTATTATTATTATTATTATTATTATTATTATTATTATTATTATTATTATTATTATTATTATTATTATTATTATTATTATTATTATTATTATTATTATTATTATTATTATTATTATTATTATTATTATAATATTATTATTATTATTATTAATATAAATTAATAATATTATAATTACAAATTATAATGTATACTGTACTCACTATATATCTTCGATCTACCTATTAAAATAATGTTAGTAAGATTATGTATATTTCCGCTAAATAAAGCTATACACGGAGTGTTTAGTATGCCCCGAGCGACTAAGGGGAGGGGGGAGGCGGGGTTAAGTGCGCACAGTATTGATTTCATACCTATACAAATATAGAAATTTCAAATTGCGGTCCCAGGGTCCCTTTATATGTTTTCGGGATTCAAGTCACCTGTATGGGATTAATTGTCTGGTTGAGATAACTTTGTGGGTTTCGGAATACACACTGTGCATTCAGGATTCACGTCACGTAGTGGCCGACACGGTACCTAGGTATATGTTTAGTGTGTAGCACGGTAAGCACAGAATCCGTTGTTCGTAGCTCCGGTGTTTTTCTGGTGCACCCTTCAGCCCTTGCCTACACAGAGCTTGTACCAGATACCAGCATGCAAATACTCTTCTGCGGAAATAGTTCACACACTGCAATTATGACACTGTATTTTAATAGCTTTCGAGAGTTAGCATCCTTTTAATAACTGAGCTGTGCAGAGACAGTGGGTGAAAGGAGTCAGTGAGAGGCGAGAGGAGTGAGTAGCAATATGCAACGAGGGCATAGTGGCAGCAATGAAGATGAGGCTATAATATTCATACTAGCATCTTGGTTGACATACTCAAGCTTCATACGACGATTTATGCTCGACCTTGTGTCTAAGTTTAAAACATTCATATGTTTTAATATTCTACGCTGCATGTTATTGTCGCTGCTGTACGAAATTTTAAATACTTGTTACTAATTGGATTGTTCATACGAGAATCGACAGTAGCGCCTTCAACTTTTGTTATGTTGGTCTTGACACAACGATACAGGGAGTGCTTGTGTTATAACCTTTAAAGCGGCAGACTTAAAAAACGAGAAGACAAATTGAATTTATTACAATAATATTTACAATATTAACACTAATTATTAAATAAACAGAGCAGGTTTATTCCGTAATACGCTTTTAGCTGCGTGGTAATGTGCGCAGACGCCGAAATATTGATGGCAACATGCGGACCTTTTGATTGGCGGTTAGCATTGTCGTGATGAACATGTGCACCTTTGATTGGTGAGTTAGGAGTGTCATTATGAACTGGTGCACTTTTGATTGGTAGATTAGCAGCGTCATTATGAGCTGGTGCACCTTTGACTGGTGGATTAGCAGTGTCATTATGAAGAGGTGGATATGGTGACATCCATTACAGTGGCGCGCAAGTGCTACATTGTGGCTTGGTCAAGAATAAATGATCATGTGGCCTCTGGATCTGTACAATTGAGATCTGCCTAATAGTTGCCTCTAAGCAGCTATTCCAAAGGAAAATTCTAACTTGAGGACTCCGGGTTAGAAGACACAGACGGTAACGCCCGCCCCCAAATCACAGAGTTTAGTGGAATTTACATTTGTCAATTACTCCTTACTCTGATAATCAATAAGGACCAATTCTACAATCGAGCCTAAGGCCTATCCTGGTTTATTTAATTTGAATAATTTTCATCTGAACGGAAGAATGCAACCCAGACGTTATGGTTATGTAATTATTGCTGATGTGTATTTTTTTATGACAGAAGAGAAAATATTTTAATTATGAAATGTTAATTCTTTCTCAAGAGTACTCAGAAGACTATCACAATTATCAGTTTTAATACTTCTTAGCTGACAAATATTATTATAACATTTGAAAGTATTGTAAATTTCATACAATCGAAATATCCAATACAAAGTCCAAAGCAACGAGAGAGAGAGAGATGTTCACACCAGTGTTGTCCAACGTTTGAGGGGAGGTTGGATTTACCTCCTTCCACTTTATGAGGACTGTGCCACTCTTTTAACACTTAATTGTGTTGCAGTGACGGTTTGGTTATATGCACTTGTGTTTAATTCACGAAAGCACTTTTAAATCTTATGCGATAAGCATCTCATCATTAGTGACTTCTTTGGTACTGTCTACGTTTAAGAAGTCTATCAATATTTGGTGATAAAGTCGAAGTGCATAGCGTTAGAAGATACACCAAGTGATCGTCGCGTAACCTATTGCGACAGGGACATTCGACATAGTTCAATTTGGAGAAACTCTGTTCGTAAATATATGTAGAGCTATACTCACTCTTTTACACACTATTCTTGCAAATGTTTATTTCTCTATCCACTTTATTCTAATTGACATTTTTAGAACTTAATTTATTGCTAATTTTCTTATAGGTGCAACGGAAATATGGGAATACAGTAGGCTTTAAGCGATAGTGAAGTATTTTAAGAGCTGGTTGCCATGAGATGCCTTTGAAATTACGTTCTCTTTGTAAGGCCAAGAGTTATCCAAGCTCACTTCTGCCTGTTATGCTGACCGAGCGCTGGCAGTTCTATAGATACAATTAAATTAATATACTATGCAAATTTTAACTCTATAAAGGAATATGGGGTTTTATTTTGGGGCAATTCAGTTTAGAGCAAACGAATATTTCTCATACAAAAGAAGGTTATAAGAATTATTTCCGACACCTATAATAGACGTTCATGCAAAAATCTTTTTAGAATACTGAATATATTAACCTTACCCTGCATGTATATTCTCGATCCTAAAAGTCTTTATATGCAATCAATCCACGTTTATAACAAACAATGAATTCATGAGATGAACACTAGATTAAAGAGCAACATCTATTATCCCAGTGAAAAGCTTTTTTGCTTCTAGAAAGGTGTATATTATCAAATCATACAAATATTTAATGCTCTTCCTAATGATCTTAAGGAAAATGTTAACAATTGCAGTGCTTTCAAAGTTGCTGCAAAAGAGCACCTATGCTCAAAATCATTTTATTCTGCACAAGATTATCTGAATGACAACTTATCCTGTTAATGCTTATGTAGTACCTCGCTTCTTTAGTGATAAATCATTGTTAATTGCATTTGATGCCTGCTCGACTGCTACTTAAATGTATGTGTATTGAACAACTCGAAAAATATGTCATTTATTGCTAATTATATAACTAAAAGGACATGGCAGGAAAGCCTAGTGAGGGTTTAAAACAAGGTTCAATTTCTGTTTGTAAATATACCTAATGTTAGTCTTATAAGTACAGGGTAGATTTGATTGTGTTTCTCAGTGATCCCTGTTTTGATTTTTGTGACTACAAATGTGTATTTATATTTGTACATATCAATCGACATGTTCAATGTACACGGGCCTCCATGGCTACTAGTGAACTTGCTGAGCGAACTCTAATCTAATATATAGACATTCTGAAGGAAACACACATGCCATTTTTGGGGCAATTCATGCCGCTTAATCTCCCCTTCGCGGAATATTTGTGCTTTTATTTTTGTTTATCGCATAACTCTGCCTTTCCAGTACAATTCTTCCAATAGCTTTTCTTTCTAGGAATGTCCGATATCACCCATCCATGTTTTCCTTGGTCGCCCCCATTCCTGCCCTCCTGAGAGCATTCTTCTACCTCCAATAGTGCTCTCTAATATTCTCCTTACACGGCCGCACTATTAGAGCTGTCTGTAGTAAATGAAATATTTAACCTATATCCAGGCATTTATGTTCCTTTCTGATGGTCCTGAAGAAGTTGATTTAGAGAGTATGTCATGCTTATTCTCCTTACCATTTAGATACCTAAGTCACAGAGCAGAATGCAATTAATGAACGTTTAAAAGTTTGTATTTTGGAGAGACTTGAGGCAAGATGGGCGTTATGAAGGTCAAAAAATGAAGTTTTATATTTGGTTCAAAATAAAGAGCTTAGTATCCTGAATGGTTATATATATATATATATATATATATATATATATATATATATATATATATATATATATATATATATATATATATATATATATATATATATCCTACGTTGATATCACAGTGCAGGAAAACTCGTGATTCAAATGCTTTGGCGCTCAAACTGCTGCCTTTTCCCATTAGTATTATAGTGATGGCAATGTCCAAAAGGGTCGCGACATTATGCTGCAGGTGCCATAAGGCAATTGAAGGTGGCACAGAATATATGCATAAGGATTCCTTACCACATGCAGTAATGAAAGTAATAAAACCTATTTACAGGAAGCTTACTGATGGCAGTGTGTTAAAAAGATGCCTTCATGGTAAGACACAAACCACAACAAATCGAATAATAGGTGTGTATGGCATAGGGTCCCAATTACAGTGTTTGTTGGTGCAAAAACTATTAAAATAGGCGTATTGGACTCAGTCATGTGTTTCAATGATGGCTGCTACAACAGAACACTGGTATTGAAATCTTTGGACATTGATCCTGGGGAAAATATGAAGAAAGATCTTCGCAACATGGATGTCGAGCGTGTCGCCAAAGTTGACAGAGGTTTTGAGAACTTCACCAAGGAAGCAAGAATGCAGAAAAGGGGAAAGAAAAGACAGAGAGGACAGGAAACCCCAGGTTGATAAAAGTTGTGCCTCAGGAGAATACCATGGGTGAAAAGTTCAGGTTAGGGTGTGTGAACAATTTAGTTTTATTTCCTCATAACTTAATTTTTTCTGTCCAGTTATTTAAAAAACTAACAAGGCACGAGCTTTGTCATTTTTGGGATATCTTTACAGATACATTTTAATTATAATATTGCAATATTTTCATGGAATTATATCATTTAAAGTTTCCACTTAGCTTTTAAATTAAAAAAATAGTAAAAATGGAAAAGAAAAATTAAATTCAAGCTGAGATTCCACAAAAATGAAGGAATTTCAAAAATATTGCACAAATAATAGTGTATCTCTATGCACAATATGTAATTGAAATTTCATTATCATCAGTGAAATAGGTAACCAGTAAAGTGCATCTCTTTGAATTGGTGAACTCAGAAACGAGTTGCATCACCTAACTGTTAATGTGCCTCAGGACATAATCCAACGAATGTGGTTTTTACACGCTGGTGCTCCAGCTCATTTCAGTATGATAGTTGGTAAGTTTTTGAATGATCGATTCCCGCAAAGATGGATTGGTCGAGGGGGACCCTTTGCATGGCCTGCAATGCCTCTGATATTGCAACAGGATTTGGGATTGGTCAAAACTGGAATAAATGTTCCTGTAAACATATGTCCGGAAATAAATACCTGTTAAGGTATTAGCCACTTTACTTGTGCTGAGTATTAGCATCAGACAATGGACTTCATCCAACAAGCGCATTCTAGGGAATACTTTGGTTTCACAAACGGTTAACGGAACAATTGTTGGCTAAACATGAAACTGAAGTTGTAATGGCTCCTGCCATTCTGTCCTCTGGTAACATTTGCACGTTATGTTGATAGTACTACAGGAGAAGCTCCATGTGGTTACCATGCATTCTTACACAAGCTTCAACTCCTCTTCTCAAAAAATCTAGATCTTCTTGATCATACCTGACTGCTCTCGGATTTGGAGCATGCTAGGTCACACGCTCTTGTGATGTATGCACATTGTCTATGGATTTGGCATACACCAAAGTCCTTAAATGTCCCCATAGCCAATAATCCAATGGATTGGAGTTCGGTAAATGGGGAGACCATGCTACTGGGCCTCTTTGACTACAACCTCGTGTTGTGTTGTAACTGAAATAAATGATTTTCAAACCAATGTATATATGCACTTTTTTTTTACCGTTTTCAAGTCAGGAACACGTCCCACAAATATATGACACCAATAGACATAACCTTATATATAAAACTCCAGCTTATACCAGGTGTTAAAAAGAAAGACTAATCCATCCATTGGATGAGCACCATTGTCTGGTGTAAATACTCAACACGGGTAAAATGACTCATAGTTCAACAGGCATTTGTTTTCGGATATATGTTTCTAGGAACATTTATTCTAGGCTTGCTCAATACCAACAACTATTGCAATATGAAGCACCTTTTCAAATATTCTGTATATTGCATGATTTTAAGATTAAAAAAGTCGTGTTTATCAAATACATCCGCAATTTTCTACGTATAAGGGTAGCTTAGGTTGCTTTTAGGACTTGACTTTGTTTTATTACGTATCGTATATAGGATAAAAGATAACATAAGTAAGGGTAAAAGACAAATTAAGAGGAGTCTGTTGGGTAAGCAAAATGTTGCTAAGAGATGGAAACGAGAAGTTTCCACAGTATGCCCACACAGGAGGATTCATCCCCATGCCAACATATCTCTGGGCAAGAACAAAGATGACAAAATATTTTGACATGTTTAACCTTTGTTTTCCATGTTCTCTACATTTTCCGAACTTTAAAATGTTCCACACTATGCAGTTTTCTATCATTCTATGCTACACTATTATTATGCACTTGGTCATAATAAAAACGTGGTATAAATAGGAAACAAATCCAACAAAAACTTTAGATCTTTTAATGCTCACAGATTTGTCTACCTAAAAAGATTTCAGCTGTTGTATGAACTAAACTATAGGGAAATATTAACACACAAAAGGGAGTAAAGAACCAGGTAACATTTTAATGATAAAGTTCAATTACCAAATAAGATTATATTCTATATCTGACATAAGTATCAAAAGATAAGGGTTTTAATACTGTCACAAAGTGACAGTACAGCGAGTCTCTCTCCTGACACAAATGTGACAATATGACAAAATCCGTCCCATTACTTTTCTATTTCTTTATTGTCTTCTAAAGTTTTATCACAAATACAGTTTTCCTCTCATGTTAACACAGTCTACAGTCTTTCGTGCTATCACAACTCATAACCGTTACTTCTCGTAACTTTTACTCAGTCTTTTGAGTGTTTCTTAACCTTCTCTGTCTCTCATACACTAACGACGACATTACACTCACTCGACGCTCGTTGAATCTTTTTACGACTCTAACTCTCTCTCTCTCCGCTGTTTTCTTGCCTCCTTATATAAAGGGGATGGCGTCATAAGGACCATTCTCGACTTCCACATACACGCCGACCATCACGTGGCCAGATCTTTCCTAAAAGTTCTGGAGAACATCCCTTTTCTGTAACCTCTTCCATTGTTGTTAGTCACGTACACAAACAGTTCGTGAGGCAGCCTTACCTTGAACGCCTTTGCCCGCTCGCCGGTCCGGCATGTAGTGTGAAGTAGCTTGAGCCCGTCCGTTCTTTGTTGTACCCCGTGCTCGGCGCACAATATATTCCATGCACACACACACACACACACACACACACACACCTGCAACATAATAGTCCAAAATGTCGGTAGATTAAATGAGCAGCACTCAATGTTGAAAACTTAATTTCCCATCAGGATGCAGGTCAAAAGCACCATCGCCCAAAATATAGTTTGTTTCTTAGTCCCTCTACTACGTATAAGTAGGGGAAGTAATGTATTCCACCCAAAATTTTGATGCCGAGATCTCACCGGAAATGTTTTGAGGCCACCTGAATAAAAAAGAAAAGCATTTTTGAAAAAAAGGTCCGCGCGCGCACGTGTGTGAGTGTGCGAGTGTGTGAGTGTGTGAGTGTGTGAGTGTGTGACTGTGTGAGTGAGTGAGTGAGTGAGTGAGTGAGTGAGTGAGTGACTGACTGACTGACTGACTGACTGACTGACTGACTGACTGACTGACTGACTGACTGACTGACTGACTGACTGACTGACTGACTGACTGAGTGAGTGAGTGAGTGAGTGAGTGAGTGAGTGAGTGAGTGAGTGAGTGAGTGAGTGAGTGAGTGAGCGAGCGAGCGAGCGTGAGTGCGTGCGTGCGTGTGTGTGTGTGTGTGTGTGTGTGTGTGTGTGTGTGTGTGTGTGTGTGAACAGCGTAACCCAAAAACGAAAAGTCGTTTAAAACTCCTACTTGGTATTTAAACTTAATACCTTCCAAGGATGAGACACGAAGATTTTAAAGAAAGTTCTCCACGCTCAACTATCTTTCACATAGAAATTTTTTCGAAAATATTGATTTTCTCCAAAATGGCTCTTATGATTTCGATTAAAATGTCATATGTTTAAGATATTTTAATGGCAAATGATTTTCCAGCTATAGCCTAATGTAGTCCTGTTTACTCTGGATGACTTTTGCATAACTACTAAACCGTAAGAGAAAGACCAAATCTCACTATACAAAAAATGCGGATCCCATTAAAACAAACAAGTTATGCCTAAATGCATCTGTTTGTGGAGTGAACCATTTCGAGATGTTCCTTGCAATTTGTGTGAGTTTTGGAGTAATGAAACTTTTCTCAAATGGAAAGTCGATATTCACATTTTTATCTCTTGGCGTGCAAAGAGAATGGAGTTTCAAAGCCTTCACATAGCGATCAGCTTTAAATGATTTGACTGTCGCTCAAAGGGACAAGAAAATTATGAATAAGATAATTTTTACAAATGTTTATCTCGAGTAGCATAAAGATGAGGAATAAGAGTTTGTAAGAATAGTTAATACAACGATCGACAACGTCATGTGAGTGGAAGACATATTTTTTGAACTCAGCTTTGAGTTTTAGTGTTGTCTGTTAAGGGACACTGGGAGTGAAATTTGAAAGTTCCACATTTTTTTTATATATTTTCCTGAAATTTTTACTGTGTTTGTATTTATATGAGAATAGGAGGTACACCAAATTTCATTAAAATTGGATAATTCGTTTAGGATATATAAACTATTTCATGAATTTAATAGGTACATTTTCAAAATAGAGCTCGCGTCTATTGACTTTTGAAAATGCATTTACATTGGCAGAACTGGTGCTCTAAAACATGGGTAACAATTGTATGAAGAGATATTTCAAATACGTACATATTTTGTTTAATAACACACAAAATTTAATCTTAAAAATTATTGATTTTTTTCATACAAAAGAATGCTTTTGGAATTCATGTTAATGATAAAATCAATATTGAAACATAGTTTTGTTTAGCTGCTTTTTATGAATAGTTTTGGAAATTTTCATTGAATTTGAAGCAAAACTCAGGGGTGACCTTCTTTTGGAATGTGCAGAAATGTAGTTTTGAGAAAAACAGGCTTTTATATAGGAACATCCTGTGTACGTTAAGGGAAGAGCACTATTTGAAAGGGCCGTAATGACCACATGGAGTGGGGGATATGAAAAATGTTAGCTGATCCAAATGCACAGGTGTTCCAGGAACATTTTAAGGTAAAAAAACAATTTTTGACTTTTTGACAATTTTGACCAAAATTTCACTCCCAGTGTCCCTTAAGCCTTTAAGGTAACTAAAAGTGTCCCTAACATTCGTTATTAATTATCAAGTGTTTGATACTATGGAAGTTAAGTACCAGATATGTTTTTCTAATTCTTGCACCTGCGAGATGGAGACCATTAAAATGTAACACTAATAAATTTAATACTTATTGCTCGCTGGTAGATTAATGTAACTGTGGCAGTTCTGAGATATGTATGACCCCGATGTATAACTTAGCCACTACCATGAAATACAACTGTTGGTAGCGCTTAATTGTCATGCCCCTCACAGGAAAGGGGAAGCCATTCTCTCCCGATTAATTGCTGGCAGGCAAGATAAACGCGTTTGAAACCATTCTCTTCACTTCCGTAGCGTAGGTAACTAACTGTATGTTGTTCGGAGGCTTCGACTTCAATTCTAGAAGGGTCCAAATGTCCGAATGGGACATTTATGGGCTATATGTATGAATTTGCTAGCTGACGTCATTTAGCTTCTACAAACTATTCTTAGGAAGTATGTTTTTCTATTTTCATCATCATCATCATCATCATCATCATCATCATCATTGCTGTTGTTGTCATCATCAACTCTTCATAGTTTAGGAGAATTCTCCTGGCTCTGACCTCATAATTCCTCCCATGGTTTGATTGGTCTTCCTCTTGTTCTATAGCCCGAAGGTTTATATTTGTGTAGATGTAATGGAATACGAGAATTATCCATTCTTTGCAAATGACCGTTCCATTTTTACGTTGTCAACTACGCATAGTAAAGTAGAGAAAGTATTGCATTCCACCAAAAACTTCGATGTCGAGATTTAACCGGAAATGTATGCTTTGAAGCCCCCTGAGTCCAGAAAAGGTCATTTTTAGATATACGTATCGCGCGCACGCCTGTCTGTGTGGCAGACTTTGGACAGCATAACTCAAAAACGAAAAGTCGGTTAAAAACCGAAGTTGGTATTTA
This sequence comes from Tenodera sinensis, assembly GCA_030765045.1. Classification (NCBI taxonomy): domain Eukaryota; kingdom Metazoa; phylum Arthropoda; class Insecta; order Mantodea; family Mantidae; genus Tenodera; species Tenodera sinensis. Next base: position 44,980,132 of record CM060964.1, on the reverse strand, counting down.
AGCTTAATGTATTTCAAGGATGCGACACGAAGATTTTGAATTTTTTTTTATTTTTATTTTTTTTTTTTGTTGTTGTTTAACGACGCTGTCAATTGCCAGGATCACATCAGAGTCACCGGTGTGCCGGAATTTCGTCCCGCAGAAGTTCTTTTACATGCCAGTAAATCTAATGACATGGAACTGTCGTTTTTAAGCACACTTAAAAACCATCGACCTGGGCCGGGTTTGAACCCACGACCTTGAGATCAGTAGGCCAGCGTCTAACCGAAGATTTTGAAGAAAATTGCTCTACCCTAAACTAACCCTTACGTGGAAAATTTTTCGAAAATTTGATTTTCTTGAAAAATAGCTCTATTTTGATCAAAATTACGTATATATAATATATTTTTATGACAAATTAAATGTATATTTTGAATTTTCTGGCCCTAGCCTATATAGACCCGTTTACTCTGGATGACTTTTGAATGACTCGTAAACGGTAAGAGAAAATTTTACAGCACAAAAAACGTAGATCTCGCTAAATCACAGAATTTATGTGGAGTGAACCATTTCAGAGATATTCTTTGTTATTTGTATCAGTTTCGGAAAACTTAAACTTTTGTCAAATGCAACATCGTTGTTCATTTGTTTATATGTTAACCGTGCAAAGAGAACGGAATCTCAAAGCTTTAAAAGATTTTACTATCGGTCAAAGTCTATTGTATTCCCGCATTCTCCTTGCACCTACAAGGAAATAAGCAATAAGGTAATTTCCGCAAATGTTTATCTCAACTAACACGAAGAAGATACATAAATAATAGTTTGTAAGCATGGTTAGTACAAGAGTAGAGAAAGTCATGTGAGTGCAACACATCCGAATTTTCTCTATTTATTTGAGAGTATATCTAATTCTTTCCGTTTTCATTTCTAATATGATCTTATCTTGTGCATCCTTTTACTGTTTGGAGATATTTCATTTCTGCTGCTTGTATTTGACTCCAATGTTTCTGTTTGAATGTCCATGACTCCAATCCATTCAGTAAAACCGGAATAGCCATTGACCAATGAAATGTTAGATTTGTTTCCTTTCGGGTTTTTCTTTTTAAGGTACGAGCTATGTTCCACAAGTATATTGGAACTTACTCACTTTATTTCTTATTTCCTCATTGTTTGTTTTGAAGGTTACATTGCAACCCAAGTAAGTACATTTTCCCATCTGTTCTAACGCTTTATTACTTAACATTATCTTCGATCTTTTTATTTCTTTCCTATAAATGTCACAATATTTGACTTTTCTACAGATATACTTTAATCATATCCTGGTTTCATTTTTGTAACTTAGACCTATTTATTTGCAGGTTATCCTCTCTGTCTTGTATTAACATATGTCATCCGCAAAGAGTAGTATATTTAATGCATTATTTTCTTTTTTTTTTTTTCCTAATGGTATTTCATCTTTTAATTTTCTAAGAGTATCGTCCATAAAAATGTTAAATAACAGCGGAGATAAACTACATCCTTGTCTTAAACCATTATTAACTACCGTATCTTGTGATAACCGTCCAGTGCCTAAAACTATTTTTTATTTTTGTTTCTTGATATATATTCCTGAGTATTCCTATCAATTCTTTTGGGTATTCTTTTTTGTCTAGTACTTGCCAAAGTCTAGGCCCTGCTTACCTTATCAAACGCTTTTTCTGAATCTGCAAAGGTTATATGTGTTTCTAAATTATATTTCCTCCTCTTTTCGATAATTTGGTTAATACAACGTATGTTATATATGCTCGATATTCCTTTTCTAAATCCCATTTGGTTTTATAGTAATATGATTCTGTACTTATACTTAGACGTTTGTTTATAATTGTTGTATACAACTTATAGCCTCTAATCAGGAGACTTATACCCCGGCAATGATTATCACATAATTTTCTGCCCTTTTTAAATATATTAATAACATTTGCATCACTCATGGTTTTAGGAATTCTATTCAATTTCCAGCATTTGTTGATAAAATTAAGCAGTGCTAATTTAATTTTACTCCTCCGTACTTCTGCACTTATTCCATCTGGTCCTGCAGCCTTTCTATCTTTCATGTTTTGTAAATACATTGTAATTCTTCCTCAGTAAAGAGTTTCATTACATATATCGTGGTAGATACAAGTAGAATGGAGCAAATCGTATCGACAGTCACTTGTTTAAAAGCGGGATGCTGTATGCTGCTCTTATGATTCCGTAATCTTTCCATAGCATGGCGAGAATAAACTCTATAGCCACAGAATAATATCAATAGATATCTCGCAAATCGCTTTGTTTTAGAGTTCTTCTTTGCCCATTCCTTCAGGTTTAGCAGTTAACCAAAACACAAGATTTGCATCAAACCAATGGGACTCCATAGAGTATTCTGCCCCCCCCCCCTCACCAAATAGAAGATACATAATTATTTTTTAATCCCAGGACATAAAATACTTACAATAGTACGTCACCATTGGGGTAATTGTCTCTGATTTGATGCTGCCTTCGCCGAGAAGACCCAGGCCACGCCACCGATGATGTCCATCACAGGTGTGGACGAAGCGTCTGGACCTCTAAACTCCAGGAGAGCACGGCTTTTAAACCCGGAAGAAATCTCTAGCTTTAATTCTAACTCCGACCGTGAAAGCTTCCGACTACTTATATGGTATGTTAATCAAACTCGTTAAAGCCATTTTTAAGTAGATCAAAAATGTCGAAAAATATTCTATTTGAAGGATGGTCAGGGGTGGAGAGATTTTCTTAGAAATATTCGTGTCGCATGCTTAAAAGATTCTTAACTTAAACACCAGTGTTGCTATTTAACCGACCTCTAGTTTTTAGGTTATGTTCAAAGTTGCACACACACAGATCTTTTTCTAAAAATGCTTTTCTGGATTCAGGGAACCACAAAACATACATTTTTACTGAAATGTCGGCACCGACTATTTGGATGGAATGCAATGCAATGCTTATTTAAGGATTTGAACTTCTAGAAAAAGAAAATGTGGCCTTGGCAAGTTTTTCATTTTCAAGTATGTACATAGCCTGTTTTGATGTGTCGATTAAACAAGAGGGTATAGCCAGTTTTGCAGGTCGCCATATTGGGCAACTCCGCTTTTGTACACCATTTTGTGGTAGGCTTCTCTATATATTTTCATCTTTCGTTGTGAATGTCAAGTATTGTTAATTTACACTAAGTTTTATTCTTTATGTTAAAGTTTAATTTCACAGTGACTGACGTTTTAAGTTTTTCATCTTCTATTGTGCTCCAAGATTGAGAGAAAAAACGCGATTATTATTCTTCTTGCGTCTCACAGCTTCATTACAAAACAGCTAGACAAAGAGCAAGAACTAGTACAAAATGCTTATCACGCACATGATAATACAGTTTTCTTCAGGTATTCGGGCGAAACAACACTAAAACAAAGTTGCGAAACTGCAACTCTCGAAAGTTATGGCTGGAAAAAGTGTGCAAGCTTAATTAATCCTTCACCTTTTCCTTATGGACATTTTCAGTGAGGGTAAGTTCAGAAAATTTGACCCTCTAAGAGCAAGCGCAAACATTAAGCACAACGAGTTATTGTTATGACTGTACAGTGTCGAAATTCCAAACTTTCAACAAAATGCTAGTTTCCACGTTCAATTAATGTCAATATTTTTCTGTTTCGCCGAAGAACATGTAGCGAAAGCTTCCGTTTTAGGTATTCAGTATAAGGCGTTATGAATATACAGAGACAGACAAAGGCATTCCGACACCAATAATTCAATTAAATATTTATTTCTCTTCCAGGAATGTCAAAAGCTAGACATGTCATTTATATAACACAATTATTTCGTATTGAGAAGCATGAATACATACATTTAAATGATCTTAAATATACTGATTTATTTTTCAGCTTGGCAAAAGTATGCCAAGTATAAAAGAAAAAAATTATTTTGTTATTTAACGACGCTGTCAATTGCCAGGATCACATCAGCGTCGCCGGTGTGCCGGAATTTTGTCCCGCAGGAGTTCTTTTACATGCCAGTAAATCTACTGACATGGAGCTGTCGTTTTTAAGCACACTTAAAAACCATCGGCCTGGGCCGGATTTGAACCCGCGACCTTGGGAACAGTAGGCCAGCGTCTAACCAACTGAGCCACCCAGACCGACATGCCAAGTATTTTTTTTTATTTTGTTCTTTAACGATGCTGTCAATTGCCAGGATCACATCAGCGTCGCCGGTGTGCCGGAATTTTGTCCCGCAGGAGTTCTTTAACATGCCAGTAAATCTACTGACATGGAGCTGTCGTTTTTAAGCACACTTAAAAACCATCGGTCTGGGCCGGATTTGAACCCGCGACCTTGGGAACAGTAGGCCAGCGTCTAACCAACTGAGCTACCCAGTCCGACATGCCAAGTATACATCCTAAGCCATACAAATAAGTGATCAATCATTGAAGAAATTAAGCAGCGCTATTATGAAATTCATGTCAGCAAACAGCTCATCTTTATGTGGATACCATTATATATTGAAATTGCTGGTAAGAACAAGCCGATAAAGTAACAACACTGGTAAATGTCAATCTTTCATACGGATCTTAAAACACATCTCAGCAGTTTAAACAAGAATTTATGGAACACTGAATGGTTAAAAAACTGCCTCAATAAGCTTTCGGAAATCAGGATCTCAATTTTCAATAATAACCAAATCCACCTGAAGAATAGAAGGGACCAGGTAATTTATATACGATTAAGAATTGGTCATTCCAAATTGACGCACGAGCACCTCATAACCAAAAGTCAAGCTACTATGTGTAAATACCGCAAAGTAACACAACAAAACAGAGATTTAAATGCAAACATTTAGAACCTAAGAGTAAAAAATACAAGGTTCCTTCACAACAACAGGAAACACTGAACGATTTTGCAACTGTTTTTAACACTATCAAATCTACACATGCCACTAAATTACCACGTCATTGTGAGTCTTGTAATGTAGCACATTTGTAGGTTTTCAAGGTCAAGATGTCCTCCACTGTCTTTATGTAATATCATTTCTTGTAAAATCATTGCCTCTATAATGTTTCTACCTAATCTTCATTATGCACTATGTTAATTTATTTCTTTTCTGTTGTAACCAATGTTCTTAATGCTATTGTAATGCAGTTGTATTAACATTACTATTCATATGTTTTATTTCCAATATTTATGTTTTTTAAGACTTTGTAATATTTTTTATTAACATGGTCGCTCATGACCTAAGATGTACATGCCACCTAAATAAATAATTAAAAAAAGTATGCAGACACACAACTACACAAAACTAATATTCGGTTATCAGCTCTTTTCTTTCAATGATGGTCCTTAATCTTTCAGGCATGAAGTGTACATGCTTCCTGGTAACGTCACAACTTAATTGGTTCCATTCTTCTGGAATTATCAGTTTCAGATTATATTTGTTTGTGTTTAACTGGTTGTTCAACCTACTCTGTAACTCATTTAAGATATTTTCAATAGGATTTACGTCTGGGGACGGAAGTGGAGTTCCAGTATATGAGCTACACTATATACAATCCAAAGCTTGACTATATCTGCTGTGTGCTTGGAATCATTATCCTGTTGAAAGTAGAAGCTACTACCTCAACCCAACTTCTCAGCACTCACTTTCACGTTTTGCTTTGGTATGTTCAAATAGACATACTTGTCCATGATCCCTTCGTCTATTACAAGCCTGAAGCCCCAAACTAAAACACAAGCGGTGCATTTTTTATGTAGAGTGAACCATTTCGGAGATATCCTTGTTGTTTGTATGAGTTTTGCAATACTTAATACTATTCCCAGATCGAAGGTCGTTATTCACTTTTTTATCTCTTCGTCTTACAAAGTCAATGAAATTTCAAAGCCATCATATAGCGACCAGCTTTCAATGGAGAAGCCATTTCCACATTTGCAGTCTCTTAACATAAGCGCAGAAAACAGTAAGTGCTGTGACATATTGGATGCAGTCTTAGAGGAGTTTGTTGGAAGATTTTCAGATTTGGAAGCTCTCAAATCTAAACTGGATCTTGTTTCTTTGCCATACTCTATTGATCCCGAGAATGCTTCTGTTGAACTTGAACTAGAGCTCACTGTTTTATGCAGTGACTCAGATCTTAAAAAGTGCATAACGATATTATTTTCTGTTTTTATCAAGGCTTTGATCCACAAACATACGCAGAATTTGCTAAATTTTTGCAGAAATTATCTATATGGTTGACAGTACACACATACATTTGCGACTTTTTTTTTTCTCTTTACTTTAATGAAACTCACGAAGTGCCGTCTAAGAGTAAAGTTGTCTGACGATAACTTTACTTCTGCTATGAGACTTGCTTCTCTAACTAACGTCTTCCTAAATATCAAGACGTTGGTGGAAAAGCATAAACCGGGCATAATAAATGCGTAACTAAGTTCAAGGTGTGGCCATAAGTAGAGGTTTTAATGTGGAGCTATTTTTATTTCATGTTCCAGGAGCCGTTTGTTTCCTTTTGGACTGTAAAGTTAAGTTCTATTAATATTTCTTAACTTTTATGATTTTCATGATTTGTTTTTGGAATATTAATATATTTTTGAATAGTTAAAGAAAGTAAAAACACTGCACCTTATTTTCCCTTCACACTTTGTACACCCATGTTTTGCTTTGTTTTACTTAGGACCGCCGATACCTGCGTGTACAGCGCAGTCTGTCTTGGAGCGCTTCATGCCCACGAGTACTGTCAAGGTCACGAAATAGCGCTGGGGTTGACCTCACTGGTCCAGTGCCTGTCGTGGTCTTACTTCTGCACTAAAAGTGACTGATGCGCTGAATTTGCCGAGGATGCTCAAGTTGGTTCAAATTTTCACAAATGTCGGAAGGTTACAAGAAATACAAAGGCTCCTATTCGAATATAATTGCTGTAATTTCTGTGTGTGGCGCAAAACTGTTGTCTTCATTATGCTTCAAATTTTGCTCTTCATTTGGGTACTTTTAATAAAGATAAGTGGTTTACAAAATTAGTTCTGTCGGTGCAATTATTCATTGTGACACCTAATTAATTTATTCACACAAATCTAGTATTCATATGAGCGTAATTGTATCTAATGCTATAATTGCAGTCATTATATCAACGACCGACTTGGTTGTTAAACTCCCAATTAGTGTGCCCGTGTTATACTCTTCAGAGTTGATATTATAATGCAATTACCGGTTTCGCGTTTGTACCTCTTGTTAAGAACAATAGCGAGCTATTAGGATACAGGTGTTGTTTCAAGGGAATACAAATTACTGTATTAGCTGTGTAATGGTATAGCCCATCGGCCCCTGTATTCTTGGGAATCATCGCGAGGAAGATTTATACATATCAGGCAATTCGTGCAAAAAAGTACTTTCCATCCTTAGTGTTTTTGTTCTACTCCGCGTTCATGATGTTATGGTGGAAAACTAAATATCTTACATCCAGTGTTTGGAACCAAACGTGTTTTATCTATTCTATTACATGTATGTGCACGAACTACTAAACATTGGACCAAAGAATTATCAAATTGACGATTGTTATGCATATAAATGTTCCGCAAAGCTTCAATCGATTGGCAGTGAAACGTTTTAGATTCCGCCATTTTGTCGGTCTGGGTGGCTCAATTGGTAAGAAGCTGGCTTACTGATTCCAACGTCGCCTAGGCCGATGGTTTTTAAGTGTGCTTAAAAACGACAGCTCCATGTCAGTAGATTTACTGGCATGTAAAAGAACTCCTGCGGGACGAAATTCCGGCACACCGGCGACGCTGATGTGATCCTGGCAATTGACAGCGTCGTTAAAGAACAAAATAATTTTTTTTTTTTTTTTTTTTTTTTTTTTTTATTAACGTAAAGAATACGATCATTAGTGTTAACGGGTGTTAGAGATAATATGCACTGCTTGAGTGTTTTAGTATTTACTTGCACTAAATAAAATTCAGAAACAATATTTCAGTTTCAATGCTTACTCTATAAATACGGCATAACATATTTCTAAGAACTGAGCAAGAGCGGGCTGAGTGTTGCCGTATTTTCAGAGTAATGGAGATGGTTTCAACCAATGATAAAGAAGAAAGAATACTTAAGATTTTCAGTGAATACGAGTTAGAGGATTGGAGAATGAAGGAATTAGATGATGAAGAGGAAAACAGCATTGAAAAATGTTGGGATTCTGATGACAGTCCGAGGTTATTGATTTTTCTCTAAATGAGGAAGAAAACAATAATATGAAAATGCATTACATAGAATCCAAGAAATTGAAAGTGGGAGCAACGAAAGTAAAAGAGATTCGCGTGCAGAAAACAATAAAACAGATATAAGTGGCTGGAGAATATTGAATCAATAAATTCATACATCGTTTACGATGCCCATCAACACTTCAAAAAGGCTCCAAGCACATCTCCGTTGATAAGAATGAACTTCATGTTAGAACTGCATCAGCAACTTGATCCAACGAGACCCTGTGTCAAATCTGGATAAACAGCTAAAGACTGTAGTAAAAAGAGTATTACAAACGAATGTGCAAGATGAGCAAGGACCTCTTCTGCCACATGATCCAAGCAAGTACTGTCCTTACTGCCACTACTCCAACAAACGCTTGCTGAAAGTTTACTGTGTAGCTAGTAACAGCCCAATATGCGGAGAATATATCTCAGAAAAAGCTGTGCCTTGATTGCATATATCGCAGCCATGCAAAGTTTCATCTATATAGAAGGAGTCTCAAAAAGAACACCGACAACGCTTATTATGTTGTGAGAGATGGCAAACTCATCGGTTGTCTTTCCGGAAATGCACGGTTTGTGCGCTGTAGGGCGTCGAACTTTGATAATGAACGGCTGTGACAAAATTCGTTTTGTTATCTCAATACCCCTTAACCATCTGTGTACTGCTGATGCACGACCTGAACCTAATAACGCTCCTGCGATGCGCTACATTCCTCCACAGAGTCCTTGGTGCGCATCCTACTGCGCTACTTGTGGAGTTTCCAGCACAGTAACGTTTTAGCAGCATTGCGACACGCTCTAGTACACAGGTGAGGAAATGGCCGACATGAGCTCCAGCACACTTTGATGTAAATGTATGGAATCACCTCAACGTCGCGTACCCAAATCGATGGATTGGTACAGGTGGGCCGGTTCCATGGCAAGTACGGTCGTCAGATGTGACACCTCTCGACTATTTTCTGTGGAGTTATATGAAGAGTATGATGTATGACGTCAACGGAGGACCTTATTGCTCGAGTCCAGGGAGTGATCGAAGATCTTCAAAGACAATTGCACGTATTGGGTCCTGTGCATGTGGCTCAGCACTGACGATATAGGCTCTGCGGTGACGTAGGTGGTACACCTTTCGGAGCTCGTTTGTGATGTAAACAGCTCAATGTGCCTTTTATGCTGGGCTTATTGAAATGTGAACGCACACCCATGTAACACTTCCAGCTCTAGAGCGTCCAAACCGTGCATGTCCGGACAGGGGTTTCGTCTTGAAAACAGATCAGTTTGCCGTCCCGTACAACATACCAAGTGTTGTCGGTGTTTTTGGGACACCCTGTATAGAAACGGTGATTTCCATTACTAATTATATATCTAAATGACAACTTTCGCACAATATATTCCTCGTTTTCATATAACTATGTTGTGCATTGTTTGAAAACCGCTTTTGTAGAGTACTCATTCTAGTATTAAAGGCTTAAAACCAATAATAAGCTTTTAATTATGTCATAAGTGTAATCCATTTAAAGATGTACACGTACATTTTACGTATGTTAGTATTTAGTAATGTGTTATTATTCCAGGGTTAATGATAAATTATGCTTAAAATTGGAGGACTTCTGTTTGATAGCACGTGTCTAAAAGGCGCCGATTCTAAAGAAGTGGAAAAGCTGTGAAGAGAAACCCAAAGGCATCCGTATCAAAGTTTTGTTAATCTTACCTATACACTGCACTGCTGGAAGTAAGAGAAAAGAAAAACCCAAAGGAAATGGAACAAGACTCGATGGGTTCAGATTGGATGCCATTAACTGTGAACAGACACAAAGGAGCCTTTGACGGGAAGCAATGGTAGTGGCGATAGCAACGAGAAGAAAAGAAACACACGCATCGTTACGCCGTGTTTGATATCTTCGAGTGGCAGCGAAAATAAAAGTAGTGGAAGAAGAAAGTATGAGGAAAGGCATTTGACGGCGTAGAGCCAGCAATATCGAGGGACCCAAAAGAAAACGTAGTATTCAATAGGAGCAACAAAAACATTCACATTATACAATCGTTTCCATTGTGGATAAATATTTTGTAACATCTGGCGTCAAAGGGAAGAACTCCGTTTAGTCTCAGACAAATACAATGCCTGAGCGTTTGATATTTGAATTACTGTTTTTTTTTTTTTTTCTGATCATGTTTATGTTTCTTTCTCGAAAGAGATTATGTTTACGGCAGATGTTTTTCAGGTACGATATCGTTTTGGGTAAATATTTAGAACTTCAAAAGAAAATAAATAACATGTAGAAACATTAAATTGGAATTTATTAGCCAGCTTTAATGAGTGCATGAATTTTTCACTTAGAATTTTCGGAAAATTTGCAGTGGGCTATGATACGCTGCCTGTGCACTGTTTTGGAAGAGTAGAAATTAGTAACAAAGAAAACATTTACCATTTTGCAGCATATTTCAGTGTTGGAATTTATTGTTATTGTCAGTGTCAGTGTCACTGTCACTATTGTTGTTGTTGTTGTTATTATTATTATTACACTGGTCGACAAGATTTTTTTCACAAGAAATCTGAATAGTAAATCTAGTGCATTTTTTCATCCTGAATTCAGATATGTAGTCAGAATTTTCCCATCAGGCATAGTTTTTCTGTGAAAGCTACTTTTCAAAATATGATTTTAGCGTTTTCTTTGACCTGTCATAGGAACCTTTACCTCATATGTAGCTATTTTACTCAAGCCGTATTTATTGAAATTATTTGTAATATCACGCTGAAGCACCACAAAACAAGACTGTGCAGGTTCATTCATGTTTAGACATGCTCAGGCCTGTCTGGCATTGTGATGTGTCAGTATTGAGCTGACTGTGACATTGTTCACTAGTGAAATATTTCCTTCCTTTCTGTTTAGAAGTGTATTGTGTATGTTGTGCATGTTGTATTTCAGTGCTTAATGTTTTCATCATGCCAAGAAAGTGTGTAAATCATGCAGATAATTTCTGCTATATTTGTGGTGAGCTGACCTTCAAGTCTCAGAGGCGAAATATGACCCCACTTGTGAAGAAGTGTTATCTTTACTTTGGCTGTCAAGTTGGTGATTTTGATAAGAGCTGGGCCCCAAATACATGCTGTGTTTCGTGTGTTAGACTGCTGACTGCTGACTGGGTGGAAAAATGGTACACATCATATGCCATTTGCAATTCCCATGATTTGGAGGGAACCGAAGGATCATTCAACTGACTGTTATTTTTGTTTGACAAACATTAAAGGAATCACATCTAAAACAAAATATACAGTTAAGTATCCGAATTTGCAATCTGCATTGAGACCTGTCTTACACAGTGAAGAGTTCCCCGTACCAGTATATGTAGATACAACGTTAAGTGATAACTCTGATTCTGACCTAACTGAAACTCAAAATGGTTCAGATGAAAATAAAAATGATCTTACATATGAAGCCAGTAGCTGTTCATCAGAACCATACTTTCCCAATCAGCAAGACCTTAATGACCTGATTCGGGATTTAAATCTGTCTAAACTGCAAGCTGAAGTTTTAACTTCCAGACTCAAAGGGTGGAATTTACTCCAAAAAGATGTAAGAATAAGTAGTTATCGTAGCCGCCATAGTGTTTTCAAAGAATGCTTCTCTGAAGAATATGGTGTTGTGTTTTGTAATAATATTTGTTCACTTATGGAAACTCTTGGGCATCAACACCGACCAGATGAGTGGCGATTGTTCATAGACTCCTCTAAAGTAAGTTTGAAGGCTGTGCTGCTACATATTGGTAATGAACTTCCATCAATACCAGTAGCGCATGCCGCTATGAAAGAGACATATCAAAATATGAAACTAATTTTAGAGAAAACACAATATGGAAAATATGAATGGAATATCTGTGGTGATTTAAAGGTCATTGCTTTATTGCTTGGTTTGCAACTTGGGTTCACCAAATTTTGCTGTTTTTTGTGCGAGTGGGACAGCAGAGATAAGAAGTCTCACTACGTTAGAAAGTCATGGCCAAAATCTCTTCTCCCTGGCCAGAAAAATGTGGCATGTGTCCCTTTAGTGAATCCTGAAAAAATTTGAATATTAAGTTAGGAGTAATGAAAAATTTCGTCAAAGCTAAGGATTAAACTTTCTGATGGATTCTTGTACTTGAAATCGAAATTCCCCAAAGTCAGTGATGCTAAATTTAAAGAAGGAGTTTTTATAGGACCACAAATCCGATCATTAATGGATGATGAACATTTCGAGGGACTGTTAAATCCACTGGAGAGAGCAGCCTGGCAGTCTTTCAAAAGTTTATGTTGCAATTTTCTTGGAAACCATAAAGCAGAAAACTATCGTGACATAGTGGCTGATCTTCTGCATTCTTATAAAGCTATGGGATGCAACATGTCTTTAAAAATTCACTTCTTGGACTCTCACTTGGACTTCTTCCCCGAAAACCTTGGAGCTGTCAGCGATGAACACGGTGAGCGTTTTCATCAGCAAATTTCTACGATAGAGAAGAGGTACCAAGGCAAGTGGAGTTCCAATATGCTGGCTGACTACTGTTGGACGAAAATGAGAGACGTTCCAGATGCAAAATATACCCGAAAATCACTATCTACCACTTTCTAGGTAAGTCAGAATCAGTAGTTATAATTTTGAGTTAGATAGCTAGTTACGGATTTTTTAGAATATTATAAAAATTCAAATGAATATCACACAAAACTCCTGCCCGATGCGGACAAACTGTAATTATATTTGAATTCAGCACGAAAAATACTTTTAGAATCTGTTATTTTAATTCTTGTGAAAGAGAAAAAGTTAATTTTTGTAGACCAGTGTTGTTATTATTATTATTATTATTATTATTATTATTATTATTATTATTATTATTATTATTATTATTATTATTATTATTATTATTATTATTATTATTATTATTATTATTATTATTATTATTATTATTATTATTATTATTATTATTATTATTATTATTATTATTATTATTATTATTATTATTATTATTATTATTATTATTATTATTATTATTATTATTATTATTATTGTTGTTGTTGTTGTTGTTGTTGTTGTTGTTGTCGTTGTTGCAACGCCGGCTTACGCAAAAAGGCGCTCAAGGTGTGGCTGCCTCGCGCGACTGCTGTGAACACGTGGCAACAATCAGAGCGGCAGAGCCAAAAGGAGTTTTCGAGATCATTCAAAAAGTGTCTAGCGGCCGGCGTGCTTGAGGATATCACGAAAGGTCCCTGTGACGTCATTCCCGCTATATAAGGAGGTGAGTAAACAGCAGAGAGTTAGAGTTGCAGTTAGAAACATAATAACATGTCGAAAATAATATAATCTAAGAGATCGGCGAAAGGAAATGCGGCAATTAGGAGTACATCAAATAAGAGAGTATCCAAAGAGAGGATTAGAGCGAGCAGAAAACTGAAATGAAGAGAACCCGTTTAGTAGGAACCTCGACAGATGGGAGAAAACAAGAGAGACAGATGAAGTCGGCATAGAGAGGGACGGCCGCTGACTGGAAAAGATGTTCCAGAGGATTTCCTCAATTGAAAGAGTCAATTTTAAGTTTCTCTTTGTTCATAATTTGTTTCATTTTTATTCTACAGTATGTAAGTTATCTAAACAAATTTTATTTTATAATTGTAATGTAATTGGAATTCTACAATAAGTATAGAATTTGGAAAACACTTCCCCGGTATAAGCAATCAGGTGCTGGGATGGAAGTTTCTCAGATTTTATTTATTTAATTACAGACAGGAGGCGGTCAGTGTGTCAGTGAGTGTGAGACAGCTGTGTGTGTGTCGGTGCGCCGTAAATATTTAACGAGTGTCCAGTGATTATATCGTCGTACTTAGTGCATGAGAGGCAGAAAAAGTGAAGAAAGACACTAAAAGGACTGAGTTAAAGTTACAAGAAGTAAGCAGTTGTGCGTTGTGATAGCACGAAGTACTGTAGACTGTGTTAATTTAAGAAGACAATAAGACTGGACTCTTGTCCTTTTTATCACACCACGTTCCATGAAACCTATTGCTTATAGCTTCAGGGGTCGAGTTACTGTCAACACTTTATTAGATATAAGTGGGTTTTAAGAACAAGTTAAACCAGAAGCCTGAAATTCAAATGTATTCGCAAAACACATAAAAGGTATATCTAAAGAATAACTTAGAGTGCCTTGATTCAAATGGGAGAAGTTTAACTTCCTTTACGGACCATCGTCAGTGGTAGCTCTGTCGTCTGAGGCCTCATCTTGGCATTCTATTTTTACTTTCTCTACTACGTATAGTAAGTAGAGGAAGTGTAGTCAAGCTAAAAAACTAATATCGTGATTTCATCGGAAATATATGTTTTGAGGCACTTGAATCCCAAAGAAAGCATTTTTAGAAAAAGGTCCGCGCACGTGTGTGTGTGTGTGTGTGTGTGTGTGTGTGTGTGTGTGTGTGTGTGTGTGTGTGTGTGTGTGTGTGTGTGTGTTTCTGTGTGTCTGTCTGTAGGCAGCATAAAAACGAAAAGTCAGTTAAAAATCAAACTTGGTATTTACGTTTAATGTCTTTTAACGATGCGATACGAAGATTTTGAAGGAAAGTCCTCCACCCTTAACTCCCCTTTACATAGAAAATGTTTCGAAAACTTTGATTTTCCAGAAAATGGCTCTAAGGATTTTGATTAAAATCGTTACTCTGGATGACTTTTGCATAACAGGTAAACCGTAAGAGATAGACCAAGTCTTACTCTACAGAAAATGTATTAATCGAGATAAAGATTTGCAGAAATTATTTTACTGCTGATTGTCAAATTGTTTAAGGCTTTTAAATTCCGTTCTCTTTGCACGGCAAGTAGATAAAAAAAGTGAATAACGACCTTCCATTTAAGCAAAATGGCTCACTCCACCAAAAAAAAAAAAAAAAAAAAAAAATCATTTAGACATAACCTGTGTGCTTTAATGAGCTCCCAGTTATGCAAAATTTATTAAGAGTAAACAAGACTAAAGCCAAAAAATTCAAAATATGCATTTAATTTTCCATAAAGATATCTCAAACATATGGCATTTTAATCAAAATCGTTAGAGCCATTTTTTGAGCAAATCAAAATTTTTGAACAATTGTCCATGTAAAGAGTACTTTAGGGTGGAGGAACTTTCTTCAAAATCTTTGTGTCGCATCTTTGAGAAATACTAAATTTAAATAAAAATGCTTTTTTTTTGTGGGTTCAGGGGGCGTCAAAATATATATTTGCGTTGAAAACTCGACAACTAATTTTTGGGTGGTTGTTGTAGTTGTTGTAGTGTTTAACGCCCGCTTTTACTACTACGGCACCGCAGGCGGTGACACTGATGATACATGAAGATGGAGCACCGGTGGAATGAGATGGCGGGGGAAACCGGAGTACCCGGAGAAAACCCGCCCTGACGCCGCTTCGTCCACGTTTTGGGTGGAATACAATACTTCCCCATTATACCTACCTAGTAGAGAAAGTAAAAATACGCATGTGTTTATTTCGCTGACGATGATTTTATTTATAAAATATCTGCATAGCATGCAATCATTAAAGATTTTGGGTTAAATATTAGATACACATTTTTTTTTTAAATTAACGTCCTCCAACATTGTGTCATATCGGACGAATGAATGAAATGAAATGGGTGAAATGATGCTCAAATGAGCCCGAGGTCCATGGAGCTTCTCACGGTAGGGAAAACCTCGGAAAAAAACCTTACCCGGATAACTTACCCTAAGCGAGATTCGAACTCGCGACCTCTTGAACGTGAGGCAGACACGCTAACCATCACGCTACCGAGGAGACACAAAGAGTTTGTGTTTAGTTTACAAGATATGTGCAGAATTATCGTCGTTAACAGTTCCAAGATTTTATGTGCAATGCACTGTACTACAATATACTAATTTTAAATTAATATTATTTCCCGTGTAAGAAAAACGTTACCATATAAGTAATAATAAACCTTAACCGGGTACACTTTGGACAATACTTCAAATATTGAGGGTTATTGTGAGCTGCAATCGGTGGTAAACGTGGAAGAAAGAAACTGCGAATGAACTCGGCGTCCCAGCTTCCACGGAACGTACGAGTGGGGCCTAGCTTCAGAAACAATGGATACCACTCTTCGGCTTTTATGGTAAGCCTCTTGTTGAATCAAAAGCCTTCTTCACTATTTCATTCCTTGCTTCCTTCCTTCCTTCTCTCGTCCATATTTGCCAGCCTGTCGTCGTTCCTTCAGCTGCTGGAATTAAAGCTCGCAGGTTACCTTTTCTTAAAATTAAGAATATATTAACCAAATAATACGCTCTATAACTGATAGAGATACTTCCTTCAAGAGTGAAACTCTGTTTCAAACAGCACTAACCTAAACCGATGATGAAATTTAATGTGGTGCACTTTTATAAAGACTGTAAAGGGAACTTAGTAGCGATAGCCACAAATCGTGCTGTGTAGGTATAAATAAGGCTTCAAATACAGGTTACAATATTTCTAAATATAGGAAAAGGGTAGAATGGCACAGAAAAATCCAATACCATAGCCAGAATTTGAACAACGGATCTTCCATTCTCTGCCCGGCTCCTCTAACCACTAAGCTAACATGGTCTACGTGCCAACACGACATTAAATTCCCCAACTCATTCGAATTTTTTCCGGTAAACCACAAGGAGATCTCAAATTCATATGAGATAATATAAACTAATCGCAACTTACAGGTCCCCGGCTTCATTGTTTAACCCAGCGATGTCCAACCTTTGCGAAAGAGGGGAGTGTGGGGTTACCTTCTTCCAACATACGTGGACTTTGCCTCTCTTTAACCCCCAACCGTGCCTTGTGTTGCAATGGCAGGTTGGTGACATGTAAGTACGTTGCGTTTGATTTACGAAAGCACTTTCAAATCTTCTAGGATAAACATCTGCTAATTATTGATTTCTTTGGTACTACTTACGTTTAGGAAGTATATCAATATTTGGCATAGCCATAGAAGATCTGCCAAGTGATCGTCGCGTAATATATTCCAATACACTTTTAGTATAGTTCAATTAGAAGAAACTCTATTCGTAAATACATGTAGAGCTATACTCATCCTTATACACATTATTCTTGCAAATGCTTATTTCTCAATATACAACATTTTAATCGATATAAGCTCTTTGAGAAATTACCTTATTGCGAATTTTCCTGTAGGTACAAGGGGAATATGGGAATACGGTAGACTTTAAGCGTAGCGAAATGTTTTAAGCACTGATTGCTATACGATGTCTTTGAAATTCCGTTCTCTTTGCAAGGCCAAGAAATGAAAAAAGGAGTAACATATTTCTACTTGGAAAAGTACAAGTATTGGCAAATTCAAACAAATAAGAAAGAATATCTCGTAAATGGTTCACTCAAAAGAAAAATGAAGTATTTGACATAAATCGTGTGTTCTAACTGGATAAACATGTTTTATTTAGTATGCTTTTGTCTGTCTCTCACTGTTTTCCATTTACAAAAATCATCCAGCATGAAGAGGTCTTCTGAGGACATTCCCAGAAAATTCAAGGTGTGACTTAGAAACTGCCATGGAATCACCTGCTTGTGTTCGTCACTGCATAGTAACTCTTCCTCCAGCTGAGGAGTGGAGTGAGGCATTGCCGCTAACTGCATAAGGTTTTCCAAAGAGAGAAGATTGGACAACCCTCGTTTAACCAACTATAAGGTCACTCAATGGCCCATTGTTAACTTACATCAACGAACTGGCTTGAGAATTTAATGCCATTCTGGCAGTTTGTCACAATAGCTCAGTGGTTAGAGCGTCCGCCCGGCAAGCGGAAGGTCTGTGGTTCAAATCCCAGTTGTGGCATTGAATTTTTAAGTTCCAGTTCTACCTCTTACATCAACTTATTTCAAGATAAATGTACAGCTGGTTGAGACACACAAAATCTCTAGAATAATCTTTATTTTCTTTCTTTTTGTTTTTTGACAGCTTTAGCCCTAGATAATGCATATGTGAAAATGCCAAAATACACACAATTTTAATTTGAGTCGCCTAAACTTTTTATCAAAGTGTGGTATTGTGCGTAAAATATATTTAATTTTGTCAGAGAGATTCATGACTTCTTCCTGAATTTAATTAATTTGGACTAATTAAAAATACACAATGTGTATTACATCCTATGCAGAATTTAATTTATCTTCACAGCATTATAAGGAACCAACTTTGTTGTTCTTAAAGCTCAAATGAAGCCAGGATGACCCCTTTATCTTTATACGTTCTTTCAATCTTCTATCAAGCTTAAAAATATTTTTAAAAAATCTGATGTGTTGCACTCGCAGGACTTTTTGTACTGTTGTACTAAGTATTCTTAGAAATTCTTATTCCCCTATCTTCATGTTAGTTGAGATAAACATTTACAGAAATTATCTTAATGCATATTTGCTTATAGGTGCAAGGGGAATATGGGAATACAGTAGGCTTTGAGTGATAGTCAAATCTTTTAAAGCTGGTCGCTACATGAAGGCTTTAAAATTCAGTTCTCTTTGCACCACTAGGAAATTAATAACGTGAATAATCTACCTTCCATTTGAGAGACATTTGAGTATTGCAAAACGCACACAAATAACAAGGAATATCTCCGAAATGACTCAAATGGCTCACTCCACCGAAAAAAAATAATTTACACATAACTTGTGTTTTAACGAGATATACATTTCTTGTATAGTAAGGTTTGGTCGATCTCTTACGCTTTACCAGTTATGCAAAAGTCATCAAGACAGAACTACACAGGCTGTAGCCAGAAAGTTGAAAATATACATTTAATTTTTCATAAAAATGTCTAGAATATATGGCACTTTTATCACATTCGTTAGAGCCATTTTTGAGAAAATTTTGCATATAAACGTTAGTTTCGGGTGGAAAAATTCCCTTAATAATCTTCGACTCTCCTGGAAAGATATTAAACTTAAATACAAAATTTGATTTTTAACCGACTTTTCTTTTTTAGTTATGGTGTTCACAGACAGACACACACAAACACAGTCACACACTGACACGTATGAGTGGAATAGTCACTATAATGAATCACTTCATTATCACTCCGAATTCATAAGCAGTGCTTAAGCACTGTATTCATCCGGTATTGATTTTTAATCCAGATCATCTATTACGTTTTCACTATTTTGGCAAACTGTTCTTTATGGAAAACATTTGGACGCACGGGTTTTTTTCGAGCCTCACGTACCACAACTCAGTAATTTTGTTTCCTCTCATTCAGTGATTCAACTGTTGAGCTGGATAGATACAAGCAAGCCAACCTTCCGAGTTCGAACTGCAATGTAAGCAGTGGCACTGTACGGAGAAACACTTGGGCTGTTCGATTACATATAATCTATAATTACAGGAGTCCTGAAAATCTCCATTACTAGCTATAACACGCATGTCAATTGTTGACACCTCTAAATTTGAAATGCACCACCTAAATGAGAATTCGCATTCTGGGTATTATGTAAGTCTAACAGAAATTTGAGCTGGGGGAGTGCAATATGTTATCAAGGGGAACTGGGGTGACGGGGAATTTAACCGCGATTCCCCACTGGAATTCAACACAGGTATTTTGTCAGTCCAATGGCGATGTCTGCAAATAGGAATGTATGCAGAAACCGATGAGTTTGAAGGTTGCGTGTGTCATACTCCAGTGATATCAAATGGTGCGCCTGAGCGCAAGCACGCGCTTTGGAGCTTAGCAGGCCCACGCTGCCCGTAACAACAACACCTGCTTGCCTTGCTTAGGACAATGTTTATTCCGGCTATACAACGTGCATACCATGGAAAGAGCGAAGCAACTTCCACATATGCAGTCCCTTAACATAAGCACAGAAATTAATAAGTATTGTCACATTCTCAGAGGAGTTTGTTGGTAGATTTTCAAATTTGGAGGCTGTCAAATCTAAAGTGGATCACTTTTCCTTGCCCTATTCTGTTGACCCCGAGAACGTTCTAGTTGAACTTCAACTACTCACTTATTCTGGGAATGAAATCTAAAAAAGGCGCACACCCATAATAATGCTGAGTTTTTATCAAGACCTTGATGCACAAACATACCTAAAATTTCCTAAATTGACGGCAGAAGCTCTTTGTTTCTTTGGCAACACACACATCTGCAAAAATGCTTTTCTTGAATGAACTTGACGAAGTGCCGTCTAAGAGCAAATTGTCTTATGATAACCCTAGGTCTGCCTCGAGATTGTCTTCAGTAACTAGTGTTTCCCCAAATATTAAGATGTTGGTGGAAAAGCATATACTCTACATAATAAATGCGTAGTTAAGTTCAAAGTGTGACCACAAGTAGAGCTATTCTTATTTTGTTAGGTACACGGGCAGTTTGTTTCCTTTTGAATTGAAAAGTTAAGATTTATATAAATTAATCGTTGTGTTATGTGGTTTTAATGTTTTGTTTTTGGAATACTAATTTCTTTTTGAATGATTACGTTATTATTGTAATTGATATTAAAACCTTATGATCACAAAATCTATGGAAATAAATGCTTTTAATTCAAACAAGAACAAACTCGATAATAAAAAGGGTTGACTCCATTTTCCCTCTGAACATTGTGCACCCATGCTGCACAAGCTTAACGCCGCCGCTACCTGTGTGTATACGACAGTCTTTCCCGGAGCGCCTCATGCCCAATGCCAAGGTCACGAAATTGCACTTGCGTTGACATTGCTGTCATACTTCTTACCTCCCTATTTCTGTTCCTTGCACCCAGAAAGATGCGGGATTGGAAAACTTCTATGCAGGTATAAACTGTCATTGCTTGCACACTTCAGAAAATTATGCTAATTTGCTTCACATAGCCTGAAACACAAGCCGCCACTGGTGAGAAACATTAGCATTATTGCTAGTTGTATGGAAATTCATTACCTATTTCATAATTGCTTCGCCACTGCATTTGCTACTCCAGGTATTCATTATTTTATTCAGTGGCACTAATAAACATTGACGCTGTCATGCTACCAGTTGGCATCACTGTTTTTAAAAGCACTTACTGCAGCGCACGCTTCAATTCTCAAGTTTTCTGCAAGGTAATACAGAATAATAGACGACACCTTTTGGGTTGTTGCATGTGTGAAGGCGTGGAACGACACCGTCATCATGGTGATATGGAGGGGGGAGGTTGAGAAAAAGGGAGGAGATAATACCTTATTCCACTTCATAGCATTCCTGTCGTCTCTGTTCCTCTGAATGGCTTGTTTTCTTTTTGTTGGCCCGCAGGGAACCTGTTTCCCCTTCTCGTGGGATCAGTACCCCGATACCACACTTCCTTCCCCGCTCGGACAAATACTTTCTTCCCACCTTCTCATTTTCCTTAGTCCGTCCGTCTCTCAGGGCCTGGCCGCCACTGTGTCAAAACAAGTGAAAGGCTTCCCGCCTCTAAGGGTCAACGCAAATTACAGGTTACTGCTAATTCCAGTTCTCCCTCCGCCAGCCTCTCGTCCCGCATAGCTGCAATGCAACGCAGGGCATCTTGAAGACCCACAGCGTTGCACGAACAAAGAGATAACACTAAACATGCCTACTTTCTTCGCACTGAAAACAGCTGCCGCAGTAAGCTGACATACCCTGTGACGGTATAATAACAATTGATATAATAGCTCTATACAACTGGAGTACCGTCGGGAACAGGGATATTCCCCCAGCACCAAAACGTTTCACTACAGAAGGGAGAGACTGTGTTTCTTGGTAAAACTGCTTGGTTATGCATAGGTGAAACATCTAAATCTTCATCTGTAATAATACCATCAGAGGGTTTCATATGACTATTGGACTCATACGTCACTTGGCTGAAATCAATCAATCAGGTGCATAACAATTTCAAATGTCAACAAAGTCGCAAAAACTTTATCACATTTCATTATAACCTCCTCTGCTTTTCTTCTGTTATGATCAGTAGCATGGGCGTCGCGAAACGGGGGCAAGGGGGGGGGGGCCGTGGCCCCCTGTTGGAAGTTATTGAACTTAATGTGCAGCCAGTTACTGACTATTAAACTATTATTTTAATTTTGATGTAAAGAACAATTTTTATTTAGCACAAATTAATACAGTTATCTGCAACAAATATTATAAATTTTGACAGTAAAATAATGGTTTAATATTATATGATTGAAAATTTCCAACATGTGGCCCCCCCTGGAAAAAACTCTGCCGACACTCATGATCAGTAGAGCTGCGATTTTTATGTACTATCACTTAGCAAAATATGTACATAAGCATGTAGTGAAAAGCAGTGAAATATGTAGGAAAATATGTAGAATGGCGAAAATATGTAATATCAAATATTTAATTTCAACTTATCATTTTCTTAGTTACAACACTTAAATCATATTTATATCTTGTTTTTTAGCACAGTGAACAATTATGAGTTTTTCAATGTTTTCTGGGGCCATTAAAAGACGTTTAACACTGAGAAAGTTCTTATAGATAGAATGTTTCCTGGAGAAATGTCCTCGATGATCTCAATTAACAATTTGGCATACACCATGAAATATTGAATAGTCAGGATTTCTCTTTAACACACTTTGCAATTTACTTAATACTCTTGCAACAGTTTCTCCATGCAGAGTTAGTCTGTGTCTCAGTTGGTTAGACGTTGACCTGCTGATTTCAAAGTCGCGGGTTCAAATTCGGCCCAGACCGATGGTTTTAAGTGTGCTTAAAACCGACAGCTCCACAGATTTACTGGCATGTAAAAGAACTTCTGCGGGATGAAATTCCGGCACACCAGCGACGCTGATGTAATCCTGGCAATCGACAGCGTCGTTAAACAACAAAATAATTTGAATTTCCGTACACAGACTTACTCAGAATCCTCTATGACAACAATAGAGTCTTGCATAGGCAGTCCTAACGTTTCTAAACGTTTGATGCTTTCTGGAAGCCAACCGAAGTTGCTCCTGGTGGAAGCAACTGAGGAGATCACTATGGAGTCGCAGGCAGCTTGGGATTCACAAATAGATGCAGGATCAAAAGAATCTACAAGTCTTTATATCATCTAGATGCTTAATATAGAAATTAACTACTTCTATCCATGTTTCACACGTCGTTAATACTGGTTCTGGAGGCGGTGGTATCTCTGGTAAGAGAGCACTCGTGGAGATTTTAGAAATCTTTTTTTGTTGCTGAAATTGTCATATTTACTTGCGGAAACTTAGCTCTCATATCTTCGGCAGCACGCCGAAGTCCATGAACCAAGCCTTTACTGGAGCATATTGGGATGAAACACTTTCGGAGTAGTTGCAACTTTAAGCATATATGCTGCAGCATCACCTTCTCGTCTTGCACAACAGTTGGCCACAGAACTTTTAATCCATCATTGACAAATCTCGCCATAGTTAGCGATTTGTAACATCCATCTCTTTAGAGCAGATCACACATGGTTTCCAGGTGAGGTCAGGTTTGTTGCACGCTTGACAAATCACTACTTCACCAACGGGTGTAACTGCCGTCCATGATTTTAACTTTGAAGCCAACAACGATGTAATTGGTGCTATATTGACTACAGAGACAACGGATGTTGGATGAAGTATGTGCTTCAATTGTTTAAAAGAAACCACTGACTCAGAAGCAAGAGTGATAAGGTAATTTCCCAGTACTTGCTTCATCCCTCCCTCCCAACACCATTGTTCAATAAGCGGCTGGCTAATTAAAATACATTAGACGAATAGGAAACTGCTAAACATGCAATTTTTAGTACCGCATCGTGTGTAGGAGTGTCAGTTATGCCGTGAGTGTGTTCGCCCAGACCGGGAGGCCAGCCATCAGCACTGAACGAAACAACCCCATGCACACGGTAAGCTGACTAAGAATTGTGGCATTAGTTATATCACTAAAATGTATAATGTACTTACAAATATGGAAAAATATGGAAAATGAAATTCAGTTATATTAATTCTAACATAGTGCTTTGTAAACATATCACTTTTCCCAACACCTAAATAACAAGGAAAAATATGTAATTACATAGAAATCCCATCTTTAATGATCAGCTCAAAGTATCTAGAGCGGCACTGTGCTATTCAAATGTCAAATACGACTGACTCTCGCTTCGGCAAAGTAGCTAATGCTGAAATAGATAAAATAATTCGAAGAGAGAAACCTCAAAACACGCAATTCAACAGGAAATATGTTTGGAATCAGTTTGAAAAATGCATTAAACGAAATTAGAAATTAACAGCAGATACTCCAACTTCTGACATTGTCAACATCTTGAAAGTTTGGAGCATCAATATGAGAATTCTCTAGACCGTGCCAATGGGCGCTGATATATGTGTCTTTTGAGAAGTTAGTAACCACAATACAGCATTTAAATAACAGTTTGAATCCGAAATTGTGAACGCCATAATTACGGACATAATACTGCATCACATGGCGGAATTAAATAATCAGAAAATGTTAAAATCGTTACATATATAAAGCTACAAAATCTGGGAGATTAGTTGTGACTAAAACTGTCAAAAGGCACGAAACGGTACAGACAAGTCATTAGGGGCGAGCTTCAGGTAGTCCAGCGAGATCTGGTAAGACCAGTTTTCCTGGAAATCGCTCAGTGCCGGTGTGAGCCGGAAAACAAGGGATGGTCGTTTCTTCGAAACCCTGTTGCTAATTAGGAAGTGAAAGGTACAGAGAGCGTCATAACGCACAGAGACTTGCCTGCGAGAAACCGGAGAGAAAGGGTCGTTTAGAGTGGCCCTCCAGAACCCGATGGGGCAGTACAGTGGCCCTCCAGAATCCGACGGGGCAGTACACGTGCCGCCCATACCGCCGAGCGAGCATCTCAGCTTCGGGACTTGTATTCCGGATCCTCAAGTGTGAGGACACATTATAGTTAATATTAACAATCTTCTGTCTTAGTAAAGACAGGGTAACGACTCAACTAATTTAATAACGATCGGCAAATCTCACGCTTTCTTATTTTGGTGAGAATAAAAGTGTTTCAACTAAGTTCTGGTTTTATTCACAAACACTCACGCATACCCTGATGTTAAGATCACATGCCAGAGCAGCCGGAGCAGAAGACATCAGAAAGCAGCAGTCGACGTAGGAGAGTGGAGCGGAGGAGCGAAGAGTCCACATCAAGTTCATAGTCTCTACCATCCTTTTATACGTGAAATCGTCTTAATAAATTCAACTCGTCATGGTTAAATTGTTTAGATAAATTCACAATCACTCTTGGCATAACTTATGTTAATTTTGCGAGCGCAAAACGTGAGAAAAATTATCCCAAATATGAAAATCTCGAGTGTTATTTGTTTAGAGTATTTCGCAAAATAATTAATAACTCAATTATTTAAAACTATTTCGTATTAATAGTGATTTAAATTGAAACAACTTGTAATAAAATTCATACATTTTAATTAAGATTTATTTTCACAGTTGGCACTCCAACTAATCCAGGAGTCTGTTAGAACAACAGTAATGTAAGCGTTTAATCCAGGGAAATGAGGAATTAGACATATGATGAATATAAATGAACGAATTTGCATTAGTAAGCTATTCATTAAATGCAAGTCTGCTATATTTAAAATTACAGTTGTTTGGCTTTGCCTTTTCAATTAAAATATCAATATTTCAGGGTTGAAAGCGTCGCCGAGCGTCGCGGCAGCAGCATGACAGGAAGAAAATCTCGTCCCTTGGATTGGGAGGCGAGTCACTGGTTTTCGGGCCCACATGGGATGGTGTAAGCCCGAGGGGTGGAGCTGTTCTAAGTCAGCCTCCGTCGGGGTGCTTCTAACTGGGAAATGTAAGCACCCTGGCACCTGCTCCGCCTTGGCAACGTTCCGGCTGCCCTTAGCACCCATTCGCCTCACCCATCCTCCTGGAGGATGCCCCATGAGGGTCACAGGCACAAAAGATCGCCTTTCGATCGAGGTGCTAAGTCCCCCAGTCATACGAACATCCCCGGGAATCTCCTGCCCCTCCATTTCAGCTCACTTCTCATTTCACGTCACCTTTCATCATGGTTGGCCATTTCGGGGCTCTAAGTGATGGTGTGGGCTTTTGGTGCATAGCAGCGACTTTGGGGAGACCTCTAGCTTTGGGGAGGTCTGCGGGTTCCGGGACCCCAGGAGATGTGTAAGCCCGCAGGAGTAAGGGGAGTTTAAATATGCAGTTATTGGGGACCTTGCCCTCTGGTACCGTCTCTTCTCAGGTTAGGGCACCTGTGTATCTCTCACATTAACCCTCCCACCACTCCGTTTGTGGCATAGCACGAAACATCTTTCATAGGTCGAGGGCTATTTAAGACCCCCCCCCCTCTCGCTCCGAACCTTGTCATATAGTCATAGAGTCAAATACCAGAACACAAAACTGGCATATAGAAACCGTTGCACCGTCCTGTATGATTTATGAAAAACGTTCAAAACTTTTTAGTATCAATTTTTTCTCAGTGGTCGGCTTAATTACACATATATTATATCCGAGCACTGACAAATGTGACTTCTATAGACACACTTATATTAACATACTTAGCATATTTTAATTCTATAATGGTATATAGAATTTTATTTTGGGGTAATTCAGTAGATAGTAAAGGAATATTCCTCATAGAAAAAAGGTTACATGAATTATCTCCAACACTCATGCAAAGATCTTTTTAGAAGGCTGAAGATATTAATTTTACCCTGCATGTGTATGTTCTCAATCCTGAAATTATTTATATACAATCGAGCCACATTTATAACAAACAACGAAATTCATGAGATAAACACTAAACAAAAAAGCAACCTCCAACATCACAGTACAAAACTTTCTTGCTTCCAGAAAGGTGTAGATGCACCATGAAACCATAAAAGTATCTAGTGCTCTTCGTAATGATCTTAAGGAAAAATTCGACAATTTCAATGTTTTTAAAATTTCTGTTAAAGAGCACCTATGCTCAAAATCATTTTATTCTGTACAAGATTATCTGAATAGCAAATTTTTCCTGTCAATGTAGGTTTGTAAGTAGTTTCTAGCTGTTTTAGTGACAAATTATTGTCAATTACATTTGACGCCTGCTTGAAAGCTGCTTAAATTTATATGTATTGAACAAGTGACTGAAGATGCCATTGCTTACTAATTATATAACTAAATAATGGCACGTGGTAGGAAAAGCCTAGTGAAAGTTTAAAACAAAGTTCAATTTGTACTTGTAGGTAAATCTACACTATGTTAGGGAAAATTTCATTTTCTTTCTCAATTATCCCTGCTATGATTTATGTGTATAAGTGCTTTCATGCCATATTGTACATTTCCATTCACACGTTCAATGTTCACGGGCTTCAGTGGCTTGTTGTGAACTTGCTGAACGGAATACAATCTAATCTCATGCCTTATAAGAGTAACAAAAAACCATATGCCGCTTTTTAAGTTTATTCTCTCTGCGTATCTGCTTCAAATTTGAACAAGATCGTTACACACTACGTTATTGGGAACGTGTTTAAAAAGTAAAACTGTAAATGAAACCAACATCAAGTAAGGGTGTTGAAAGTTTAAAAAAAAAAAAAAAAAAAATATCTGTTGTCTTGCATTCACATGACTTTCTCTACTCATGTACCAACCATCCTTACAAACTTTTATTGCTCTATTTTCTTCGTGTTAGTTGAGATAAACATTTGCAGAAATTATCTTATTATTTCCTTGTAGGTACAAGGAGAATATGAGAATACAATAGGCTTTGAGCGAGGGTCAAATCTTTTAAAGCTTTGAAATTCCGTTCTCTTTGCACGGTTAACAAATAAAAATGAACAACGATGTCACATTTGACGAAAGTTTAAGTTTTCCGAAACTGACACAAATAACAAGGAATATCCCCGAAATGGTTCACTCTACAACAAATTTATTTGGACATAGATTGTGTGTTTTAGCGAGATCTACATTTTTATATAGTAAATTTTGTCTATCTCTTACGGTTTACAAGTTATTGAAAAGCCATCCAGTATAAACATCTGGCTATAGCCAGAAAATTCAAGGTATACATTTCATTTGTCACACAAATATCTTGAACACATGACATTTTAATCAAAATCGTTAGAGTCATTAAAAAAAAAAAATTTAAAATTTTCGAAAAATGTTCCATGTAAAGGGTAGTTTAGGTGGAACAAGTTTCTTCAAAATCTTTCCGTCGCATCCTTGAAAGACAATAAACTTAAATACCTACTTTGCTTTTTTAACCGACTTTTCGTTTTTTAGTTATGCTGTCCGCAGACTGACAGACAGACACACACACACTGACCTTTTTCTAAAAATGCTTTTGTTTTATTCAGGGGGCCTCAGAACATATATTCACCGGTGAAATCTTGACATCGAATTTTTGGGTGAAATCCAATACTTCCTCTACTTACTAGCAGAGAATGCAACAAGCAATCAGGCCGTGAACAAGAGTGAGAGGACCAGTATATTTACTGTCCGCTAGTACGGACCTAGCAGAAAAGACCAGGTCTATTCTGGAGGTGGTTCAACGCTCCGATGGAATCTGTGTTTTCTGAGCCGGTCGATCTCCAACTTTAAGGCTGGTTTCCAGGAGGGAGTGAACTGCAATCCGGCGTCCCGGTTCAGTGTGCTCTTCTCGGAGGTGATGGACAGAGCCTCCTTAACCCTCCGCTCCAGAATCCGCTAAATTTTGCCACAATGGTCGTGATACTTCTGTTATTTTAGAGATATTACAGGAGCTCTTCAAGAAGAGCGGTCGTGTTTGATTGAAAGACCTTTATCCGCGAGACTGTGTTTCAGCATCGGTAGCCTGTAGTGATCGTTTCTATTAGTCATGCATGAATAGTTAATAGAGACGAATTGGCAACGCAAGGTATTGGAATTCACCAAAGGCCAGTTGAGATATTTCTCCCATTATACTGCTTTCTAGTTACCTTTGTTACATTCTGTCAGCTCACTTGGCATCAATACCAACAAGCGTTCCTGAAATAAGTGGATTGTAAAGACATAGTCAAACTTAGTGTTCATTGCAACTGTTATTTGCGTATTACAGGACGCAAATAATCCTTTGTTGTCGTTTTGTTTCAACTGTGGAATTATTTGAAATTATTTTAGTGCTTAATAAGTGCTCTACACTTTTGAAGCAAATCTTCTTTTTGGAGGGCTTTGAAATTCTGATCCGCAAACTTTTGGTGTGAGGAAAAGTGGTGGGGTAAACATTGTGGAGCGAGAGTAGTGTCTCACTTGCCTTCGGGTATAGGAGAAGAGTGAGCTCTTCTCACTTGCTTTCATTCTCGTTGTCCGTGGTTGCGTGTACTGCGTTCAGACGGCGTGGCGATCACCAAGTACAGTTTTTGGTTGTCAACAGAGCATCCTTTGAAACACGTGTGTATAACCAACGCATTTCGAGTATTGTTTAGCGTTCTCGTTTATAATCTATTTTCTTTTTGCTTCAACATATTCATTCCAGTCATCTATCACACTCAACTAGATTATTAAGGGTACATATGACTGAGTTTTGACGATTTTTTTGTAAAAAATTGAATTTTTTTATTTTAGCGTTAATAAATATTACAATCTTTCCTCTATCATATGCATCCATTATTTTTTTAGTTCCGCCATTTTTAAAGCCAACAGAAGCCATCCTTTAACTCCATGTGCGTGGTATTTAAATGTCCATATACGCCCACTTTTACGATATAATGTTATTGTGCACTGTTACTGTGCCATTTCACTCCTATTTTGAAGTAGGTGAACAGCAACTTGCTAATGATTGGCTACTGCCATTTGTAATGTAATTGAAAATATCATCTGAAGAAAGAAACAAGAGGTCTGAGGGGGAGACATATGGTCCAGGGCAATTCTGAGGTCAGTTTATTTTCTTTTGCCTTTTTCTCAGTTTGCAATTTTTCAGCATTTTGCTCTATACAAAATGCTCCTTACGCAGCATTTCTTATCAGAATGGCTTGAAACTTTCACAGTATGTAGTAATATGTACTATAAATACAAATTGTATTGGGTTTTGATATCAGATTGATTTTAGTGTGTTTTTTATCGTTCAGAACAGGCTGTTACTCCATATTTTTTTAAAAATTAGGAAATATGAATATTTAACATTTTTCTGTAAGCCAAAAAAATAACCAGATATAAAAATCCAATACAACTCTAATTTATCCTTGTTTAAAGTGCATCTCTACAAAGTTTTAGAATGATTGGATCAAAACTTTGTCGCAAGGAACTTTTTAAGTGCGACTATAAATTTATTTAAATAATTTGCAATATTTCTTGAACCAAGCAACATACAGCGTTGAAACTTTGCACATCATAATATGGTTATAATATAAATATGCACACAAAATTTCATCAAAATTGATTAAAAAATATAGAAGTTGGAAAATTCAGTCATATGTACCCTTAACGATCACGAGACTATCTGGCCGACCTAGTACCGAACAAATGTAAATATAAAACGAACACCTACCTAACATCTCACCATACACTGCTCCCAGGGGGCACTCAGGGCATTCGTCATGTTTGTCCCCGTCACTACAGTGACTCACCCACTCGCTGTTACTGCCGCTGGCAGGCAGCATTCGCAGTTCTCCAGAAATGTGCAGGTGCTTAATGCGGTACTCGTAAGTGAAATATGGACCTCCTACTTCAGGTGGGGGCTTATAGTGAGTAGTGCCGCACTGGATCGACTCCAGGGAGGAGAGCTCCCACATTCCCAGGTGGCCTTTTCTCCCACCGCAAAAAAGTAAGCGCTAAACCGGGCGACCGGTAGGTAGCTTCGCGCCGCAGAGACACTTCTTCACTTCCAGAGTTAGGATAGTGGAAGTAGCTGAAAGAATTTTCTGCAAAGCCACATAGATACATTTATGGGACGCAGGAACGTAAGGCAGGAAGACAGGGTGGAAGAAGTTGGGCTCAGCAGCACTTGCTCTACTTCTGGGGCGTCAATTTGCTCTCAAGAAATTGGGCCATCTCATGCTGACCTTCAACACTGAAAACCTGACCAGTGGTGTTGAAGGTATTCTCTACTTAAGATAAAGCTTCGAGAAGAGGTGAAAGTCATCAAGTGTGTAACACCGGTTCTGCTCAAGGATAATTCACGAGTGATGGGGTTAAAGTTGCAGTTATTTTAATGCTGATTAGTGTGAAAGTGGAATGTATGAAGTATACAATATTAAACGAACGGTACCGTCAAATGTCGCTATTATTTCTTGTTTTATTACTAGTTTCTGTCTTGTGAAATAAGTTCTGGAAGATGGAAGTCTCAGAGTGATGGTAATAAAGGCTTATATTCTGTAATCATTGTTTATATTTTGACGGCAAATCATATCAGTTTCAAATATTACATGTTTCCTTCACGGTTGTCCTATTCTGCTGAATGCCCCACTGCATACCTGACGAGGACGGCTGCTTTAAACATGCTCAGTAGCGCATAAAACCGGTGGGCCGTAACAGTGACAGCTGCAGCCGGAGTAGGTGGTAGGTATATGTCATAAAGGTGAATGATATTTCAGAAATTATCACTAGATTAAGAAATATTCATGCTTGCAGCATTGGGAACTTCTGTGGTGGATATTCTGTGATACTATGTGTTCAAAAAGCTCTCTTGTAATATGTTTAGATACCTAGTTAGGAATAACTTCAAACTGAGTTATGGCATCTGTGAAGATTTTTGTTTCTCATTGTCTCCCTCCCTCTTCCATTTCCTCTCCTTTTCCGAATCCTTCTTTCTCTCTTCTTTCTCTCCCCCACTATCATTCTCTCTATCGTCGCTCCACCTCTTTCTGCTCCCTCTATGTGCAAAGTACACAAAGATGGTTTTCTTTCAGGAAGGCCGATGGACGCCTGTTTGTAAACATCCACACACGCACAGCCGCAGCAAATGTTTCTCGAGTCACATGCCCCTGGCCGCGGGGGGAAGCCAGGATGGCTTATCTATTAGTTATGCCAGTAGGTCTCAAAGATTGACTTGCCAGCTCATACTAGTCCACAAGGGTGAGGGGCGTAATGTGTTTGTAAGTCCAAAGGGACAACATTTCTCTCTCACTTGCCGTAATCTCAATGTAAGGAAAACAACATTAACGTTATAAACATACAACGAACTCGCAGCGAGGATGGAAACTAAACATTCCGCATTAGAAGCATCATATCATGCTATAATGAAATCAAATTTAACACGTTTAAATAATTTTAATATACCACGTTCTTTTCTATTATTTTAAGCTATTCATGGAGACACTCATGCGCGCTCTAAAATTTGCGAACATGAAATCATATATTTGACCTGAAATTTCACATCGAAGTTTAAAACATTGAATACCTGACGGAAATAACAGGAAAACACAACTTCAAAGGAAACTGAAAGTTTTACTCAACACAAGCAATAAAACTGCTACAAATCTTCTCCACTAAGCTTTCTTGCCTATCACTCTTTTAAATTTGAACCGGTTTATCTATTATTATTATTATCATCATCATCATTATTATTATTATTATTATTATTGTAATTGTTGTTATTATTACTATTATTACTATTACTACTATTATTAGTTTTAGTAGATATGATTATGATGGTGGTGGCGGTGGCGGTGATGATGATGATGCTGCTGCTGCTGCTGCTGCTGCTGATGATGATGATGCTGCTGCTGATGATGATGATGATGATTTTAAACTTTTTGTTTGTTGCGTATAGTAAATAATGTGATTCTGTATAATGGTGAGGTGCTGAATCCGAATTTTCAGTCCGTTTAGTTCTATCACGTAAGGGTTTCTTGCGAAACAACTATATGTGTATTGTAGTATTATGCGAATTTGACCACACACTTTCTCATTATACTTTTTATTCTAAATGAAAACAATATACAATACATAAAACATACTGAAATTATGTGTACGGTTATTTATACATGTTACTGGAGTGTTTTTGTTCTGTTTTGTCGTATTTACTTTGCTTTGTTTTTCCTTATTTACTTTACTTTTGGAATGCATCACACACATTTTATACCTGTTGCTTCTTAGTTGAGATCCTCCTGTTCCTCTTCCTTTTATGTTTGTCTTCAGGTAGTTCACGCTTAAACATCCAACAATAGTCAACAAGCATACTTTGCTCCAGCGTCCCTGGTGCCTCCTGTGTATCCTTGTAAAATTGGTCGCCTTGCTTTTCACTCAAAAATCCTGGATTTTCGGGTATATAATCTAGAGGAGAAAACAGGAAATGAGTTTTCACACTTATGTTACAGTCAAATTCCTTATATGCTTCAAGCATGTTAGCCCCATTGTTTCGGTAATGGAATCCTTGTTGTTACCAAGAAATTTTAAAACAACTTCATAGAAAGATAGCCATGCTGCTTTCTCTATTACATCCATAGTGTTTTTAAGTGCTGCATCAGACATCTATTTTCTTATATCAGGACCATTAAATATACCTTCTTTTAATTTTGCTTCTGAGAGAAGTGGGAATTTCTCACATATGTACTTGAAACAGTCTCTTTCCTTGTTTAAAACCTTCACAAGCTGTTTCATTAAGCCAAGCTTAATATGGAGTGTGGCAGCACAACTTTAGAGGGATTCACAAGGATTTGGCCCAAAACGTTCTTAGAGCCCACTTCCAAATTTTCTGAAGGTGGCCAGTCTTTCTTGGTCCAGTGATTAGCTCGTGCCCTGCTATCCCACAGGCAAAGAAAACATGGAAATTTGGTAAACCCAGATTACTGACTCATCATCATGGTAATAACTTTAAAATCGCTACAAAATTGCCAGTTGTGTTCACTGTAACTCGCTCGCAATAACATCAGTTGCAAATTTGCATATGATTCTTTGAGGATCACTGATTAGGCAAAAAACACTGAGTCAAAAACGTTCCCTTTGTGTAGGAAGACACCCTTTAAACTTTGCTTTGAAGCATCAATGAATAGTCTCCATTCACTCGGGTCTTAGTTTGGAAGACCAAGTTTTAGAATAAGTTCTTTCACATTATTGCAGTATACAAGATAGCTATATTTGGAGAAAAGGGTTCAAAATCTCTTTCGTGTTGTTGGTACCAAAAGAACGATGTTTCTGGGTAAAACGCTTTCTTTTCTTGGTGTCTAGAGCTTAACAACTCAGCTAACTCCTTAAGGAGGAAAAGATGCCTAAGTCATTTAATTCACTCTGACTAAAACACCCACGTTCTGTAGCAGACGATTCTAGTACATAGTCACTGTCACCCTTATAAAGTTCCCCTCTCCTACATCAGACTCGGATGAAAGCTGTTCAAGATATTCTGGTGGCACACAAATTGGTACATCGGGCCCATGGGGCACGGGTAAAATGGCTGACCGTACGACTGAATACACAATTGGCTTTTTATTTTTAGAATTGTACACCTTCACATCAAATAAACAGAAGTAGCAGCCATAACTATGGTTCGTCTGCTCACTCCAAACCATAGTTATTCCAGAAGATAGCAACGGTCATCTGCCGTTGACCCAATGACGAAGTTCTTCAATGCCTGCTCGACACACTTTGTGCAGTGCCGAAGCTTTGATCTCCAAGTTTGATTCCAAAGTAGGCAAGATATTATATTTTCACAAAAGCTATAGTATTACGCCTCTGCTTAGGCAATGTGTATTTCCCACGTATATAACAAAAGTAGTCTGGATTATTTCTACATGTGTGATGCGACACGGTAAATACTTTCGTATTCAACTGATAGTTCACAGCATTCTACTCCATAATAAAGCCTGAAACTGATTCATCTATTCAATATTCATCTATTTGGCACAAATAAACATAAATTAAAGCCAAGGTACTACATTATCTCACTCTAAATTCCCTACACACTATCAGAAAGAAACATCCGGTGCCTTCAGTTTTTACTATGAACAACCTTAAAAGTATTTCAAATACATTTTGTTTTCAAAACTTGACATAATAAAACTACACATGTTAAAGCATTGCACTTTATATAATGATGCCATAAGTTCTTAAAAACAAAACAAAATTACACTATAAGGAAAAAAAAAAAAAATAAAAATAAATAAAATGCAAAAAAAATTTAGGAACTTTCTGGCTTTGAATTTGATTTCAGCATGCCAAAAATACCCCAAAGAACATTCAAACTTTGGAGGCAGGAATTTCATCGTAGGTTAGTGTAAACGATTTATACCTATCCATTTGTCAAGAAGCTTGACTTCAAATATTCCAAATATTTGACACACTTTTTTCGCGAAACGATTTTTATTGACAATCGTATATATTAGCATATGGTAGAAAAGTTCTAAATTATGGGTTTTACTCTATGCATCTGACAGAAAAATAAATAATGGCGTAAATTAATAATGACGTATTAAATATTGTCAACATCTTATTTAGAACATAACATTAGTATTCTTGGGCTACAAAGGAGCTCAAATTTGCTGAGTTTTGATCAAATTAGTTTGGCGAACTATGTACCCAGTTATGCAACAAAAGAGCGTTTAAATTTAGGCAAGCTCTGTTGTTTTAGAAATCACATTATATTCCACAATTTTGTACAAAAATTGGAGGTTTGAAACTGCGAATGATGACAATAGTAGTCAACCCTGTATTTAGAAACCCATCGAAAATGTGCATTCTATGGCCATCAACTCTCATTTATAAGAAAGGAAGAGATTAATCTAAATATTTTCTTCATAGTAAACTTGATGTACCTTCAGGTTACACAATTAGGAAAGCAAATATCAATTAATCACACCAAAATGCATCGAATTTATCAGGAGGAATGGTTTTAACTTTTGAATGGAACATTGAGGTAGAGCTTTCTAAACATTTCTTCATTGGCAGGTAGCGAACTTAGCCGCCATGAAAGTATTTCAATGAAACCCACCTTTTGCACCGGTAACGCTCTGAGACTTCTTATCCTCTTTAAATGGCTGTTATTTCCTCTCGGAAAATAGGGTTTTAAGAGTGAAAGGGTCTACATTTCCCTCTTAGAAAGCTTTGCTGACATTTTACTTCCAGTATCGTAAAGTACGACTAATTCAATACACAAAACGGCAGGTTCTTTCATTTTTTATGAATTCAGCTTTCCCATTCCTTTGCCAATACAGATATCTGCTTTTTATTCTTTATTCCTCTGACTTTTCATGTTCTATTTTCCTTTTATACAACATGTTTTCCAGTAAATATTCAAAATTATTCCGAAAAGCTACGGAATATCACGAAGCAAGGACTAAATAGGTTGAGCACATGCAGCTTAAAGCTTGTTTATCTTTTACAGTTGTCTTCTCGTAGTTCTGCATTTGTCTTTCATTGCTTTTCACTGCAAAGAAATATAGTCAAGAGAAACCTTAGGGAAACGATAACAATGTTTCCGTTAGTGCATGGAATCATGTTGATATACTTCGCAGTGGTTTATGTTGGTAAGGAAATACTAAACCACTTCTGCCACTCCGTCTCCTCCTCTTTACTGGTTCTAGCACTCCAATAATTGATGTATATTTTATTCCTCCTTCTCCTTCGCTCCTGAGCGTGAAAGGACCTGTGTTCATAGGTTATCCTTGAGGGCCAAACTTTTGATATCGAGACGCTGGCCACGGCGTACAACAAAGGATGCCTGGGGTCAAACTACCTCACACCACATACCAGGCCCAGCACGTATCAAAGGCGCTCAAGGTCAGCTGCCTCGCGCGACTGTTTGTGAGTACGTGAAAATAATCAGAGTAGCCAAGACAAAAGGGTTCTTGAGATTAATGGGGAAGCATCCGACGGCCGGCGTATTTGTAGAACTTCCGGAAAAGTTGAAGTTCGAGAAAGGTCCGTGTTACGTCATCCTCGTTATATAAGGAGGCTAGGCAACGAGAGTAGTTAGTTACAGACATGAGGCGTCCCAGCAATCAGTTTTAGTGTGTGTGTGTGTGTGTGTGTGTGTGTGTGTGTGTGTGTGTGTGTGTGTGTGTGTGTGTATGCTCGTCGTGAGAGAACGTGGGCACGCCATAAAGGAAGATAAGAAAGCAGTTAATGAGTGTTGAGTTTTAATGTCATCGGAGTTAGTTTTTGTGAGACAGAGAGGAACTGAAAAGCAGAAAATAGTGTGTCAGGAATACGAGAAGAAAACATCTGAAACAGTTGTGGGTTCTATCACGAAGCACTGAAGACAACTTCAGTAAAAGAGAACTGTGTTCTTGTGCAAAAGTTTTGAAGGAGGACACAGTGATAAAGGATGCATTTGGGCTGGAGTTCGTCATCTTTGTCATATGGTGTCAGGAGTGGGATTTGTCAAAATCAACTTGTTACAATATCAAACCAAAACGAGGACAGAACCAGGGGCTGGTGTGGACCGTCGTTGCGAAGAGAGTGTGATATGTTTATATGCATTTTTGAGTGGCCCATTTCAGAGATATTCCTTGTTATCTGTGTGAGTCTTGCAATACTTAAACTTTTCTCAAATAGACGGCCATGCAAAGAGAATAGAATTTCAAAGCCTTAATATAGCGACCAGCTTTACACAATTTGACTGTCGCTTAAAGCCTACTGTATTCCCACATCCCCCTTGCACCTACAAGGAAATTAACAATGAGATAATTTCTGCAAATGTTTATCTCGACTAGTATTAGGATACAGGAATAGAAGGTTGTAAGAATAGGTAGTACTTGGGTAGGGAAAGTCATGTGAGTGTAACACATAAGATTTTACATTTTCTTCTGTGCTTGAATGTATAATCATATAGTGCACATAATTGCAGTTTTCGCTGTTGCTGCATATTTTATCAGTTTTCCATTCACTAAAAATATGTTGTATTCCTCTCATAAGAATGTTGATGTACGGAATGCTGATGTATAAACAGCTCTAGCGTTACCCGAGAAAGATTACGGCTAAGCTTTCAACATGCCAACACGGCTAAGCACCTTTAGAATACATACGCTAATAATGCTGGTATACTAACTTTGTTCTAAGATATTTAATTATGTAAACGGTAGATCTATTTAAGACATCATCCTGAGCTATTTCCGTTTTCTCCTCCAGGCAGCAGAACATCTAGTTTTCTCGTTCAGATGCCTGTTGTAATATATTTAATTGATGTTTTTTAAATTTAAAGTTAATATTGCAAACTTTAGTGACTAACTAATACAGTATTGCTACGGTGACAGTGTTTGCAAAGGACTTGGCTGTAATCAAGACACATTTCGAAGTTTTGACTGAAGCCCCACTACTCAGAAAATCTCAAAAAGGGCTGTTCGTATTTACATGGGTATTTGTAAATTCTCAATGAGGTTCAGAGTAAATTTGATAGCACTCCCTAAAAGTACGCAGGAACATTAGGGGGTACTGTCAATAAAGATTTGTGTTCTGTGGATAAATATCTTCAAGATGAAAAAGTAGCGATTCCAGAAGTTTCCTCAGAGTTAGTAGGTCCTTTCAAATTTGGCAAATAGTATCTGGAGACGTATAAAAATCCTTTTAGGCATATAAGCTCTTTTGAGAGGTAGAACCAGGACCGAAAAACTCAATTGCATAGTCATAATCTGAACCACAGATTTGCGCAGTTGCTTTAACCACTAAGTTACCATGGCAACTTGCAAGCATGACATTCAATTCTCCAACCACTTTGCATTAACGTTCGTGTTAAACGTTAAACGTAAACCTGAGCATTCAGAGAAAGTAAGCATTTTATAATACAAATCAAACTACAACGACCAAGATTATGTGTAAGCAACAATGTGAGTTGTAAGAACTAAAAATCTGATGTGTTGAACTCACATAACTTTCTCTACTCGTGTACTAACCATTCTTACAAACTCTTATTCCTATATCTTCTTCGTGTTAATTGAGCTAAACATTCGCAGAAATTATCTTATTGTTTATCTTCTTGTAGGTACAAGAAGAATATGGCAATGCAGTAAACTTTGAGCGATAGTCAAAACAGGAGTACATAGGCGATAGCCAGAAAATTAAGGATATACATTTCATTTCCCATAAAAATATCTCAAACATATGGCATTTTAATCAAAATAGTTAAAGCCATTTTCAAGAAAATCAAAAT
This sequence comes from Tenodera sinensis, assembly GCA_030765045.1. NCBI lineage: Eukaryota > Metazoa > Arthropoda > Insecta > Mantodea > Mantidae > Tenodera > Tenodera sinensis. The sequence goes on along the minus strand of CM060964.1, from coordinate 44,940,954 downwards.
GTTCGAAAACTTTTCCATGTAAAAGGTAATTTATGGTGGAGGAATTTTCTTCAAAATCTTCGTGTTGCGTCCTTGAAAGACATTAAGCTTAGATGCCAATTTTGGCTTTTACCTGAGTTTTCGTTTTTGAGTTACACAGACTGACACACACAGACACACACACACACACACGGCGGCGCCGTGGCCGAGCGGTTAGCGCGCTCGCCTACCACCTAGGCGACCCGGGTTCGATCCCAGGGACCCGCATGTGGTATTCGTGGTGGACGAAGCGGCGTCAGGGCGGGTTTTCTCCGGGTACTCCGGTTTCCCCCGCCATCTCATTCCACCGGTGCTCCATCTTCATTCCATGTATCATCAGTGTCACCGCCTGCGGTGCCGTAGTAGTAAAAGCGGGCGTTAAACACTACAACAACAACACACACACACACACACACACACAAACCGCCTGCGGTGCCATAGTAGTAAAAGCGGGCGTTAAACACTACAACAGTACACACACACACAGGCGTGCGCGCGGACCTTTTCCTTAAATTTTTTTTTTTTTTTTTTTTTTAAATTCTGGGGGCCTCAAAACATACATTTCTGGTGAAATCTGGACATCGAATTTTTGGATGGAATACAATACGAGTACTTTCTCTACTTAAGTATACGAAGTAGAGAAAGTAAAAGCTATAAGCTTAGAGTTATTTTAGTACTTTATTAGTGCATATTTACGAAATTATAGAGCAGATTTTAAAGATTCTGACAAGGCGTATGAACATCAAACCGTGTTTAAAACAGAACTGCCCTGCTAGCCTCTACTTTAATAAAAATAAATTGCTTCGTCTATTCCACTCATACGTGACTTGGTTGAAATCAGTCATATGCATAACAATTTCAAATTTCAAGCAATGAGCCTACATTCGCGAACAATTTATCAGATTTCGTTAAAACCTCTGAATTTTAAATTTTTTTATGATCAGGTTAGAGAATCTAGCTGCACTGTCCTACACATGCGCAACAGCTTACGTAATTTGACGCAACAGAAGCGCTATTCTAATGTTAAAAATGGCTGACTCTCACTTTAGTGAAATATAGGAAATAATGCGAGGCTGCAAACCTCAGAACACACAATACATCAGGAAATATGTTTGCTGCTATTTTGACAAATTTTGTATAGGAGAAATTAGAAATGAACAGCAGATACTCCAACTTCTGGCATTGCCAAGATTGGAACATCAATATGATAATCTTATAGGCCGTACCAATGGACGCTGATGCATGCCATCATGTTACATGTTTCTTTTACAGCATTTAAATAACATTTCATAGGCTATATCATCCTTTAACTCGTGAAATCATCTTAATAAATGCAACTCGTAATAGTCAAATTTCCTAGATAAATTTAGAAACACTCGTGGCATTACATTACTTATGATAAAGAACTAACTGTACTGAGCGGTAAGTATGTCGTTAAGTATGCTTCAAAACATTAAGCATGGGTGTTATTTTACTGCGGAGTAACTTTCAGCAACTTCCAGAAGCCATGTGCACACCATACTGGCTGACCGCATCGCTTTGAGTGATTCAACATCCTTGGATGACGTAAGGTATCTTAATCGCCCGTTAGATGGCAGCATTCTACAGTAACTTGAATCACTCTGGAGGAAGATGCAAGAAGGACAACCAGTTTACTATTAAACTCTATCCCATACACATTGCGTACTAAATACGCAGGGTAAATTACTGTCATGGGGAAGAAAAAAAAAAAAGCAGCTGGGGTTAAGTTGTTATGGGGAGATGTACGTAGCACCAGTTTTGAAATCACTAATATTTAGGAATGGACATTTTTTACAAATCCTGTATAGCAAGAAATGCTTATAAAATCTTGTACTCGTGTATTTTCATTTTCATACCTGTAAACCACTTTCTAATCTGTTCGAAGAATGTAATAAATTGCAAAATTAGCTCAAACGGTAAACATTATACTACGATGCTGTATGCATGTGCAATGAAGCATTTCAACGCGCTTTTATTAGCTTTACTTGTACGTATCTATCTACAACGGAATCCTTCGAAGTAATTTTCACCAACTTGTAGCCGTCTGATTGACTTGAAATTCTGCACACGTGTCAAGGACCGATAACAATACAATATCATGACTTTGTCCTAACGTGCTGACCGGAATCATCAGGATAAAAATGAATTATAGTTTAAAAAAACTAAACAAAAAATACGTTTTAAGGGAACACAGAAGTTATATTTTCGCCTCTTTGGTAAAAAAAGTTGATTTTTGACTTTTTATTGCAAAAGATGCACCATACCTTAAGGAATAATTCTGCAATGTTTTAGTCCCCTAGAGGGGGGGGGGGGACACATTTAGTTACTTTCTGATATTCAAAATCTATCTTCTCTCACAAAAGTCTAGCTAGAGATTTCATTTTTTTTCAATATAATTTAGAATATGGGTAGTAAAATGTCTGTTTGGAATGTTGATATTATTTACAACTTTTTTGAAATAATTAATATAATAATGCGATGTTTTATATGACATTTTTACAGGATTTATTGTTTTGTTCGTTAAAACGTATTTTGAATGATGTTGAAGGAAGCAGAAAGATTTCCACATCATTCTCCTGAACAAAGATTAGCAGCAAGATTATGCGCCTCGACTGGGGTTTTGTAGTTCAGCCCTTTCCCAAAAACAGCTTTAAACTTTGCTTAGCTCTGGAAAAGTATTTCTAACCAAATTTCGTGTGTCGAACACTCGGTGCAAATATAGCTGTGACTATGGTTGCAAAAAACAGAAAGCAATTAAATAACCAGTGAGTGAGTGGGGTGTAAGGGCCCGTCGACTACTAGATCATTTGAGTCCGAGCAATTAAATGAAACAGAATGTTTTGCGCAAGAGATTGCCAGAAGAAACCCTGCCTTCAGCTAACTTTTCCGAATTTTGTGCATGTTGATATGATATTGGTTATCCATTTGGCTGATATTCTTCAAACAGTGAAAGGAGTATATGAGCACAGCTAGAAAAGGTGCGGGATACCTCGCGCACTGTGACCTCATAGATCTACAGGATCTACTGTAGCTCCTTCTTGATTGTCTGCGATATGCTCTTGGGTGCCAGTCCCTTGGCCTGAGTCTTACACTGCGCTCAGTTTGAGGCAACGACCCAGTGGCTCTAACTACAGAACAGCGGTTTGTTGCCAATATTCATTTTTGTAAGCAAGTGTAAGGTGTATTTTATTTCGGAGGTTTAAGCATTTTAGGGTGTTTTACCTTTTTGGTTTCATAAAGTTTTAATTCTTCCGTTTTAACTGTTTTGACATTTAGCAAATTTTAAGTTTCACTTTTTAACTTTTTAAGGGTGAGGTTTTACCATCTGAACTTCCGTGATATTATCTTTGGAATCGGGGCCCTAATGACCAGTTGTCGACAGGCCCTTAAATGCGACACACTCACTCAATCACTCACTCAATCACTCACTCAATCACTTACTCAATCACTCACTCTACAGTAGCTACCACCCCCCAAGGCAATGGATGAAGTGAAAGAACCACTGGAAGCTACAGGCTGCAGGCCACAGAGATGCCTGAAATTCCCTTAGATTGTCGTCTAAGCAGCTCTCTAATAACCAGGGAGCAGGCATCCGCGCCATCTGTCTGGCACCACTATATGCCACGAAACCTAAACCATGAGAAGGAAACGAAATAAAAGGGAAATCGTGGTAGATGAGAAAACATCACTGCATTCACCATCGACCAGGGAAAAGCAGTAAAATCTAACTTCAGAGTGGACGTTCGATAGGAATCGAACCCAGTTGTTACCGTGGAGACATCTCGCTAGTACACAGAACGCCTACTCGAATCTCATTGCACCTCGCGTCCACGTCATATTATTTATCGCTATACGAAGCCTACACCATTTCATTGCTTGCTTTAGGCTACGATGCAAGAATGTGCCCCTCTTTTTGCTAAATAACCTTAACCAACAACTAAAACAAAGGATATAAAATTGCATTTACACATCTCATGTATTTTAGCAGGATCTATATTTTCTACATAGTAAGATTTGGTCCGTCTCATACAGCTTGCCAGTTATGCAAAAGTCAAAAAGAGTAAATAGAACTTCAAGGACTATAGCAGAAAATTTATTTGCCATAAACATATCCTAAATATAAAAAAACTAGACCCCTAGCGCTGCATCCCAGGAAGGGCCTTGGCTTGCCACCCAGCCGCTGCGTCCCTCACCTCTGCTCACTACAGGCGTCATTGGTGGGGCGCAGTACTGGACGGTGGGACGTGGTCAATGCCCCGAGTCCTCCCGGCCAGTTATGCGGCCTTCGTGACCTGGGGCTGCTACTTCTCCATCAAGTAGCTCCTCAATTGGTCCCACCGGGACCTAACCAGGCTGAGTGCACCCCGTGTCAGACCTCAAGGCAGGGGAAAAATCCCCATGCTGGTACTGGGGATCGAACTCGGGTCCTCCGCGCCAGAGGCAAGCGCGCTACCAGCTGCGCTACGGAGGCGCTCATGTCTAAAAATCTGTGCCATTTTAAACAAAATCTTTAAAGCCATTTTTGAGAAAATCAAGGCTTTGGAAAAATTTTCCATGTGAAGGGTAGTTAAGGTTGGGGCAGTTTTCTTAAAAATCTTGATGTGCATCCTAAATGCCAACTTTGGCTTTTAACCGACCTTTCGTTTTTGAGTTTTACTGTTCACAATCTCACTCTCACACTCACACCCACACTCACACTCACACACAGAGACCTTCTTCTAAAATGCTGGTTTTTTTTATTCAGGGGGCCAAAAACGTATTACATTTCCGATAAAATCTTGACATCGAAATTTTGGGTCGAATACAATACTTCCCCTACCTACTATACGTAGTGGAGAATGTAAAAAGCTACTTTGTTTCGAACTTCCAAGTTAGTGTACATCCTTGGTCTAAACATTGACTTTTCAAGCACACTGTGAAAGCAATAAGTTTATGGAATCAGTTTGACGGGTGAATCGTTCAACATTTAAATAAAGTGAATTTTTTTTTCCGAAGCTAAATCATCCTTTCTATAAATGATTAAACGATTTCTACAAATATCGGTCCCTATTAGCATGAACAAGATAGAATACTAAGTGTTTGAAGACTAGATACTGCTGAAGTAAGTAGGGAATATCATGCTATTGCAACGTATAGGATTTTTTGTCCATTGTCCACTAGTCGTTATGTTTTCGTAAACTGATTAATCAAAATGTCTGTAATTTTCATACAATAACGCTCGCAGATTGCTGAAGTATTCAACGCTTCCAGTCCAAGAAACATTCCTTCACAGGGAAGCAGTTTGAAGTAGTCCTTTAAAAGGTAAAAGAGGATATTGTGAACATTAGATAACAGTGGTCAGTGGCCATAACTTCCAAGTTGAAGCAATTAAGTGTGATGGACAGTAATAAAAACCAAAATGAATGGCGAAAGTTTGTCATCCCAGTAGCGAGTTGTACTTCGAGACACTGCTCTAGCGTTTATGAAGTTGCGATGACATTTACCACAAACTTCAATCATTGTGTCGAGGTGGAGTGAAGTTGATAGAGTACCAGCGCCGTTGGATGTGCTTACGTTTATTGAGCCGAATCACATACATTCGGTTTTCACAATACCTGCAATATACGGAGCAGTTTTATAAGTGAGCCGTCATAAATTGGGTGACCGCTATTTTTGGGTGATTCTCTAGTGCACTTCAGAGCCTTCGTGAGCTGAACAAGTACAATTCTGTTGTACAGCAAATCCTTCCATGTTTTACACACTACTGGCGTTAACGTGATGTGTGCATGGATACCTGGTCACGCAGGTTTGCCGGGGAATGAACTATTTGATTGGCAGCAAAGGCATCTCTGGTGTTACTTAGGCTTGAAGTGCGGAGGACGGTGCCATCGTGCTGGCGCGAAGGGTGGTCAGCTGTCCGAGGTAATAACCTTACAGAAGTAAAAGAACTACCGATACGCTGGGTAACCTCCTCTCGCGTATCTCGTAGCGAGAAGGTGATTTTAACTCGATTATACATTGACCACTGCAATTTTATGCATGGTTAACATTGTAAACGGGCCCCTTGTCCTCTTTGTCCACTGTGTGACACCTTTTGTCGGTCTGCCACATGCTGCTAGAATGTGCTTCCTTAGCGCACCTTCGAGACTCTGCAACTGTGTGCCAGACTTGCAGAAGTCCTGGCGGGCGATAAACAAGTGATCGAACGAGTTTTGAAGTGTTTAGCAAAGGTAAACATGAACCACAGGATGTAAATGTTTAGATATCGAAATTTCATACTTGTTTGACCTTTTCATAACTTTGTATTAATTCTGACTTTAGCCTCTTTGTTTGGTATATTTGTGTATATTTGATTTGTTACTTGTATTTTTATTTTATATTGAAATTTATCTCTGGTTTTTATATTTATCCGTTTTATTAGGACATTAATTACCCAGTGGTTATGTGTCCCTAATCCTATGTCATCATCATCGCAACAACGACGTTGCCCCGTATTGGTTCTCGCGAAACGTCATGAGGCTTGTACCCCAATGTATATTAACAGTTTAAAATAAATGAGTTTTTGGATCATTTAAGTGTTACTATGAATACCCTTAGTCCTTTCGATGTGCATCAAGAGAGCTTTTCAGCCTTACTTTTTATTGCGTCGCACAAGTCACATGTTTCCGCTCTGTCCATGTCATTAAATTAACACATCCTCAGAAATGAATGCAGAGTGTGGACTTGGATCAGCGAAAGGAAATTACTTAGATAGGCCAGGTTCCGTTTCTGCAATGCTTCTGACCCCTTTCACGTTCCGAATCATCACTCTTGTGCTCTAGCCAGCGCATTACTGGTTTGCGTCTATGAGAAATGAGTTTGTGTTGAAACTAATGAGTTTGTTGGATGGGGGTAGCGTTATGAACAAGAGACCGGAAATTGGAACATTGTCGGCAGTTGGGGAGCCGCTAGGGGAAGGCCGCCATTACAGTTTGAAGCCATAGAGAAAGAGTAATGGACGAGAACATGAGGTATGTTTGCTTCGCTTTGCAGAATTGTGTCTCAACTTGATAAAGTCCTGGACACTTGGGGTTAACTCCAACACTGGAAGCATTAATAAAACTAATTTGACAGAACTGCCCAACATCAAGGCTACAAATTAGAAGCAAAATGCGTTGTAGCAATCGACCCAAAACAGGGTTAAACGTACACATAACTTAAAGCTACGTAATGAAGCAATAGTAACCCACATTCAGTGCCAATGGTGAGATAATAAGAATCATACAAAATCCATTGATATTTATAGTCTATGTGGCTTTTATTGTTTTTACTAAAAGCTTTCAACGCCTTCTTACTGCATATGGCACCCGGTGACGGCATGTGGTCCCAAACGAGGGATGGAGCAGTAAAAAGTGTTGATATCCTCCCGAAATAACTGATTTGTAATGTAATTTGGACTCTTTAAGAATATACTGTAACAAATGATGGTCATTAATAATTATAGCTATCGAATTAATTAATGACTAACTAATTTACGTACAACATTGGACTTAGTACAATAACCCGTTGAAACAGGACTATTTGTGTAACGAAGTAATGCTAGATTTCACAGAGTTATGCCTGTTAAAAAAGATCTATAGAACTTAAAATATCAACAAATATCTTCCAGTGTTCAAACAAACTGAGTTTAAGAGATGCAACAGTACCAATAACGTTATTAATTTGTTTTCGTTATTTTAGATGGAAACGTAGGTATTTATGCAAACATATATTTCATTTGTGCTGAGATATAGCATTTTATTTTTTAAAATTATTACATAAATAAAATTAAGTACTTCTGTATTATGCGGTTCATCCACTAAAAAGAGTGCCTTCATGACATATGGAATTGAGAAGGAAATTTCTGTTGCCTTCCTTATTTTCATCGATACTACATACATAACTGTCCTGGCATTAATAATTAAGAAAATCTCTGTACTGTTCGTTACATAAATGTAGACGGAAATGTTGAGGAGAGAGGTTTATTTGCCTTGCAGATGCTCACAGAAAAGCAGATTCTCTCTTGAATCAGTATTATCGAGCATTTTTTCAGAGAATAACAAAAGGTGAAAACTCCGAAGAGCAACTTTCTTTAAGTATGGTCATATTTTAAAAAATTTTATATTCTTTTCGGTTACATACACGAGTTCGATAATCAGGCTACGCCATTGTTATATGAGTCGTAGAGTTTATTGAAATCCAAAAAAGTAAGCCAGTGCAGCCGACCTATAGGAGCCTGGTTGCCAGAGAACTTCATGTGCTGTGGCATTCTCCTGTTGAAGGAAACTGTGTTCCGACTCGTCCCCCTTTAGATGTACAAAAATGCATAAAATACGACGGAAATAAAATTTAATAAAAAAATACGGTACGCATACTTATTCATAGGACTGTCAAGGAAGATTGTCGCTATGATCCGCTCTCCTAATACGGCAACCTCTACTGATTCCCTGCAATTTCACTGGTTCTTCTCGTATAGCAGCCATGGGAAGACTTAAGAAAAGGAAAAGATAACAGAGTTCACGGGATGTTTCAGCGGTAACGTCTGTGGCCCGTATTCGGGAAGGAGCGGGTTCGATCCCCGTGGCCGCGCATTTTGACATGGGTTTTTCCGTGCTTTCCCCATGTCACTTAGGCGAATGCTGTGGTGCATTATTTCCTACCACGGTTTCCTTTGCATCATTTCCCTTCATTCCATTTCCTTATCATCTTTCAGGTGTAATTTCAGGCCTGTGGTGTTGGCAGTGCCGGACAAATGGCGCGGATGATTACGTGTGGTAACTGCTGTTCGCGGCGCTAGGTGGCGTTTGGCCCACCTTGTGCTCCATCGGAAGGGGTGGGAGCGCTCAGTACCACACCGGACCCGCGGTGTGAAAGCTGCTTGGCGGGGCCTGGCGCCTCGATGAAGAGATTTCAGCACTTGTTAGGGACTTCCGCGCGTCTCTGTGGCCTGTCGAGCTCCGACACTCTGTGGCACTTTAGGTTCCCTCATTTCATCCCTGCCTTGAAGCCTTGAAGGACATGGGTTCGGTGAATAAACACATTTTATTCTCCATTGATAATATATGTGGAAAGCTAATCTTGAATTGTTTGAGAAGATTGTCCTAAATATTAGGCTAGTATTCATAAGTATCTAGTTTATAGTGTCTAATATATATATATATATATATATAACATCAGTTGAGCAGATGAGGCAATGGGCTTTGTCATTTCTATTTACGCTGCGACATGTTGACTTTGTACACGCCTGATATTACAAGCCAAGCGTTCAGCTCTGTACTGACTGTTCACTACAAAGCAGAAAATGTGAAGGGAGTGAAGGGGTGGCAAAGCAAACAGAGCCCGCGCGGATGCATAGTCCCCATTGCTGTCCTGTAGGGTATTGTCTGAAGAGCAATCTTTTTAATGTTCAAGAGTTTACACAACCAGGCAAATTACATCATGTCCTCTACATAAATTAATTTTTATTTTAAATTTCAGGTGCACGTGGAAATAGAAGTGCTTAGAGCTATTCACAACAGAGCAACTGTTTCCCCATAACAGTAGTTTTAGTAATTAGGAGCTGGATTCCGTTCACATGTCATGCATCGTTTAATTGCTGGATCATAGGCATTACTAAATTGTATGCATGTCCTTATCATGGGCATCAGTTTAAAAGTTGTTATAAAAGTCATATAGTCATCCTTCCTCAGCTATACAAGCAATACCATAGTCCACTGATCCTCTTAATAATATAATTGAGATTCGAAGTTCCATAAAAGCACTACAGATCTTAAACAAATAAATCAAATTTCAGTGGATCCCTTCCCACTATGGACTATTTGGCAACGATATGGCTGATATGCTTGCTAAAAAAGGAGCAAAAATCTTCAAACATTTACACCAAAGTTATCCTTCCATTCGGCCAAATTACACATAAACAGGAACTTTAGAGCAGAATAACAAAACCATCCTGTATCTGTAAGTCAAAGATATTGTAACCAACCTTATACTCCCAGAGCGTCCCAGAAAACTACTAATCACGACCGCCTGGCAGCCCATCTCCACAAATTATCAGATTCACCTAAATGTGCTTTTTGTGCAGCAGACAACTCAATTATGGATTGAAATCATGTCTTGCTATGTAGTGCTTTACGTGATCTTAGACTGAAATATGTAACACCTAATCATTGTGTTGGAACCTGAGGAAGCGAATGGCTTTACTTCTAAGTGCTTGAGCATTAGATAAATAAATACGTTTAAGAACATGCATATTTATTAGGCAATTTTTTGGTCTTTTATGCCATTTCCGTTCTTGGGGATATCTTCTTTTCGATTTTACTTAATTGATTATCACTTTCTTGCTCTTTGTATATTTACTACCTTATTTACATTTATATTAAGTATACAAGGATTGTTTTATATATCGATGCTCCTACTTTCGTACAGTGTCATCTTTGTTTAATTTTGTTAGAACCTTCTTAATATCTGTGTTCCATACCATCCCTAGGTGAGCCAATTTCTTACTGGATGTAATTCAAATGTCACACACATTCATTAACCTGTGAACAAAGGTCGGTCCTAGGTGAGAGGCGAAGGGGGGGATTTAAGAGCCATTTCACCTGAGTTGCTAGAAGGCACACTTTTGGAGGACTGTGTTTCGTATTGGTTTTATGTCAAATATCTAACGCTGAACATTAACCTATGAAGACTGTACGCTTTCAGACCCAAAAGTGAAGGAAATGAGGGAGTAATACAAACATTACGTGGGGTGTAGTACCCGGTAAGGGGCAGTGGTTGGGCTTCACAGAGCCGGAGTAGCATTTCCTTACCAGCATAAACCATTACGCATTATATCGGCAAACTGGGATGATGAACAGTTGATGATGGACAGTTAGGATTAGAGGGGATTATAAAGTAAGCTTTTAACTATAACAGGAAGTATATGATACTGCGGTTTTAAGGTGCATAATATTACGATGTTTAGCACCTGAGTACAAAAGACAATAACTTCGGCATAGTCAAACGTATAGGCCTTGCATTTTCAAGCACTCTCTTTCAGACTCGATCTCCCAAACTGTTGAACAATACTGGAAATTTTAGCCTGGAATCTTTCCTACTCTCTGATGTCTGAATTAAATTGTATCAATGTCGAAGTTTCTATTTTTGGATACATTACTGGTCTTTTCTTTTCTTTATGGTAGTAAATAAAATGTCCGAATATTATTTTAAGTCTACAATAACTAAGGTAGGAAGCACTTAGTATTTATTTAACATGATAAGCATACATTTGGTAGTGAACATTAATTCACTGTGCTGATACAACTCCCATGTTTCGTCTGTTACTCATTTCTTTAAGATCCATCAGGTCCAAGAACTTTCTGTTCAGGTGGGGCAGTGGTCACCTTGGGCTCTCTACTGAAAACCAAAGCAGATAATGAGATTATCGGTTGGTGACAACGTTCAGCTACAGAGATCATATTCTGACAAAAATATATTCTACAGAATCCGAAGATAAAATGTGTCACTTGACTTTTAGGGGTATACGCAATGCCCTGTCTTGATAATGTGAAAATGTGTCACATGTAAGGAACATTTTCTAAGTAACTATGCATTCTATAAAGCTGAAGTTTTACAGTTTATAGGGGTAATAACCTTATGATAGCTGAAGTAACATTCTCTCAGAAAGTTGAATAGTTTTAACATTTTTCGGACCTTTGCGCCACATTTTAAAGTACATATTTGTTAAAATTTTACCAAATGTCACTTTCAAAATCCTTATTCCAGTGTATGTAAAATGCCAACACAAACAACTCCTAAAAGTTTCAGATCAGAATATTAGTTAACGACTGACAAAATGTTCCTTATGAGAGGAAAATTTATTTGCGGGAAATGAGCTCCAAAGCTGAAACATCTAGTCCCCACATATTGGTTTTAGTCCCTTCATTATAGCAAGCTGCAAACTTTGAGGATGGTTATATTTATCTCCTGTGACCTGACCTCTGTTGTATTTACACCAACTGTCTGCACCAGCTGGACACAAACCATGATTGGGGTTTTTACTTGTCCACAATGTATGGAAGTAAACTGACCATACTGATTTTGTCATCTTTTTCCTACATCTGGATTTTGTGTCATTGCAAGACCACATAATACCACTGCAGCCTCTCAATGACATCATCTGTGGACTTATGTCTTCCACCAACTGTCTTTCCATCACTAAGAACTTTTCCCCTCAAAGAAACCTTCAGTTTTCTTAGTCGACAACACATCCTCTTCTGGACATGACCCACACATTCCAGTTTTTCAATTCTTACATTTTCTTCACATGGCTGTAGTGCTACATGCATTAGTGTCACCATCTCTTAAGTAATTAGTGTAGCGCACTTTATGGTACTTTTCAGACAGCTGAAATATTTGTTTAACCCCTTAACCTCCCATTCTTTCACTAGTGCTAGTGTAATTGACTGTACGAAATTGTGTGTAGCCGTTCCCATATTTTAATGATTAACCTGCTTTTAGACAGATATTGAGGTAATTGAAACAACACAATGAAGAAAAACTTCATACCTTCATATATGACAATAATCCAAAAATTGCATACTCTTTTTGTTACCGAAAGCCCATTCCGTACCCTCTTAAGTAGGACAGCTGTGCTGTAAAAGTCATCCAAGTGATGATAACGATTTACCAGTATCATCTCAATACTGGGCTATGTTCAAGAAGCGCTCACTCCTGCCATCACAACTTCCCGACGGCGGATATCAACCCGGCTACGCAGGTTTCTTGAATGAACAACAACCCGAGCAGCACAATAGCCATTTGTGTGCCTTTCTGCTCCCAAGGCTTCGTCTTGCTTGTTTACAGTAATTTCGCTCTCTAGAAATAGGAAATAAGAGGTAGGAAATTGGATGGAGTGTAGTAATTATAGGCGTATTTCTCTTTCATTGATAGCATATAAATTGTATGCCATAATTTTAAAAAAAAGTGCAGCCATTATCAGAAAAAATTGAATGAGGAACAGAATGGGTTCAGGAAGGGGAGGTCATCTATAGCCGCAATTTTTACAGCCAAAGAAATCTTAGAGAAAAGTTGTGGACACAAACTACAAACATGTGACCATTTTTAGAGTATATGTACAAAGGCCTATGACAAAGCTGACCACATAAAATTGCGGCACACGATAGAGGAGTGCAGAATACCTGTAAACTTGTTAAATTCAATTAAGGCATTATACAGCAACACAAAAATAAATATGGAAAAAGAAAAGGAAATTCTAAACGTCGATATAGGACTGAGGCAAGTTTGCGGACTGTCTCCCATACTTTTTTATCTATATATTAACAGAGTAATTGAAGAGCGGAGAAATAACAGTAATCCCAAAGGACTAGAAATAAACAGAAACAAAATAGTACTAGTTTGTTTGCAGACAGATATATTGCTGGGGGGGGGGGGGAATGTAGAGGAGCTGCAAAGAGCAACAGTAAAACTGAACGAAAAAATAAAGCTATATAATATGCATAGTTCAAGTGAAAAAAACTAAACTTATGGCTGTCTGGGGAAAAGAACAATTTGCAATGAAAATAGAGATACAGGGAAAATCTACAGAACAAGTGATACCTAGGAAGCAAACTATCAGTCTTTGAAAGGAATGTGGAAATTGAAAGAAACGTAGAAAAATATAATAAGCCCAACGGCTGCATAAGAAAGTATTTTGGCAAGAAGTAAAACTAAGAATTTGCAGACCAGTATCAAAACCGGCATTGAAAAAACATGAATGTGAAACATGGATAATAGGTAATCGTGAAAAATCGAGGCTGGAGTCTGCACAGATGAGATTTGTAAGATCAGTATTGGGTGCAACAAAAGCAGATCTACAAAAAAATGTACACATTAGATAACAGTATACAATAGAAGAAATACGGCAATATCAGCGACAGTGTGGAGATCACGTGCAAAGAATGGCATCTTGAAGATTTCCTAGGCAAGTAGTACTGTACAAATCCCACGGACGAAGATACATTGGACGGCCGCAAAGAAGGTGGATAGAATAGCTCCAGTTGGCCATGTAACAGTGAACTCCAGGTTACTCGAATGGCCGAAAGTGTGACGAAGCTGTTAATGTTGTTTTCATTTTCACCAGTCCACTCAAGGCAATTTTTACCGCCCCCCCCCCCCCTTGCAGCTATCTCCCCACTCCACTCGGTTCCTCTCTTGCAATGACAGTAGTATTGTTGCAGCTCTGGTATCCAACCATGACCAGTTTCTCCCTTTCTCATGGCTTGACACCATAGACATAGATTTCATGTGGTATTCTGAGGGAATAACTTACAGTATTTAGCGGACTTCTTTACGCCAGTAACGAATTCTCAACAAAGACCGCAAAATGAGAAGGTACATTTCAAATCGTATTATGTCCATTGTAGCACATTTTTAAGGAGAGAAGAAAAATAATAAGCCTTAAACCCCTGAAGATAAGTTGAAGTATTAAAAGTACAAAGGAGTTCATGGATTCCAAGATTAAGGATATTGTTTCACTGAAATCAATTCCAAACCAGGGTAATATATTCTTATAAAAACAGTGTGGACATAGTATAGTTTGATGTGGAAACAAACTCTGAGCTTTGAACATTTCCTTACATAAACAAAAGAAACTATGCAAGTTAATGTTTTCTTAGAAGTTCCAATGTCTAATTATTCCGAAAAGGCTATTAAGGAATGAGTTAATGCAATATTTATTTATTGAACTCATTAACAAAATGTGAAACTAATGAATTAAATTCCTCCGAAGTCTGAACTGTCCTAGTGTTTAATAGATAGGCAGTTCCTGTGCGTAAATTTGTCTGCACTGAATGCTTTGGTGCTCATTACTGATAATCTATTTACGATGTGTGATTGCTTGGAAGAGGAGACTTAATATGGTTTGAAGTGGACCAAATTTTGGACAAAACGCTGTTTGAAGTGAACCCCGTAATTCAAGCCTCGCTTGCTTGGAAACGAATGCGTTTAGACGCGAAATGAGATTTCCATTGGATAGAGCGTGTTCAAAATATCACGCACATATATAAAATTCAATTTCGTAAAATGTGGACGTAATACGATTTGAAAAATACGTCCTCAAATAGCCTGTAACTTCTTACTTTAAAATGTTTGTTTAAACTTCTTTTACTCTGTAACAGAGATATTACAAGTTAATCTTAATATTAACACTCTATTACTGCATAAGCTACTGGGAATATAATAGAGCAAAAAACAAAAGCAAACAAAAAAAAAATGTTAGCCGTATACAGCATTTGCAAACAATAGTAGCAACAGCTCCGGAAAATGTTATCATAAGGTTAGATGGCGGCTAATGGGTTCTGAATGACTGCATTTGCAAACCATATTTATTACAAAACTAGAGGATAAAATAAAATATACTTACTGACAACCAACTGCATGTTCGGTGTACACGCAAACTATTATCATGATCAGGAAAAACAGTTTTATGTAAGCTGGCATTGTTCTTTAAGGCTGTAACCATACAAAAGGCATTATAAAAACTTGTTGCTGGGTTACACATTCCATAAATGATCATATGAGTTAGAATATAAGCTAAAACATGCAGAGTGAATCACCTATTCCTTAATATTCGTACAGTCGAGTGCATGGAAACGTACAGATACTTTCGTTTCCTATAGTGTTTTTCTTTATTTACTGTTGGCAGAAACTCCTTATCTTCACCAGCTCTGGGCGAACCAATCCCATATTGATTTGTATTCAAGTCCAACACAAATTGGCCTATGAACGAATGTCAGACCTAGCTAAGCAGCAAAAGGGTACTAGTATGGAAACATTTCACCTGAGTAGTTGGAAGGCATGCTTCGCAACAATGGTCCACACCAGACATTGGAGTACCCGTCTCATGTTGGTTTGATGTCGAAAGTCTAGCACTCACGCACAGGGTCACCAGACGTCCGGAAATTCCCGGACATGTCCTACATTTGTCCGGCGCCAGGGGGGGAATTTTGAAGGTCTCTAAGTCTTACATTTTCAGAAACAAGTAGTGATTGCTAGAAGATGAACTGGCAACTGTGAAAATAGAAATTAATAATTGGTTGATAGTCGCAACTGCAACTCGCTTTGGCAACATGGCTACGCCGGCTACAGACAAAAGGTGTACTCATTCATAGTTACGTTGAACAAGAGATTGGCAACGCAACATTTGCGCTCCGAGGCAACGGTTGGTATTCTGTGGATACAAAGCAACACAATGCTAACGTTCAAAGAGTATTTTCACTGATAAGAACACAGTGGACACATGAAAGGAACATATTATTTGTTGATTCAGTTAGAGGTATTGTAGTGAAGTATAGTTTTATAAACTTCAGTTTTTTGGAATTTCTTTATTATATTTCAAACAAGCTAGATGTTTTGGGTAAGATAACTTCTTCAGAGAAGTATAACCGACTGACCATGATCACATTTAACACTGTATGTTTCAGGATTATAAGAAAATATGCCTATAGGTATACATAAATAGCATTTAAATTATAAATTTACTTTACTTTTGCATTGACCGACAATGTCCTACATTTTGTTCTACATTTTTAGCATTGTGACCTATATTTCCATAAAATAATCTTGTAACCCTACTCAAGCATTAACCTATAAAACCGGTAGATTTGAGGCTCGGGAGCACATGAACACGTGGGAATAAGAAAAGCGTGAAGTAGAGGGCTAGAACCAAATAAGAAGCATGGCAGAGGGGTTTTGAATGTCCTTACCAACATAACCGTTACGAATTATATCAGCGGAGTTCCATGCACTCGACAGTATACATATTAACTCTTAGCTTGTCTAACATAAAAAACATTAGTAAAAGTGTACGTTCTTCGGTATTAATTCTTCATGAAATATAGTTTCGGTGCTTAAATATAATTAATAATCAAATGCAGAATAGCTCCTGAAAAGCTTTAGGGGGCACCTATTCGAAAGCACGATGATAGAAATGCTTGTTTTAGAACATTTCCGCGGAGGTTCATGTGACCAAATGTGCAACAACTTTGAAAACAGTGATGTTCACAACAAAGTAATCCTGATATTATTCATTTATTTAGTTATTTGCCACGTAATATTTTATATCGCAGTAGTATAACGTTAAAGCTATTAAACAGGCATACGTGTACAATATAATTTATCTAGCTTTTGCCTGATATCTCTAAATATTTGTACCTGAATATTAAATTAATGTTTAGTTCATTATCATTAGGACTAGGAAGTTCATGCATTTGCATGTATTTTCATAGGGGTTAAAAATGTATGCTTTTATATTATGTGCACGAATTACGGAATTTTTAGTTATTTGGACATGATTTTATGGTGTATATAACTGCATATTTTCTTGATTTTTGATAAATGCATATTATTTCAATATTATAGCCCCTATATTGCATATTTTAATGATTTTTATGGTTTTTTATTACTTTTTTCTATCTGGATAATATTTTTCATATTGACAGTATTGCACATGATGCAACTCACGAAGATTTCAATATTATAGCCCCTATATTGAACATTTTAATGATTTTTATGCTTTTTTTATTTTTTGCCCCTTTTTATTATTATTGCCCCTTATTATTGCCCTTTTATTATTGCCCCTATATTGAACATTTTAATGATTTTTATGTTTTTTTATTTTTTCATCTCTGTAATATTTTTCATATTGGTACCATTTCTGAGACAATGGTTCTTTCCCATTGGTAGATTTGTGTCCAGTACGAAGATAATTTTTGTTAAATCTTCTAAAAGAGTTAAGTTGTTTAGATCAACAGCACCTAATATCTGACTTCTTCCTGCACATGGATCGATGCAGTTTTATATTATGCTGAGCATATAGAAATAGCCGAAGAGGTGAGTTCACTGGACTTGAAAGATGCTTCATCAATAGAAACTGTGCAAAATATTCTGTCAGGCACTGGGTTAAAACAGGGTCTTGGTTTCATATCTACCCATTTTTCTTTCTTACCAACAGCCATAGCGGCATTGGAAGCTGTAGGATCTCCTTTGCATGAATCACTTACTGTCTTTGAAAAAACAATATGTGATCTAAGTTCGGTTCCTGGTAGCATAGGACAAAAAGTGAAAGAGAAAGTGAATTATGTAATTTCAAAAAATTCTGGTTATAAGCAGATGTGCGGTATTCGAGACATCCTCAAAAGAAAACCATGTCTCACCAAGAGACTCTCTCTCTCTCTCTCTCTCTCTCTCTCTCTCTCTCTGAAGCAGTTAGCATCATTTAAATATGCCCCGATAACATCTTGTGACGTGGAGAGAAGTTTTTCACGTTACAAAAGTGTTTTGCGAGACAACAGCCGATGCTTTACAGTTGAAAATTTGTGCAAAGTGTTGGTTGTGAACTGCAATTTAGCAGTTAATACTAGCAGTGGGACTACTGCTTCAATCTCTAAAGAATAAGGTAACTTTATTTATTATTTATATTAACTCGTCTTGTCTACTGCAAAGGGACATTAATTGTTTTAATTAAATAGTGCATATTTCTTGGCATATTTTCAAGTTTTTAAGAGCATATTTGCATGCATATTTCAGTGTTTTTTAGGGCATGAACTTCCGAGCCCTAATTATGATTTATCATCCCGCATCCTTCATAATTGTCAAAAAGAAATTGTGTCGTCTTGAACCCATAATACCATTTGTGCTACACAAGTGCACCATACCTACTGGTTAAGGGTTAACGCTAAATTCCAATGTGGGAATGTGTTGCATTTAATACTGTTAGTGTGGTTATTTTCCAAGATGTGTGTCACTAAATTTCTTCAACGTAAGATTATGTTATCTAGGTTAAGAAACAACACTTACCTTCACTTTCCTTGCTTCCGTTCAGCTTCTGTGTACTATTTTGGGTGTAACGCTTTTTATACCGCTGCTCGCAGCAAATTTCACGTGACGCACTGCAGTAAAAGTCACTTGTCAGTATTTCATAAATCAAATTTTATCTTCCCCTGTCACCTCTGTTTGAATGACAGCCTTTACACGGTATTAATGTGGTTACAGGATTTAATTTACCCTGCTTTTAGATAAACGAATGACATAATATGTTGATATACTACAAGTCTACATTGTGGCTTTTCTTATATGCTAAAGGTAATTATTACTATTTAATTGGCTTTTTTAATGAGTAACACATATTCCGCTAACTTTTCTCCATTCTTCACTGTTGTTGTAGTGTTCATCTTCCTAATTCAATCTATTTATTGCCTGATTGGCATTCTCCTTCCAAGTTATTGATAGTAGTCATCTCTTCCGAATTTTAGTAGCACTCATTCCAATACATTTTTCGATATTCTGTTTCCAGGCGTTCTTCTTACATGTCCATATTATTTCAATTGTTTAAATGTAATATCATCCAAAGTTGTTGATTTTACTCCTGCAATGGTACTGTTTCTTATTTTATCTCTTATCGCCACCAGAAGTCCATGTTTATTGCCAGTAATTTAATTTGTATGGTGTGCGTAAGTAGTCACAATCAGCGCCAGAAGTTATTATATTTTTACAATATTACTATAAGTATGTCTCTTCGTTTTGTTGCTAAATTTTTTTGTCCCATAGAATTCCATTTAGTATTGAAATTGCATATTTTCCTGTATTATTTGTGTTTGATCTCTTCATCGTATTTTCCATAGCTGTTTATTTTAACCCCTAAATCTTCCACCTCATTGCTGCATTTAATTTTATTCCCTCCTTTCATTTCCAAATTTTATTTTGTGTATCCATCCACGAAATATTTGCATTTAGATGTGTTGATGTTTAGTCCTCATTAATGGTGTTCTTCCAGTAATTTTCTGATCATCTTCTTGATATCTCGTCACAAGAATTTAGTCGTCAGCAAAGTGAAGGGTTTAAGCCATTCTATTATTTGCAATCTGAGTTCCCATTTGAGATCACTTTCTTCTCCAAATCTTTAATGCTTCATGTGTATAAATTTTGAATGATATTGGTGAATGGCAACAGCCTTGTCGAAGACTTTTGGATATCACAAAACCTTTAGAGGTTTTTGATCAAATTCTTAACCTTGATATAGGGCTTTTATATAATTGTTGAATTGCCTTTATTATTCTTTCATTTGTTTCCAAATTCTTCAGTGCCGTACACATTTTGGTAAGTGGAACATCATCGTAGGCTTTTCCTACATCAATAAAAGTTATGCGTGAACTTTCTCCATACTGAATTGTTTTTGCTATCATCTGGCGAAGAGAAAATAAATTATCAGTGGTTGAACAGTCAGCTCTAAATCCTGCTTATCGTTCTATTTCTATTTGATAATAGTAATGTTATAAAATAAAAAATAATTACTTTGAAGGTAACGGCTGTCTGAGCCTTGACATTTTTCGTAAATTCCTTGTCATCTAAAGCTAGAGATAACCACTCTAGAGTACAAATAGGAATATAGCATTATGTTCTCCGTCACAAAGATGACACACCAGGATACATATCATGAGATATGAACTTTCGGCGGTTTTAGTTGTAAACTTCAAAAATAATATTTAGAAAATATTTTGCTTTTAAATACTAGGGATGGGATCCAGATACTGTCGATACTTCTATACTATTATCCACGTCAAATCTCCTGCATATGGCAGTAGCCAATAGGAGCGCACTACAACGTAGCCATATCGTGTGCTTGTGTGTGAAAGAGATGGACATAGTGTCATGCGTGCAGCGTAAGAATAGCGTTTCGCTGTGCGTTTTACAGAGAGCTATTAAGTGGAACCGTTCATCAATGCTTAAGATAAGTTTTTCTAATCAGTTAAAGTAAATAAATGGCAATAGAAATGGGTTGGTTTATTCCATGTGCTGCAACAGTTAACTCTTGGCACTTTTTAAAATCAAGTTTGCACCTTTCCTTGTAAAATGAACTCCTTTTAAAAAACCCATACACCCTATAAACAGCTTGTCCTGCTTGACTACGTAAAACATTGTATATTTATTTTTCCTCTTCTATCGCTAACAGAATCGCTTGCTTCACTTAGCGACATGTTACAAGAGTCTACAAATCCATAGAACTGCACATATCTACCTGTTCTGTCCCCTGATGAGAGTAATTAGAAGTGCATTAGGAGAAAGGGGGAAGCACAGTGGTACACTTATGCACAAAGGCTATACACATCTCCAGCTCAAAGTCTGTTTCAGTTCTGACAAAATACACGGAAAATATAATTGCGTATATACACCGGATGGCTGAAGCTAAAATTACGCTCTTTTTTTCGTACATACTTGCACAATCGGCCGCCTCCGTAGCGCAGCTGGCAGCGCGCTTGCCTGTGGCGCAGAGGACCCGGGTTCGATCCCCGGTACCAGCATGGGGATTTTATCCCCTCTGGGAGGTCTGGCACGGGGTGCACTCAGCCTCGTTAGGTCCCGGGGGGACCAATTGAGGAGCTACTTGATGGAGAAGTAGCGGCCCCAGGTCGAGAAGACCGCATAACTGGCCGGGAGGGCTCGGGGCGCTGACCACGTCCCACCCTCCAGTACTGCACCTCACCAATGACGCCTGTAGTGGGCAGAGGTGGGGGACGCAGCGGCTGGGCGGTAGGCCTTGGCCCTTCGTGGGCTGTCGCGCGGGGTTTACATTTTTACTTGCACAATCATTTTGTTTGTATCTGACATAAGTTTTAAGTTCTCAATACAATATTAACGTCCAAGAGTTAATTTAATAATAATTACTAAGGGAGACGAAGCTAGTTCTGACTAAGCAACCCTGCATGCCTGTGATCCCTTAGGCGGTATTGAAACTGCTTACGTTTAACTTTATGCTAGATAAGTAATGAAATGAGTGGAAACTTCACGTTATTGCCTCGCACGTGACCCGAAAGAGTTGTTAAGTGTGGTTCTTGTTAAACTTCGAGTGCATTTCCGGCCAATGAATATACAACATTGCATAGACAAGGCTTGGGGACTATATGCCCGCGCGGGCTCTGTTGACTTTGCCACCCCTTCAACCCCTCCACGTTTTCTGTTTTGTTGTGAGCAGTGACAGTTGAACGGGTGGCTTATAGTATCAGGTGTGTACAAAGTCAACATGTCGCAGCCTAATAGATTACGCTGTAATTTTCAAGAAGCCTGGGAGCGTGAACATCTTGTTTTACGAAATGACAGCAGCTATTACCTCATCTGCCCAATTGATATTAAATATATTAGGCAATATAAACTACCTATTTATCAATGCTATTATAATATTACGGATAATGTTTTCAAAGAATTCAAGTTTAGGTTTCAGATATATTATCAATGGAGAGTAAAATGTGTTTATTCAGCGACCCCATAGCTCCCAATATTCTGCAATTAGAGCTAACTGGCTTATAAAACACTACTCCAGTTACAATGGCACGTAAAATCGCTATTGAACTATATGAATCATTGTCTCAAGAAAACCTTCATATGTTACGTGATTTCGCAGCACAAATGATGCCAATGTTTGCATCTACTTATATCTGAGAACAATTGTTTTTAAAAACTTCACCACTTAAAAATACCTCGTGTACTTGTTTCACAGACGATCAACTTTTGAGCTTTACGTCTCTGTAAGAACAGTATTGTAGCTAATATAGATAATCTTGCCTACACGTAACTAACAAGAATGTAATAGATCAAATTATTATTTTGTTGTTTAACGACGCTGTCAATTGCCAGGATCACATCACCGTCGCCGGTGTGCCGGAATTTTGTCCCGCAGGAGTTCTTTTAGATGCCAGTAAATCTACTGACATGGAGCTGTCGTTTTTAGGCACACTTAAAAACCATCGGCCTGGGCCGGATTTGAACCCGCGACCTTGGGAACAGTAGGCCAGCGTCTAACCAACTGAGCCACCCAGACCGACACGTAATAGATCAATGCTTCACGGGTGATCAGCCGTGTTAAATTTAAGAAGGTCGAGCTTTCGACCATTGTCGACTCCATGGCCATCTTCAGGATACTATGGTTTGGAGGATAGTACGGCTAATTTCCATATATATTTTACTTAGCAATTTACGGCTCCTTTTCTCCAGTGAACCCATAAGAGCTAAGTGCGCGGAAAATAACTTGATAATAAACTTATAAGTAGTAAACAACAGCAAAAAATATAAATCGACAGTTGTTCCTGGTTTTG
Organism: Tenodera sinensis; assembly: GCA_030765045.1. NCBI lineage: Eukaryota > Metazoa > Arthropoda > Insecta > Mantodea > Mantidae > Tenodera > Tenodera sinensis. Next base: position 44,917,795 of record CM060964.1, on the reverse strand, counting down.
CTGAACCTCACATTTAAAAGAACAATTTTTAGCCTTCTACTGTTGATTATTAACAAAATCTGACATTTCCTCTGCATTATATACATAACAAAGACATTATGGCTGAGCACTTTTAGTTTACATGCATTTATAAAAGAGCTAATTTGCAACAATTAGCGTGTGCCATTCATACATTCAGCCATGCCACGCTCCAGAGCCAGCGCTTAGCATTTAAAATTAGAGCACAGGAAATGTCTTTGTATACTTCTAATGAGAATGCAAATAAATAGGAGTTTTGTGCGTAGCTCTAGCGTTACAGAAGCCCAAAAATAGCTATCTAAGCTTCCATTTTAGCTTTATTGCCAATTAGGTACTTTACAGTGTCAGACAATTAATTAGGATAGTAATAACTAAAACACGGATTTCTGAGCAAAATATTTAACTTTTTCTACACTTTTAGGGAAAAGACACAGCTAGATGAGCAATTTTAACTATGCTTGTTTGTGCTTATTTCGCAGGAAAACGTTTTTGCTTACTTATTTTGGGATGTTTAATTAAAACAGCATAATTTACGCAAAACTGAATTTAAAACTGTTGACCGCGATTCGCTATTTTCTCGGTGAAATGCGTAGAAAGAAATGTTATGGTATAGCCGGGTGTTGTGAAATAACACTGCAAGGAGAAAAAACTTGCTGTGATTGGATAGAGTCAAATCATCAGTCAGTTATGCCTGAAATATCATAATGATGTCATGGGCAAAGACGATGATTCCCCGAGTTCCAAGCTTCAGCGTGTTGTGCAACCGTAGTTAGTCCAGCATTAAGGGGTACAGCCAGCTCCAAAAGTTTCCCGAGCCACGTGTTCCTAGCCGCGTCGGTAAGCCAGAATGGCTTATCGGCAAGTTATGCCAGGTGGTCTCAAAGGTTGACTTGCCAGCTCATACCTGTCTACAAGGGTGAGGGATGGAATGCGTTTATAAGTCCATAGTAAACATCATTCCAACTATTCTCTTACACTTGGTCGTAAGAAAGTATTCTCAGTCTAAATAACGTAACATTAACATTATAAATCCAGAACAAACTCACAGCGAGGATGGAAACTAAGTTTTAGGTACTAGATGCATTATATCACTCTGTAATGAAATTCAATTTAAAAAGCTTGAATAATTTTAATATACCACGTTTTTAAAGCGGACTAAAAAGTATAAAATAATTTCTCCTAGCCCCATGCGCCACCCTGAAAATTTGTGATCCTGAATTTTTAATATTCATGAAAATACTTGAAAGATTTAAGATGTAAAACGAAAAACATGGGGCACATGCAGCAGATAATCGATGGAGGAATAGTTCACTTAGGTTAATAATAATCTTATTGCACTGCAAATGATGTGAGCTGTTGTGTGGATTTTCACAACAATAGCTACTTTCTACATTCCTTACTATTGCATTTTTGTTTCCGCATTTTCGAAGTATTAACTCAAATACTATTTTCATAGCTGAAGAAGACAGGTATGTAGAAATTTCATATTTTGCCTAAATATTGTGTGATGCATGTCAGTGGACATCTAAAATACACCCAAATTAGGAAGTAAACGTCTTCTTTTGTCCACTTTTAAGATCAATAGACATCATCTTATGCTTATCAAATGTTTCTTTTTTTTTTTTAATTACAGAAAAGCTTAAGAACGCTATTATGTTCTTGTACATGTTTTTCAAAATCTAATTAAATATAACTGCAGGAACTGAATGTGCCAGTGTATTGAAGCTTCATATTCTGCACTTAACATTGATCTGTGTTAAGTGTCTTGCAACTTCATCATCGTCACCATCAGCATCACCGTCACCGTCACCGTCACCGTCACCGTCACCGTCACCGTCGCCAGCACCATCATCACTATTATTACCGTCGTCGTCGTCATCATCTATTATTATTATTATTATTATTATTATTATTATTATTATTATTATTATTATTATTATTATTATTATTATTATTATTATTATTATTATTATTATTATTATTATTATTATTATTATTATTATTATTATTATTATCATTATCATCATTATCATCATTATCATCATTATCATTATTATCATTATTATCATTATTACGATTATCATCATTATCATCATTATCATCATTATCATCATTATCATCATTATCATCATTATCATCATCATCATCATCATCATCATCATCATCATCATCATCATCATCATCATCATCATCATCATCATTATTATTATTATTATTATTATTATTATTATTATTATTATTATTATTATTATTATTATTATTATTATTATTATTATTATTATTATTATTATTATTATTATTATTATTATTATTATTATTATTATTATTATTATTATTATTATTATTATTATTATTATTATTATTATTATTATTATTAACCAGAAATACGTTATATGCCCTAAATTTGTTTAAATAATTGTTTAAACATTTTCTTAAATGTCATTAACGCTACCACAAAAAGCAATACTGTTTAAATAAGTACAGAAAAGAATGTGCTGATTTCTTTGGTTTGGATAGAACAAAATTGAGTATTTAGCATCTTGTTCCCCCTCACCACCCGGGACGGGCGAGGCTACCAGGCGCAAGTAATTCATAAGAAAATACTTCGTCTCTTGCCCCTACATCCTCTCGTCCATCGGAAAACATTTGAAGCCGGCTGTGAACGATTGCTCGGTGTTTCAGTTACTGAATTCCACCCTCAATAACATCTGAATCAGCACTTCTACACAAATGCATAAACGCGTTTGGAAAAAAATATTTTCAGTGAAGATGGTAATGTCTTATTTTCTTTTGTGTGTGAAGATACAGTACATCCGTAATCTTTTATCCAAAATACCTGCAAATTTAAAGCAGTTGGAAGCTCGAAATAATCCCTTTGAACATTCAGTTTTCCTGATTGACGAGATTTCATAACACTGTCGACAGAAACACACGGGGTTCCAAAAATTGCGTTTGACAAACTCAATTAGATGATATAGAAAATATATTTTACACACACTGTATCAAATTTCTAAAAGGCTTTTTTGTGAAGTAGTATATACTGAAGTGGAATTAATCGAAGAACTGGGTGCTTTTCTAATGCAATGTGACGTCATGCGACCTCTTGAACGTGAGGCAGACACCCTAACCATCACGCTACCGAGGTGGGGCTATTTGAATTCTGTTATACAAATTACTTGCTTGGTGTATTTGTGACTGCTGTGCTATATTGCAATTGTTTTGCTGAAATATTGCCTAAGCCTTGATTTTTTATTTTTATTTGAATACTTATGTTTATCCTAGTGTCAAGTTTTGGAATATCAAGATTTCGGGTTTCAAGGTGGAATTTCTTTTCTCTCTAGCTTCCTTAGGCATTCTTCCGAAATGAATTCCTGTTCTTATTGTGAACACCCTCTTACTCTGGCTTGCGAGGGAAGAGGTGAAAAGAATGCCTTTTTTCTTTAAGCAGCTTAAATGTGAGGAGACGCAGGACTTCCCCAAGCAATAAGGCGATTGTTACGTACAACAAAATTGCCTACAATACACAGCGCGATGAAAGAGGGTTTAGGGCAACAAGAAGCTTTTTTGTATAAGAGTGTTCTGACAGTTTCATCATTGCGAATTTCCTTTACGTATTCATAAACTCAATGAAGGAATGAACTGTAATTAGAACTGACTTGTAAGCACTCTGCTGTCCTTAGAGAATTTCACTGCTTTATCACGGAAAACGGGGACTCTGTGGACCTGCGGTTTCCAGGTGTTTTGTACATCCAACTTGTGTTTCGAGAAAGACGTTTCTGATGGGATGTCTCCAAGTGGCCATTGGTGTCTAGTGAATGGAACTTGACCGAGTGAGATAGCTCCAGCAGCAACATTCGGGAGGCACCTGCTGATGCTTTTGGTCCCCTATGGTGGTTTTTTCTTCAATGTTGGCAGAAAGTCCTTATGTTCTATGAACCACACCAGACCTGCGTGAGCAAACGCTATATTGCTTTAAATTCAAGTCCAATTCACACGGATTACCCTAAGACTTTCACACGAGCGACTGAAACGCATTCTTCGCAACGGCAGTCTACATCAACCTCTGGGTGAGTTTGCCACACATTGGTTTGATGTCAAAGCTTAGCGCTCAAACATTATGATCACAGATTGATTTCAGGCTCAGGGGTGAAGGTAAAGACAGGAGTAAGGCATACATTACGTGGTGTCCTAGAGTCAAATAAGGGGTGGGAACTGGGCTTGCCAGAGACGGTTTAGCATTTCGTTGCCAACATAAACCACTGCACATCATATGGGCGCGATTTCATGCATTCGACTGCACCGGGTTTATAGCCCGAATCGAGTGAACTCTCTGAGAAATAGCTTTTTTCTGTGTTTTAAGGAGGATGCTGGGATGGACACTCAGGTACCACGAACTTTCTTGCCCCTCATTCATTTAAACTGTCTGGTGTAGTGGAGGTTGTCTCCTGATTGTTGACACGCAGGTTACCTAACGCTTCACTATACACCACGCCTTATTTATGTTGTATTTATTTATTCCTTCCTTCATTCTATCACTCCTTCCTTCACTCCTTCCTTCCTTCCTTCCTTCACTCCTTACTTTCATCATTCCTTCCTCCCTTCACTCCTTCCGCCCTCCCTCCCTCGTCGTTACCTCCCATTCTGCCTCACTCCTTCCTTCCCTCCCTCCCTCCTTCCTTTATTTATTAATATTACTACATAAGGCATCATAGGCGGTAAGCACTAAGTGCACATTCCATGAAATTATGTTTTGGAAAGGAATTTCAGGAATAGGGCGCTCCAGGACTTAGTTTGGGGTACTTTCCAATAATCGTCCTTGATTAGATTAAGGAGGTGAGTAGGCTACTGTTTATTATACTTCTGTTAGTGACCAGTCATAGAGTTTCCTACTGTTACTGACCTTTCTGCTATGAAACGGACATCGCATCGAGGAGTTTCATAAATCAACCCAACATTTGTCTATGCAGCTAGAAAAAACACAATAAACCCTAATCCGGTATATTGGAATAAGGATTATAACCTGTAATCTGTGTCAGTGAGAGCTCTTTCACGGTATA
>CM060964.1:44840220-44907720 GCA_030765045.1 Tenodera sinensis | reverse complement strand
GGCTTTATTTAAATAGCGGTCCGTATGAGTGGGCTTACGGTAGACAGTATGTCCAAGTCTGCCGTCTGCTTTCCTGCTGACTAAGACGTCCAGAAAAGGTAGCTGTCCGTCTTTTTCTTCCTCCATGGTGAATTGTATGCGTGTGTTGATGCTGTTAAGATGTAGTAGGAAGTCTTGAAGAGTTTCTTTTCCATGGGGCCATACGACGAAAGTGTCGTCCACATAGCGGAGCCAGACAGTCGGTTTTAGAGGAGCCGTGGCCAAGGCTTTGGACTCAAAAGATTCCATGAAGAAATTGGCCACAACCGGGCTAAGAGGGCTTCCCATGGCAACTCCATCGATCTGCTCGTAGAACGAATGGTTCCACTGGAAATACGTCGTGGTGAGAACTTGGTGGAAGATGGCGATTATATCTTCTGAGAAAATGTGCTTTAACTGTGTGAGGGCCTCTTGTACTGGAACCATGGTGAAGAGTGAGACGACATCAAAACTGATCAGAAGGTCATGAGGTTGTAGTGTGAGGCTTTGTAGTTTCTGGATGAAATGAGTCGAGTCTTTAATGAAGGAGTCTGTCGAGCCGACGTGTGGCTGTAGTAGGCATGCTAGATGTTTGGCTATATAATAAGTCGGAGATCCAATTCCGCTGACAATGGGTCTTAGAGGCACTTCCGGCTTATGTATTTTTGGAAGGCCATAAAGTCTGGGAGGTTGGGCTTCTGATTTGATGAAGCGGCGTTTGTCTTCTGCTGGCAGGGAAGAATTCTTGATGAGGGCGTTGGTTTTCCGTAGAATACGAGCTGTGGGATCTCGTTGAATTTTCCGGTATGAGTCAGGTTTAAGAAGATCTGAGATTTTGTCATCGTAGTCTTGCTGGTTTAGAATGACAGTGGCATTCCCCTTGTCTGCTGAGCAGATGATGATATTTTTGTTGTTATTCAAGTTCATCAGTGCAGTCCTCTCTTTGAAGGATAGATTATTATTATTATTATTATTATTATTATTATTATTATTATTATTATTATTATTATTATTATTATTATTATTATTATTATTATTATTATTATTATTATTATTATTATTATTATTATTATTATTATTATTATTATTATTATTATTATTATTATTATTATTATTATTATTATTATTATTATTATTATTATTATTATTATTATTATTATTATTATTATTATTATTATTATTATTATTATTGTTATTGTTATTATTGTTATTATTATTATTATTATTATTATTATTATTATTATTATTATTATTATTATTATTATTATTATTATTATTATTATTATTATTATTATTATTATTAACATTCAGAAACAAAGCAATTTCCACGCCTATCTTCTATGAACTCATTTTTCTCACAAACTAATTGCGTTTGAGTTGCCAAAATTTGTAGAATCACTTTATTTTAAATAGTGAACATCATCAATAAAACAACAATTTGTTCTGCCCCTTCAGAACGTTCGCTTGTCCGCAGAAATCCTCCTAATAATTTGCCTGGGATCGAATTCAAAACCACCGGAACTACCTTGGTGTTTTTAAGACTACGAATGCTAAAGGGATACGCTATCAATTTTTCTTCCACAGAATAGGTCATTTTTTCTCCAGACTCAGAAACGTCTTTTTGTGTTCTAACATTCTTTGTTCTGTCGAAAAACAACGAAAGCTTCACCGGTTAATAAAAATTCAGCAGTTTTTCCCCGCCATTTAAAATATACCAGATATTGATTTTTCCACCTTCCTCGATACTCATTCGCACAGCTTGAGCATCAATTGTACAATATTGTCGTTTTAATACACTAATTAAAACATACCGCAATCTGTACGCCAGCTTATCTGTTGGACTCGGAAGGTTGAGTCTTGCGAAGCTGCGAAAGTGTCTATAGAACCAGATCGTTCTGACTATGTACATACTATAATCTGTACTAGCTATAAACAAGTTGGCAGTGATTTTGCTTTGTCGGTTAGCATTGGAGGAATGTTAATGAGAATATCTAGCTAACACACTAAAATTAGTAAAAGATATTCTCTCATACATTTTAATTTTATTGAAACATTAAAACATCAATAGGAAACCTGTTCCCAGCATGTATGTTAAATATTCTTTAAGGTCAAATTATATATTTACATTCGTAATATTTTAGCTTATTCGTCGAAATGACCATTTGTGTATACCAATAAAATATTTAAACAATTAATTACCTGAAAACTACTGCAGACGTTGCAATGACTATTTGTGTACATGCTAATCACTTGATATGCTATTTGTGGTATCACTTTAAACATTTTGTGACATCGTGCTCGGCGCGCAACATTGGATGGACGAGTCTAAGCTACCTCACACCACATGGCGTGGCAGCGAGTGGGCAAAGACGTTTAGCGCAGGGATATCTCGAGCGACTGCTGTGTGTATGTGACTGTCAACACTCGAAGCGGCAGAAACAGCAGGGTTGCCGAGAACGTTCTAGAGACTTCTAGTCCAGTCACTTCCGGTGCACGTGTGTGTGGAATCGAGAAAGGCCCGTGTGACGGCATCCCCAGTATATAAGGAGACCAGATCAGTAAGTTTTAGAGTTGGGTTACGGACATCAGTGTATTAGTAAGTGTGAGACGACTGTGCATATGTGTCGTCGTGTTGATACATCGTGAGTGACTGTAGGGTGCGGGGGACAGAAGAACTGAAGAAATGCCTAAACCGGCTGAGCAAGACCATGAAAAGTAAAAATTGTGAGTTTTAATAAACAGTCTTATCGGCGAGAGGAAAACTGTGTATTCGTGGCAACATTTTAGAAGACAATAAAGTAACCGGACTGGATTTTGTCATTCTGTCATAATATTTTAACTACTGTAGGATTTATAAATTTTACCTATGTATACACTTAAGAGGTTGCACAAGTTCCTAAAAAGGAAACACTATGGCCAACCAATGTAATACGGGCGCAACATTTCATTTACTGCCTTATTTTGAAGGTGACCACATTACAATTTACTGATATGAAATAAATTAATATATGGCTCTTTTGTGACCAACTAAAGTTACTTGTCCTGTTTTAGGTCAAAAATGCTTTCCGCACTGCAGCACATAACCACATGCAGAGACCGGCGATGTTGAGTTCAGATGTTGAAGTCCATCAAACATTCTGCGCTTACTCAGAGCTATGGATGCCGTTTTGATTGGAATTGAGCACGCAACCACTGACGTCAGCGACTGTGAACCTGAAGGCTAACGTCATATATAATCAAAGGGGAATCTCTAATGTTACTATAGCGCTATCATATTTCTTCCGTTTCGGTATTAAGGTTTGATTATATATAAGCATTTTGCTTCATGAGTGCAATTTTAGCTTATGGATGTAGGTTATCAGCCGTAATTCTGAAGTACAGTAAAAATACTGTAATTTCATACTTAGTTACTCTTCAAGGAAGAAATAAATCTCAGATACACATTTATATGAAATAAGTTCATTCCAGCCGATAGCCTCCATTTCTGTGATATTGAGTAGTAACATTAATGATGATGGTGCAGAAACCTGAAAACGGTGTTTATCTTATATTATATCTGCTCTCAAATAAATATAATCTGTTATAATTGGATGGAAGTGGTACAGATATCATCCTTTAAAACAGAGGCTTTATATCACTGCAAGGAAATAAAAAATATATGAGCATTTTTCTTCTTCCCTAGATTTCCAGAGAAAACACGCTTTGAAATGCTGAATATTTTGACAAGAACACGATTTCCGCTGCTACTGGTTGGGAAATTTATCCTTAATGGTGAGGCAGGTCTATCTCAAGAGTAAAATGTTGCTTTCTGGAACGACATTAACTGTCTCAATTCGACGAATCCCACTCCTGACACCAGTGTGACCAATCCACAAACGTCGGTCTGGGTGGCTCAGTTGGTTAGACGCTGGCTTACTGATCCCAAGGTCGCGGGTTCAAACCCGGCCTAGGCCGATGGCTTTTAAGTGTGCTTAAAAACGACAGCTCCATGCCAGTAGATTTACTGGCATGTAAAAGAACTCCTGCAGGACAAAATTCTGGCACACCGTCGACGCTGATGTGATCCTGGCAATTGACAGCGTCGTTAAACAACAAAATAATAATAACCAATCGACAAAATCAGTCCTGTTAACTTTCTATTACCTTATTTTCTTCTGAACCTTTGCAAAAATACCCAGTTCTCTTCCACTGACTTTAACGCAGTCTACAGCTTTTTGTAATATTACAGCTCACACCTGTTTACTTCTCGTACCCCTTGACTCAGTCCTTTCATTGTCTTCCTTCACTTCCTTCGTTTCTCATGCACCAACTCCGTCGATGAGTCGTGCAGTGTGTCAGTGAGACAGCTGTGTGGTAGTCTCGTCGTGAAAGTTAAAAACAGTTAACGAGCGTCGAGTGATTGTATCGTTCGAGTTAGTGTATGAGAGACAGAGGAAGTGAAGAGTCAGTGAAAGAACTGAGTCAAGGTTACCAAAGGTAAACAGTTGTTAATTGTAATATTACGAGAGACTATAGACTGTGTTAATGCCAGTAGAAGAGAACTGTGTAATTGTACAAAGGTTTAGAAGGAAAATAAAGCGATAGAAAAGTAACTGTACTGATTTTGTGGTCTTTGTCACAATGGTGTCAGGAGTGGGATTTGTCGAATTTGCATTTTGCCACAGTATGTATAATGTTTGGTAGTAATCACTTCTGCTATTCTTGAGCGTAAGGATAAAACAAACACACACGCACACAGAGTGCTACTGATTCAAAATTGAAAATTACACCAAAATGTCATTACATTGCTACTATATTATGTGTAGAAGACAGATTTAACTTCGCTGTAAATACCCATGACACTGTGGTAGCATTGCCTGCCTGCGGTGCGAGGGGACCCGGGTTCGATTGACAATACCGGTAATGGAGACTTTTCCCCTGCTGGGAGACCTGGTGTGGGGTGCACTTAATTGAGGAACTAGCTGATGGAAATGTGGCGGCTCCAGTCTCGAAAACCGCACCAAAGTGGCCGGGGATAGCGGCTTTCTCATCACGTGTCATTCCCATTACTGCACTCTCCCTATGATATCCTGTGTGGCGGAGGAAGAAGATGCAGCGACACTGCGGTAAGTCTTGACTAACTAGGGCTGTGGTGCCAGGAGTTTACTTTTGCCTGATATGAAATATCAACAGACAGGGAGATATTCCATTAACTTTTCGGCTGTGAACACCCAGTACATCAGGACTTTCTTTCTTTTTTATGTTCTTTCTTTCGTTCATTCGTTCCTTCGTTCACACTTTCATTCCTTTCTTCTTTCCTTCTTGCTGTCCTTTCTTTTTCTCTTTCCTTTCTCCCCTCCTTCCTTTCTCTCCTTCCCTCCCCTTCTTGCCTTCCTCCCTTCCTAACTTAACTTCTTTCCTTCCTTCCTTCCCTCCCGCCTTTCCTCCCTCCTTCCCTCCGTCCTTCCCTCCCTCCATCCCTCCTTCCCTCCATCCCTCCTTCCCTCCATCCCTCCTTCCCTCCTTCACTCCTTCACTCCTTCACTCCCTCCCTCCCTTCCTCCCTTACTTTCTATCTTTCTATCTCTTTCTCTTACGATTTGCAGAAATATTTCCATTTAATATTTTTCACGGACCAGGCTTGGTTCTACCTTCATGGATATGTGTTACAGAAAATAATCGTTATTGGAGCTCTTAGAAACATAATCTTGTTCATGAGGCACCCTTCACGACCAAAATTTGGTGTATGTTGCGCCATTAGCGGAAAAAGAATTACAGGACCAATTTTTTTCGAGTCAACATTTGACGCCCATACATACGTGAATACAGTTTTGACCCTTTTTTTGAGAGAATTAACGGACAGCGGGTGTGACTGCCTTTTTTCAACAGGATTATACAACAACTCATACAGCCAATCTTTCTATGAGAACAACTGAAAGCGTGTTCCAGGACAGAATTATTTGTACAGATTTGTGTCCCTCTCGGCTCCTCGACCTGCGATTTCTCTCTTGGCTAACTTAAACACAAAGTGGACAATAGAAACCCACATACCCTGGAAGAATTAAAACAAAATATCCGCCAGGAAATTGCCAGCATTTCTCAACGTGAACTACGGCGAGTGATGGATAGTTTCCTAAAGAGGTGCCAAAAATGTATCCACAACGACGATGGCCAGTTTGAGCATTTCCTTCTATAAAGTCCTTAAGTAAAGTCTTTAAAAGTAGTCTTAAAACGTTGTATGGTTTCATCCGTAATTTTTTGACTCGCGATATAACCAGGTGCGGAAATGGGCATCGGCACGATTTTACTTACTCGACTGTACGAAGTAGAGATATCACACTTTATTAATCCATCAGCATACATACAACAGAAACATGTGCAATAAAACGAAACAGCACAAGCTTATTTAGTTCTCCAATAAGCTGTGAAGCCCATGAAACATAGTATTCCATTTGCACAGTCTCTAAGTTCAGTTTTGAATACTACATGTGTAAAAAGCTTTTGAATGGTAACGTTGGCATTATCTGAGCTGCATTATAATGGCCTGCGTTAGAGGATTACACAAGCCACACAAGTTTAACGCTAGATTTCAACCGCTCGATTGGGATTTTGTGATAATATCACAGAAGCCTGACGGTGAACTTTATCATCAGGCTTCACAGAAACCACAAATATAATTAGCTTTTTATACCAAATGTTTGTATCTAGTATATTATTTTTAATCAAATGGATTGCTTCCCAGTATCGAATATATTGATGCAACGTACATTAAAACGCTACCCACTGAACCCTGTAGTGTTCATATCAAATCAATTAAACAAATTGAGAAGGGAAACTAGTTCACAAGGTTAACGTTTTTTAGTAATAAAAAACCCGTGTTTCATTTAGAACAGCGATGTCAACCCAAGCGCAATTTCGTAACCTTGGCAGTACTCCTAGGCATGAAGTACTTCAATGTAGAGTGTACAAAACTCGAAGGCAAAATAGAGTACACTTTTCCTATTATTGTCTTTCTTCTTGTTCAGTTTAAAAGTATTTATTTATACAGACTTTGTGATCATATGAATTACAACAATAACGTGATTATTAAAAAACGAATTATTATTCCAAACACAACAATATTAACACCGCAAAAGCTAAGGAATATTTATATAACTTTTAATCTTACAATTCAAAGGAAAAAAACTGCTCCTATAACAAAGTAAAAGCAGCTCCACATTAAAAGCTCTAATTGTGGTCATACTTTATACTTAATTACGCATTTATCATGTCCAGTTTATGCTTTTCCATCAACATCATAGTGAAACACTAATTACAAAGCAAGTCTGAAGGCCGACGTTTGTACAAACATACACATAATTCGTGCAACAAATTTACAAAGTCCTGGGCATGCTTGTGGAACAAAACCTTGAAAAAAACTGACAATAGTATCACTGTGCACCTTTTTACATTCTCTACTACGTACAGTAAAGTAGAGGAAGTGTTGTATTCTACCCAAAAGTTCCATGTCGAGATTTCATCGGAAATATATGTTTTTGGGGCCCCCTGAACCCAAAAAACGCCTGTCTCTCTGTCAGCCTGTGGACAGCATAACTCAAAAACGAAAAGTGGGTTAAAAACCAAATTTGGTATTTGAGTTGAATGTACTTCAAGGATGTGACACGAATATTTTGAAGAAAATTGCTCCACCCTAAACTACCCTTAATATGAAAAATGTTGATTTTCTTGAAAATGACTAACAATTTTGATTAAAATGCCATGTTTTAGATAGTTTTATATAGTTTTATATTTTTATTTTTTTATATATTTCCGCATGGTTCCAGAGCTTTACATACGAAATTTCTAGAACATTCTGGCCCTTATCTGTTTGCAGTTCCGTCTGCCCGCCGCCGCCTCTCGATAACTTTGTGCCATAGCCTATTGTTAACATGTACTTAGCAATAATGCCTTCCAAAACCACTGACACCCCGCCCAACAGGTCCATTCCTTTGCGCCCAGAGAGCCGCGATACAGCATACAGACACCATGCATCATATATCATAGGTTTGGTTTTGGTTTGGTTTAAGGGCGCTCAATTTCCAGGTCATCAGCAATCATACATCATAGCATAAACCTAATGTACAAATAAGTAAACTAATATATTTCGTGCAAAGAGAATTGGCTTCACCTGTATGTGCGCATGTGCGCCTGTACGCCGGTAGGTATGTACCTACGCCTGTAGGTGGGTGGGTAGATAGGTAGGTAGACAGGTAGCTAGGCAGCAAGGCAGGTAGGTAAGTAGGTAGGGAGGGAGCTAGGTAGGTAGTTAGGTAGGTAGGTGGGTAGGCAGGTGGGTGGGTGAATGGGTAGTCAGGCGGGTAGGTGGATAGGTGGGTGGGTGGGTAGGTGGGTAGATAGGTGGGTAGGTGGGTGGGTGGGTGGGAAGCTGGGTGAGTGGTTGGTAGGTAGGTAGACAGACAGGCAGGTAGGCAGCAAGGCAGGTAGGTAAGTAGGTAGATAGGGAGGGAGCTAGGTAGATAGGTGGATAGGTAGGTGGGTGGGTGATTGGGTCTTCAGGTGGCTAGGTGGGTGGGTGGGTGGGTGGGTAGATAGGTGGGTGGGTGGATGGGATGATAGGTAGGTAGGTTGGTATGTATATATGTATGTACTTTTTATCTACATAACAGCACCTTATTTATCAGTATGCCCAATTACAGTGCATATTATTACTTGCTTCTTTTACAGATTTAACAATTATAAGGAATTACTGAGCTATACACTTGCAATAAGGATTTGATCGCATTAATGATCTTATGCACGGGATGTTTAAATTGATAAGCATTGTATAGACTTCTCGAATGCTCGCAAATATTTGTTACAAATTCTTGATTGGTCACCCGCGTATTACCGCTGTTGCTATTTATGACTATAATTAGTTCTGTCATTTGTTGCTTTTTATGGTGACATTCATAGACTGAATGATTGATTGAGTGTGCTTCTCTTGTACCTGTCCATGATGGATCATCTATTACACCAAATCAGTGAAAATGTGCGTTTGTTTTTCCCTGACCTGTAACTATTCTGTTAACTCTGCTGTATTTGGTAACCGCAGCTTGAGTGTTGTCCTGATTGACGGAAAAAACGTTTACTCACTAGTACTTTAGTCATGTTATTCCATCTACTCTGCCACTCCTCCAACCTAGTTCTTTGATTTCCATTTTGTTTTCGATTTGGGGATTTTGTTGTAGATTATTTGCAGGCGTTCATTTTTAGCGGCTTGTTTAGCGAGTCTATCTGCTAACTCATTGCCAGTTATTCCTAGGTGAGGTTTTCCCCAGCTGAAATATATTTTCCATTGGCGCACTTCTAAATTGTGAACTATCTTCTATTATATATTGTGCTTTGAATTGTTGTTTAATAAGGAAACTGTTATTTTACTGTCTGTAAATATAACTATAGTGATACTTCTATCTTGCAGAGTGTGGATTTCCTGGAGTGCTTAAGAATTGTCATTTGTACAGCTTGATTATTAGAGCACCTTGGATCTAATTAATATTTTAGCCCTCTTAGGATTATGTCTCCTCTACATATTACAGCAGTGGCTCCGAGCTTGATTTCTGTTTTGCTGACATCGGTATAGACAGTTATCTTGTATTGTGCGTTATTCTTTGGTTCTTTAATATATACTTCTTCAGCTGGATGGCGCCATGTTATTAAATCTATTGGTGCGTCATAGTCCCTATCTCCGTGTGTTGACTCGTACTTTTGTATTTTACCAGCAATAGTGATGTCGATGGTTTGATTTCCACCTATGACGCAAGAAGCATCGTATGCAATTGTTCTATATGCCTTTGCTTGTTTAATGTCGAAGAGCCGTTGGACTCTGAAGCTTGTTGACGTTCTTTTGTTTTTGTAGAGAGTTTCCCCATACTGGTGAACCATAAGTTAGAATAGGTTCTATGCTCAATTGAAGGTGGTATAAAGTGCCTTACTTCCTAGGCCTCGATCGAGTTTAGCGATTTAGATGTGTGGACGTGGGCTGCGTGATTATCAAACGTGAATCTTCTGTCAGTGTATATCCCTAGGTATTTTAGTTTCTCTCCCTTATTTAATATTTTTCTCATCAAGAGAAATATTTATTTTCTCGTTCTATGCTAGCATAACTATTGATTTTGTATCGTCAAACTGTAATTTTTTGTTCTTTCCCCAGGACTCTACCTTCTACAAGTCTAGATTTGCATAGTTTGCGTTTCCCTGACAATCTTGCCCTTAGACATAATTAATGCCATCTGCAAAGGCTATTACCTCGGTTAGGCGAGAGAACTCTGAAGTATATTCCAGAATTCGGGACTGCAACAATCCTTGAGGGCAACCCTTCCTCACGCCCTTTTTCACTTTTTGTGAGTTAATACACAGACTTGCAGTTCTCTCCTGATAGTAATTCTTAGAGTGGTCGTACATATTTCTGGGGTATTTCAGTCTTCTTAAATTATCTAAAGTGCTCGGCCACCATGCTGCATCAAAATCTCCCTTGACATCTAAACTAATCAGAATTACATATCCGAATCCCTATAGGTTTTGGTGCACGAAGCGCTTCATAGCCATTGTCGCATCAACAGTGCTTTTCTATGGGATGAACCCATACTGGTGGGTGCTGTGTAGTTTTCTTGAATATATGAAGTGATCGATTCTATTAATCCATAGCTTTTCTAAGGCTTTTCCACCAACATTCAGAACGCCCATAGGACAATATTTGGTGACACTTTCGCTTCCTTCTTTATTTGGTTTAACTATAGGAATTATGATTAAACGTTTACATCTCATTGGAAAATTACCAATTTTGAGACATTCGTTATACATTGAGGTTGGGAAAAATGGGAACAGGGTGCATGACTATACAATAATGTCACTCGTGAATCCATCCTCTCCTGGTGTTTTCTTGGGGTCAAATTTTGTCAAAACCGATAGTATCTCACTTTGTGTTAGCTCTATATCGTCCGGTGAGTCCATTTGTTCTGTTACTAAACTCCTTAACAATTTATGTTATTCGGTGTCATCTTTTCCACTGTAATCTGGGACGAGATAATTCATCATGTATTCCACTTTACCTTTTTGAATCCATGGTGTAGGTTTTGTCCTCTTTTTAGACTGTGGTTATTTCTCGTTGTTTCACTTTCCCAGCTGTTATGTTATATATAATATTCATAGGATTAGAACGGTCAGTGCTGCTGCAGTACTCCTTCCATGGTTTAAATGTTTCGGCATTCAATTTCGATTGATAGTTCCTGTTCCCTTCCACATATTGATTTTACCTCTCCTGCTGCAGTTCCTCATTATTCAATGTGCTTTGGCAACGGCGTCTGAGAGCGTTCACTTTCTTTCTTAGAATGCTTAACTCCGAGTCCACCGTGGTACAGCTCTCTGGCTGATTCACAGTCTTTTCCCTTTGCTTGTTCTAAAGGCTCCATTGTGTGGCTGGGTTAAACACGCACTCCACTGCTCAACTAGCTGCTCAATTTCTAGCATAAAGGATGGCTTGATAGGTACTGTATGAGTAAGCAAACTTTTTGAATTAGCTTGCAACTGATCTTGGCAAGATTTAAGGTCAACAAGCTATTTCTTAACTTCATTTTTCTTTTCAGAAAGAGTATTTTTAACATTGCATGAAAGTTTTCTTAGGTTACTCACAACTTGGACGATATCCTGTTTCAAATTTTGTCTCAAATTTTTGCTCATCTCTGCGAAATTTTATAGTCTCTGAAAGGCGCAGTCCACGACCTGTTCATCATCTTCAACTATCTTTAACTTTCGAAAATCGCGAAACTCTTCTTCGGATAAAATCAGCTGAAAACTAACTTTTATGTTCACTAAAACCTTCAATCCAAGGCTTCCTAGAGCCTTTAAAATTACTAAACTTCCACAATTAACGCCACTCAATCAATCCCTGCTTCCATCAATAACAGCACAACACGCCAATGTTATAAATAACGAAATTAAATCAAATTTAATTATAAATAAGCAGCGTAAGCACTTAAACGCAGATTTAACTTAGGTACACAAGATTTTTGTAATATATCTGTGTCCTTGCCACGTCTACATGTGTGTGTGTGTGTATGTGTGCGTGCGTGCGTGCGTGTGTGTGTAACGGAATCTTTCGGCGTAGTTTTCACCAACTTAGAGTCGTCTTATTGACTTGAAAACTAGCACTCGTGTCAAGGATGGATGACAGTATAATAATATCATGACTTTGTCCTAATGTCTTGATCAGGATCGTCAGGTTAAAAGACGACTAAGCTAAATTTATAGAAAATAGTAGAATCAGGACATCTTAGATGCTGCTGAGGAACTTTTGTACATGCACCTTGAAAATTTCTTAATTAAATAAATACATATTTATATATTGGATGACGTGATATTTCGGGATTTGCCAAATTTCGGGGGAAGGATTGCGGATCGAAGTTTACTCAGGGCCAGGAAATCCACAACAGCTGATAGTGTAGTTAAACAGTGATTTTAATCGAATTATGTTCCAAAAAAAGCGATTTGAAAAATTTTAAAATATATTTTGTGAAAAGATTTGAATTCAAAAATTTTGAAAAGATTTAAAATTAAAAATTTCAAAAAACTAAAAAAACATGCTTTAACAACAAACCAAACTAAAAAGTAGAATATACTTTTTAAGTCTGAGGAGTTTGTTCTGTAGCGACTAAAGTCCATTGGTTCAAATGTTATAAATAGTTATTTAGTAGCTATTTATAAAAGTAAAGGTTTGATCAAACATCGTAAAAAGCGCCGCAAGATTCTGTAACAATAACATTTCTTTTTTTTATTTTAAACGTATTACACATTTTTAAACACAATGAGGAAGTGGACGCTATAAAACACACACCTCATACTTAAAAATTATTTTATACTTTTTAGTTCGGTTTGTAACTAAAGCGTGTTTATTTTCTTTTTTTCTAGTTTTTTGAAATTACAATTTTTTTAAATCATGTAAACTTATTCCATGTGGTTATTTTCATTGTTAGCTTATGTGGTTGAGTCTATAAAATAATTTCATTCATCAGAAAGATGATAAAATTTAAATTTTAAAACGTGAATTTCAGTACGTTTTCCTTGGAAACTACTTGCAATACAAAATCACACTTTTGCATGCTTGTTCTGAGTATAACTGGCGATCTTCTGAACCTCAGTATATGTATATCAGTCCGCTAGAAATTTAAAAACGTTTTTGCAAAGTCAAAAGAGTAAACATGACAATTCTCTTGTTTTCTTAATATTAATATACTGGTCCCCCCCCCCCAAAAAAAAAAAAAAAAAAACACCGACAACGCTTAGTATGTTGTGCGGGATGGCGAACTGATCGGTTTTCAAACAGAAACCCCTGTCTGGAAATGCATGGTTTGGACACTGGAGAGCGTCGAAGTTTGAGAACAAACGGTTGTGACAACTTAACATTCGTTTTGGTATCTTAATGCGGAAGGTTTGCAAGCCTTTAGCCATATGTGTACTGGGATGAACGACCTGAGCGTAATAACGTTCCTGCGCGTGCGCAAAATTCCTCCATAGTCCTCGGTGCGCATCCTACTGATTACTCGTGTAGTTTCCAGTACAGTAACGTGCCACATATTTGCGGAAATGGCTGACATGAGCTCCACCACAATTTGATGTAAATATGCGGAATCACCTCAACGACGCATATTCAAATCGATGGATTGATAGAGGTGGACCACTTCCATGGTCAGTGCGGTTGCCAGATCTGGCACCTTTAGACTATTTCCTGTGGGGTTGTATGAAGAGCAGGGTGTGTGACACTCCTGTAACGTCAGCGTAGGACCTTATGGCTCGAGTCCACGGAGCAGTCTAAAGTCTTCAGACAGCCCCACGTGTTGGGTCATGTGCATGAGACTCACCACCGCCGTTGTAGGCTCTGCAGTGACGTAGGAGGTGCACAGTTCGAAGCCCTTCCGTAGTGTAAACAGCTCAATGTTGGGTTTATTGATGAAACGTGAACGTACACCCATATCACACTTCGATGCTCTACAGCGTCCAAACTGTGCAGGAGTTCCTATCTTAGAAACGATCAGTTTGACGTCCTGCACAACCTACGAGGCGTTGTCGGTGTTTTTTGGACACCCTGTATAGTATAGAATTATTATTGTAATTCAGAACGTTTAGCTATGTATTGCCTACATGCACAGAAAATTTCAGCTTTCTTAGAAAAAGGTACCTGAATTCATATGTTTTAAGAGTAAGTTTTATTATTTTTCTGATGGCTGATATAATTTTTATAGACTCAACCACATACGCTATCAATTCAAACAATCACTTGAAATAACCTTCATGATTTATAGAATAAAAAATTAAACTTTTAAGAATAACCATCGAGAACTTTAAGAGGAGTAGTAATTTAAGTTAATTAATTCACTAAGATGTAAATTCTGTCTGTTCAGAGTCTTTATGCTGATTTGCAGTGGAGTACGAAGGTCTTGCAAGCATTAATCCGTTGCTAAATTTTCCACTGGAGTAGCATTACGATAGATTGGTTGGGCTCGAGTGTTGGTGCCGAAGTTCTATAAATTCTTCTTTCAGAAATCGCATACATCCCGTCGGGATCTAAACTGCTGTTGTGATCCAGTTTTGATTGTCATGCTGGATGTAATAGCATGATGTAATAGTGGATGACCAAACTGCACTGAAGCCCTTGATCGCGTGTACATTGCCATTGTTTTGACTCCGGAGAAGACGATATTAGTGGTCATTATATACAACAGTTAGATTGACTTCGACATAGGACTTAGTTCCATTGTATGGTAAACAACAGCTCCGAGTATAACAAGTCATCAATTCCCACAACTCAATGGACCCAAATGGCTCACGCAATGTGGTTAAGCTGAATCATTCACTGCCAAAACAATCCAAGGTGCACAATGTAGCAAATAACATGCATTCGCAGGTGCCATTGTTGCTATACATCTGAATGAAGTCGAGTATGTATGAACAATTACGACAGAATATGTTTTTCTTTCACGATTCTCGTTTTGGGATTTCAACTATAATGGGATAAGAAAACATATAGTCAGTCCTCCTACATTAAAAAATCTGATGTGTTGCACTCACATGACTTTCTCTACTTCTGTACTAACCATTCTAACAAACACATTCCTCTATCTGCTTTATGTTAATAGAGATAAACGCTTGCAGAAATTACCTTATTACTGACTTTCTTGCAGGTGCAGGGGAAACAGTAGTCTTTGAACAATACTCAAAACTTGTAATGCCGGTCACTATACGAGTATGAAGACTCTGAAATTCCGTTCTCATTGCATGGCCAAGAGATAAAAAAACGAATAACGACCTATTTAGAAACGTTTTAGGTATTACAAAACTCACACAAATAACAAGGAATGTCTCCGAAATGGTTCATTCCACGAGGAAAAAAAAAACCGCGTTTGTATAGAACTTGTGTGTTTTAACGAGATCCACTTTTATGATTTACGAGTTATGCAAAAGTCATCAAGAGTAAACGGTTCAATATTTAGGGACTTAATGCATCCTGAACTCTTTAAAAATGTTTACAACCGGACCTAAATCATGAACGAGTGCGTCAACAGTGTGATATGGATTCGGATCCCTAAAATTATATTTTTAGGGATTAATAGTTTGCACTTTGGAGTATATGATACTGTGGCGCCCTGTAATATATTTGGAGTTGTTAGGTTTAGGTCCTGGCTCAAATACTGTGATGCGTTGCAGCGAAGATATGAAGAGAAAGAGTGAAAAAAATAAGCTTTGTAACCTCTTAAATCAACATTCAAAAGGTGTGCCAAAAGGAAGACAAAACTGGGAAATGAAGAGGATTCTGATGAACCAAGCTGTGGTGCAGGCCTCTACAAGATCTTTAAACTTTGAAGCTCATTTCCCCATAGTTCAAATTTTCCCTGTTGTTAATTAATATGTTGATCTGAAATTTTTAGGGGTAGCTTGTGTTGGTGTGTTACATGCACTGAAATCAGGGTTTTGAAATTAATTAACATTTGACAAATTGTTTAACAAATGTGTACTCTTAAATGTGGGAGGATGTCAAAAGAAAAAAAATATTCTTTAGAAAACATTCAACTTCTTGAAAAACTGTTTAGTCGGCTATCATGAGGATATTACTCCTACAAAACCGTAAAAGTTTCATCTTTCTAGGTTGTATAGTTAGAAAATGTTCGTTGTTAATGACATATTTTAACATTTTCAAGATAGGGCATTCCGTATCCCGTTAACATGAAGTGGTGTTAATGGTTTGTGGAGAGAAACTCGTGTAAACGCAACGCATCGGTTTTTTAACTCTTACTTGGGAAATTGAATAGTGGCCAAGGTAGGTTGATTCTGAACCATTCAGCAACTGATCAACAGAACTGGACTCGGCGTTTTCTAATATGCATATATATCTTAATCACTAACCTAGGGCTTAATAACGAGAATCACAGTTGCTAAATTGGATACAGATGATTGCTTGTTTCTGTCATATCCCATAAGCGGCATCCAAACTAAGCAAATAATCGTAATTAGCTCCTGAGGGTTGTTCATGTTCATCAATAAGATGCATGTTTACCACAATAATTAGTACCGACACTGGCTGGTGAATCCGCACTTTACGTATTATATAAGCACTATGCAACGGTTAAGACTGTAGTACTTTGCGGATGCTGCTTAGGAAAGTACAGTAAACATGACAAATTCTAACCGTGTCGTGAATTTAACGGACAGTTTTCTGGGTACTTAAAACAAACAAAAAGAAACCAAAAGAGGTAAACAGTAGGGTATTAACACATTGTTGTACAACAGTGCTTCTGTCGAATGAAACAAACCACAGCATGTTAATCTAGATCTAACTGTCTAAGCATTTATTAAACGAAGAATTATTTGCAGATTAAAGTAAATACAGCGTGAAAAATTGTAGAAATAGAAAACTCTTTTGCATGCTGTCTACCACAAATGGGTAATTTAATGAACAGATGTGCCAGAAAACGTTATTTCCCACCGTACAACCAGTATGACTTTTTCCAAATGATAATCACATTTTGAAACTTAATTAATTATGAGAAGAGGTAGGATAGTTGCACATTTTCGCGTATTGCTACTGTGCAATGACTGCACCAGTGGTCGCGAAAAGGTTGAGTGGGAATGAACAATGACGGCCTTGTACATGAATGCGGAGTGCAAAGAGATGCTTCTCACCCACAGGAAAGCTCGAAGAAATGCAAGAAAGGTTTGCCGCTTAGTATCAACACTATTCCTCCAACAGACATTACCAAGCCACACAATTTTTCCAACATTGGAGAAGCGTTTAAGTTAAACATCGC
The DNA here is from genome assembly GCA_030765045.1 of Tenodera sinensis. Classification (NCBI taxonomy): domain Eukaryota; kingdom Metazoa; phylum Arthropoda; class Insecta; order Mantodea; family Mantidae; genus Tenodera; species Tenodera sinensis. Next base: position 44,890,390 of record CM060964.1, on the reverse strand, counting down.
CTTACATTTTAACAAATAGACATATAATAGACAATAACAAGTAGACATTTGGGGACACCTTTGCATGGTAAATTTAACTCTTTCGATATCTAATAACCAGGTGATGCACAAAATGTGGCAACCATTTTGACCACCTCTACTAATTGTTTAAAACGTTGCAGTTTTATTTACAGTATTCCAGTTTTGTTTCCAACCTATATTTCAAGGAATCTAAACGTAAAAAGAGTGATTTAGGGACCTGCGTTTATAAATTAAATATAATTACATCATACACTTAGCACAATGGCTCTTCATGTTCTTTTATTTATTACTCTTGTATTTTGACCCTCTAATTGCGACTGCCGGTATTATACGCATTTAGGACATTTTACTTGCAGACTTCAAAGACTTGTAGAGAGGACCAACTTGGAATGGGAACCTATATCCACTGAAACAGCGTTTTCTTGCCTACAACTATTTCAAATTACGCGTCTATCATTTCGACTGCGATTGATTTTCATGTAAAACCGATCTATTGGATATGTGGTACATAAAGCGAATTTAGTAAAATGTACTGTTTGGCAGCATCTGTTTCTTATCGTCTTACGGATCTATCAAGGGGTGAGGTATAACTACTCACCAATGAGCTGACGCGGCTAGAGGCGTGGCGCTGTAATGAAGACAAGAGAACGTGGGAGGAGGGTAACTACACCAGGCCTTGTAGAAAAGCCACGTTTTAACTTTCTTTATATTTATCTCCAAATTGTTAATTCCTATTATGGAACATGTTGCAAATGTTGCTTGAAATAAGCAGCATTTATTGAGTTAAACGATTCTATGTTATAGGAACAGTTTCAAGTTTGGCCTTAGAATCATGAAAACGTGTAAAGTTTTACACTAGACATAATTAAATATTAAGCTGAAAAATATAAAAACGTTTGATCCTTCTACAAATCCTCTCCTGCAAATAAAATTCGTATCAAAATGGCTCTAAACATGTTTGTGTGTTACATTATATTACAATTATAAATCCAGCTGTGTTACCAGTTTGCCATAGACCAATAATTTGGCCAGTTGAGAAACAAGCAGCTGTTGTAGTTTAATGAGTGAAGATTTAGTGAGCCATCAGGAATAATCAATGTTTCCCTTTCATACCGACGTGTAATTGGTTATAACTATGTCCAGCCAGTAGATTGAATGCTGCTGTCATTGGAATAGGGGTAAAGTGAGGGAAAGAATGGAAAACTACGCAGGCCTCGTTAAATAATCATGATACCCTTGCAGTTTACTAAATTCGCTTTCTGTGCATTATGAATAGCTATGACTTTTAAACCTACTACAATGGAATCCCGATAACTCGACCATGTGTGGACTGAGAGGCTGTCTGGCTACCGAAATGTCGAGTTCTACGAAATAAGGGGTCTGTTATTCACAACCCATAACATAACACTGCAGATTACATAAATACTCACTCTAACACAATGTAGGAAACACAAGTATAACATCTTAATATCTGCTGCTTTGTCCGGTCTCTTTAACACATGCAATTTAATTTCCTTGCCATGTTAACCCATCTTTTCTTCTCGTTACACATTTTCACTGGCACAAACACAACTCACTACAACACTAACAGTAAGCCTGAAATCTCGGAAGCTGCACTGTAACCAGAAATATGTAACTGACAGTTTAGCTTACCACGTACACAGGTATTTTGTACACGTGGCGAATGAATGTGCGCGAGTGACATCGTGCAAATTGATGATGTGGGTAATGTCTCTGGTTACTTCCTTGTAATAAAGAAGACATTGCTGATAATGTCAGATGGCACTGTACTTAATGAGGCACGGTCCGTGGAAGTCTTATAAATAGAAAACTGAACTCGATCATAAACCACTGCGCAATTGTCACGTCAAAAAATACCTTTGTACCTGGTAAAGCAATAAACTTACAAATCTTCCAAATAAGTGTTTGTGCTGTGTATCCACATTATTACTGGTAAACTTTTGCTTTCTTAACAATGGTCTAGCAGTTGCTTATGTTCTGACTAGATATCGAAGGTCAATACGCAGTCAGTCCTTTTGTTTCTATGAGGGAGGTTGCGGTAGGTTGTGCACATACTCTAATGAAAATGTACCTATACTATTTATACCGTATAGTAGATAGTAGATAGTTTAACGCTAAAAAATGTAAAAAAAATCAATAAAAGGGGCTGTCGAGTTACACGGAATGTCGAGTTATCGAGAGTCGAGTTATCCGGGTTCCACTGTATTATGTGTTCACTGATTTATAGAATTTATGTTCCTTATAGCGCGTTTTCGTTTGCATCAAAATGATGTAATGCCAATACAACGAACACTGGGATGGAAAAGATCATATTTCCCAGTTTCTGGTAAGCGATAAAAGATGATATGTGATTATTTCATTTTGTAAAAATGTTAAACGTCACAGGAAATAAATCGTCATATTCAGGTTACCACAGCAACTACTGCTTTTTTTTCTTTTAAAATTACTGTCACTATTTCATTCTAAAGCAGCGGTTGGGCTAAATTGATTTGAAAAATCTTGAGATACACCTTCGCTGTGCGACAACCTTTTGTCAGTCGTTCACGTGCTGCTGGAGTGTTCCTCTCTAGCGCATCTTTGATACTCTCTGCAGCTGCCCGCCAGACTTGCAGAGGTCTTGGCGGACGACAAACACGCGGTCGAAAGAATTTTTAAGTTTTTAGCGGAGAGTAACATGAATTTGAGGATTTGAAACTTTGTTTTGTACATTTATGTATCGTTATTTTCCATTTTAATAGTAATTTTATTTTTGATTGAAGTTTATATCTGGTTTTTGCCATGAAATGGTGTTTAAAGACGCTGATGACCATTAAGTTGAGCGCCCTTAAACCTACATTCAGACACACCTGTTCAGGTGTTTATTTAATACCATATACACCAAACAGTGCTCACAGCCTACTGAAAAAGTATATTTGAATTAAATACAGCGATATAGGAGGCCAAGGAATTAATTATCTCGGTCTTCCCTCTCTAGCAGAGATAATGATCTAGCTGTCGACGGGCCCTTAAACCCTAATCACTCACTCACTCACTGGAACGGTAAGTACAAAGTGAGTTTACGCACCATCACCTTCAAACTATGAAACTAATGTTATGAAGGAATATTTCACTCTCTTCCGAGAATTCGCCTAGCAAGGTCAAAAATTGTTATTTAAAAGATCATATACTTAGCCCTCCATATATGTTCGTAATGGGAATTTCTGAACATGCTGTACATAACTCTCGTTACTTTATTGTACACTTAAAGCTAAAATGCTTTTGCTGCACATACACTATTATAAAACACTAGATTAAACTATTTTATTCTGGAATCTAATATCTCCCGAGAAAGAATTTAATTTTCTTTCATGCAATGCCCACTATGTTTACGTTGTTAATTGTAAGCAAGGTATTTCTGCGCATATTGCATCACCGTACTTGCTGGATTTCGCTGAAGTGCAGCTAATCTGGCAAATAAATGTGAAGTAGTAAAGTTTGCAAGGGCACCCAAGTGGGTTTGCGAGTTGATACTGCAAATGAGAGAGAATTATCATGTATGGTCATTTGTTGTGGTGCGGTGCAGTTGAACGAAACCTCTTGTGACGCATCCCCGCTACTTCATTCGAAAGCAATTAACCCAATGGAAGTTTGGTAATGTATTGAACTGTTTGCAATAAGGTTCCTCCTTCCTCGACTGCACTATGTTAGTTGGTATAACTTCTACACAGTGTAAATTAATGCCTTGCACCAGTCCTATACGCGTTTTGTTTTTCCTATCCACTGTAAATTGTTGCATAATTTTCCGATTCCAAAAGAACCGAAATAACAAACACTGGGATATTGATGTAGTCAATAATGATCAGTGTTTTCAACGTTCATTTCCCGTTACCCACACAAAGATCCTATCTTGTTTCACACATATATTGCACAATGGGTGAGCCAGAAGTTAATTTTATTTTGTGACCAGCTAAATTACAGAGGGTTGCCGAATTCAATACTCTAAATATATGTAGCAAGCAACGCTTCATTTTTGAGAATTACTTGCATCTACTTAAACCATAATTTACAGGACGCGCTGTTGCAATTATTGATCAGTAATTCATATCAAAAGCAACTGTTACAGTTACCTTCCCATTTTCATAGGCTCTCTTATATTATCTCCATGTATGTCATACATGAGTCAGCCAACTCAATTACGTGTGTACGTCGTAGTTGTATGATGCAAAATTATCGGGGATACGCAAGCAACGGATGCGGCCAGAAGGGAAACCCAAAAAACACGACACACAAATTACAGTATACATTCCACTACACCGCAAGTCGTTCGTTCTACGCTTCTCGCCAAGCTCTTAGCTGGGAACTGGGAGTAAGAAGAAACTTGTTTGCTGACGTCAGAGAGTATACAGTTGACCGATAATCATATATCCTTTCTCATCCTGTTAGAAGGCCTCATCAACAGCGTTGTTTTCCCTGAGAGAGCGAAATTATCACCGATAACGCTGCTGGAACAGGCATTGTCAACTAACCGGTAGATACGTGTGTGAAGAATAGATGTTCCTTGGCGCAAGAATAGTTTCTTATCACTGTGCACATTGGCACATTGCGGTAGGTTTTAGACGGTTGTGTTAAAAAAAAAAAAAATAAATAAAAAAAAAAAAAACACCTCATTTTACCTAAAGATTACATCGCGTTTAAACGAATGGTACAAACAAACAAACAAACAAACAAACAAACTTAACTTGGCATTCATTATTATTATTATTATTATTATTATTATTATTATTATTATTATTATTATTATTATTATTATTATTATTATTATTATTATTATGATTATTATGATTATTATGATTATTATGATTATTATGATTATTATGATTATTATGATTATTATGATTATTATGATTATTATGATTATTATTATTATTATTATTATTATTATTATTATTATTATTATTATTATTATTATTATTATTATTATTATTATTATTATTATTATTATTATTATTATTATTATTATTATTATTATTATTATTATTATTATTATTATTATTATTATTATTATTATTATTATTATTATTATTATTATTATTATTATTATTATTATTATTATTATTATTCCTTACGCTATGAAAATGCACAACAATGCGATGTTTCAAGCCAAATTCGTTCTATTGCGTTTTATTAATACAAACAGCAAGATGTTATTTTTATTACTAAAACAGAAGTCATGATTAAGGGATTACGCAAGTGAAACCACTTTTGTAGTATTGCACATATAAATGTGTGTGCAGACAAGTGCACGGAAAGATGGCCATACATTTGCGTACGTACTGGGTATATATAATTTTCTTTTATATTGGCCCCTGAGAATTTAAATTAAAAAACGCCCGGAAAAAGGAGACTCGCAACCGAGATGGATCTATTGCACTTACTCCGAGGGCAAAGGTGAGGTTAGAGATATCTTGCAGGCTTCCTGCGGGTTAAGACCAAAGTGATGATATTCCTTAGAAGCTCCAGATTGAAAACCCAGCGTCATGCAGGATGTCATTTCGGCACCCCCTAGAGCGAGCGCTTTCTCCAACACAGGCCTCCTGCCTCAAGGGAGTGCCAATACCGGTGCCAGCCAATATCTCTATCTATACAGCATGTGAATCAATGCCATCTCACTGTAAAAATTCCATTCCACAGGAAAGCTTCGACATACCAAGAAAGAAGCAAAGAGTCTGCGAACGAATAAATGAAATGAGGGCATACTCCAAAGCAATTTACCCAACTGACTTCAAGATTGGAAGTGAGAACCTTCCGAATGCAACCATAGTGCCACCATTCGAGTGAATATTTTAAGCTCTAAATGCAATTCTAAGGCAGAGGATAGGGTGTCCGGATTCTTAGACCTGATATGGAGGAAGATATCGTCATAAAAAAGGCAATGGTCTACAGTTATACATTCATGTATAGCTTCTCGACATTTTTTACTACCAGACGGCTCGAGAACCCAACGTCATTTCCATCTTCCCGGCAGACGGCACTTCCTAACTCCAGTTGTTTTATAATAAATGCACAAATGAGACGCTGCCAACATAACTGTAACAAACACCGCCAACACCTGACAAGCGACATCATACCAAAGCACACAAAGCTACCCTTAACGGAGCTTATGATTCACTGTTTATATAAGCTAATTCACGAGAGGTTAGGTTAGGTTTAGCTTTTTATATGTATAAGTTCAGGTTACTTAGCAACCAAGGGATGCACCACAGCACGGGAGTGAAACGAGCGTGCCTTTCTTAACAATGCTAACGATTCGCTATATATACAGAGTGCTATAAAATTCCCCTTACAAACTTCTATAGCTATTTTCACATCATGAAGGCACAACGGGCTCTTATGGACCATGTTATTCTTATGGAAGAATCAGGTGCGCCGTTGCCAAATTTGCGTGTTTTCAAATGTGACTAAGATAAAGTATGAACATGCATTTCGGTGTAAAATGTGTCGAAGAATACTATGGTATGCACGATAAACCTTCTATGCAATTGTACATTTTTTTTAAATAACAAAATGTAAAATTTTGTTGAAAGCAGATTTTTTAACATCTTTCTCGCTCCGCACGTTTAAACATCGCTTTAAACCGAAATAGTTGCAATGAAAAAAATCTGGATTATTCGCTTGCTTTTATAGGCCACGTTAGTATTTAGATTGTATCAATTTTTTTAAAAAAAATAAAGTTTAAAACAAAGTGTTAAGATTCTTTGTTTATACAGTGGAAAATGTCGTCGCTGGCTAATTGTCGTTCTGTAGGTCCACGTAAAAACTTCCAGCGACAAAGTTGTCAAGGAAATAACGAAATCATTTTTTAAATAAATATGGAACATCTCCAGTAACAAGCCATCCATAAATCACCATTTAAAGGCAAATGTTTTTAGCGCGCCAAGCACACGGCCAACAACACCGGCTACTCCTGTAGTAATAGTAGTACTTAATAGTAGTAATAGTACTTAGTACTTAATAGTAGTACTCAATAGTAGTAATAGTACCTAGTACTTAATAGTAGTAATAGTAACAAATAATAAACCTGGTTGTGTGCAAACGCGGTAATCACATTGGCGCAACATACGTGGCAACGCCGCGCTGATTCTCCATAAGAGCCATTGTGCCTTCTTAACTTGAAAACTCCTATAGGACTTGTAGCATGCGCCTGAGTAAATAATATTTTGACCTGGAACCCATGTCCGGAAACGTCCTGTTTCCGTGCTACAACCATTTGAAAATATGTTTTTAATGTGGCCTTTTTTTAAAGTAATTATTAGGCGTGACCCAATACAGGGCACAATCATTTTCACAAATGCTGTTGTTTACGGTTGACTTTAACTGTTTTTGTTCTTTTCATAGGATGGTTAGCATGCTGATCCACCACAAGTAAGGTTCGATGTGGCGACCAGCAATTTCGGTGAACACGTTGTACCGAATGATGTAGTAAACTCGCTCTATCACACCTGGTGTCTCTGCAATCTACACTACAGCAACCACAACTCATACAGCCGGCTGCAAATGTTTTCCGATAGACGAGAGGGTGTAGGGAAAAGAGTCGAAAAATTGTCTTATGAATTACTTGCGCCTGGTCCGTCCGGCTCAGCGATGGCCTGACCAGAGATATTTACTTTTGTGTGTGCTCCTTTGATCTGTGGTCAGTGCGGAGCAGACAAGAAGTTAAACAATCAATTTTATTCCATCCGAACAAATAAAAATTAGTACATTTTGTCTGCACGTATTTAAACAACATTCCTTTTCTCTGGTAGCACTAACGGCGTTTAATGAATATGTTTAAACAATTCCTTAAATAATGATAATGCATATGATGTATTCCTCGTTAGTAACAACACTAATAACAATATCAATAACAACAATATCAGTAATAACAATATCAATAACAATAGCAATAATAACAACAATAACAACCATAATAATAGTAATGGTATGAAATAATTCACCCCAGCATTCGCCTAAGTGACATGGGGAAACCACGGAAAAACCCATATCAGAGTGCGCGGCCACGGGGATCGAACCCGCGACCTCCCGAATGCGGACGAAAGACGTTATCGCCTGAGCCATCCCGGTCGGTTAGGTTTTTATAGCTTAATGTACGAAGTAAATACACATTAATAAGAGAAATATATATCTACCATTTTGTGTGTATGTGTGAGTGTGTGAGTGTGTGAGAGTGTGTGTGTGTGCGTGCGCGCGTGCGCGCGCGTGTGTGTGCGTGTGCGTGTGCGTATGCGTGTGTGTGTGCGTGTGCGTGTGCGTGTGCGTGTGTGTGTCAGAGAGAGAGAGACAGAGAGAGCTTAGCCAATCGCAATGCACAGTCTTGGCAGTAAAATTACTGTTTAATCATGTGCTGCTCTAAAGATTTTTAATAGATGTAGCTTTTTGCATCTTTCTTATCGTAGCAATTGAAGTCAAATCGATGTACTCTGTAAGTTGTCACGCAGTCACCCTCGTTGCTTTTAGTTCGTAAAATGGTATCCTGACACAAGGCTCTCTGCGAAGTAATGAGTCCAAATTAATCAACTGCTGTGAGCTGTTCTTATCAAGATCCTTTGTTATGAGAGAAGTTTCGTCCTTATTTAGAAACCAATACTATTTTTTAGATACGTAGAATCTCGATAACTCGACATTCCGTAAACCCGACGATCTTTTTACTTTCTGTACTACGTAAAGTAGAGGAAGTGTTGCATTCCACCCAAAAAGATTTCTTCGGAAATATATGTTTTGTGGTCCCCTGAATTAAAACAAAAAAAAGTCCGCATGTGGGCGTGTCTGTGAGTATGTGTAGAGCATTAATTCAAAAAGGAAGACTCAGCTAAAAACCAAAGTTGGTATTTAAGTTTAATATCTTTCAAGGATACGACACGAAGATTTTCTTAAAAATAGCTCTAACGATTTTGATTAAAATAAAAAAGGTTTAAGACATTTTTATGACAAATGAAACGTATATTTTGAATTTTCTGGCTATAGCCTATGTAGTCCTGTTAACTGGGTGACTTTTGAATAACTCGTAAACGGTAACAGATCTTGCTATACAAAAAATGTAGATCTTGTTAAATATTTAATATTTTGTTTTTGTAGAGTGAACCGTTTCAGAGATATTTCTTGTTATTTGTGTAAGTTTCGGAAAACAAACTTTCATGAAATGGAACGTTGTTGATTTTTTATAAGTTAAGCGTACAAAGAGAACGGGATCTCAGAGCTTTAAAAGATTTGACTATTGCTCAAAGCTTACTGTATTCCCATATTCCCTTTGCACCTACAAGAAAATTAGCAATGAGGTAATTTGTACAAATGTTTATCTCAACTAACACGAAGAAGACATAGGAGTAAGAGTTTGTAGGTATGGTTAGTACAAGAGTAGAGAAAGTGATGTGAGTGCAACACATCAGATTATTTTATTTTTATGCTTTTCTAATTGGTATCGTTAAACTTGACTGTAGTAATCAGAAGTTTGCCGCTAATACGTAATGAGGTTACATAGGACAACACTTGTTTGAAATGTTTGATGGTTTATTGTTTTACCCAGTACAAAGGTGTTTTTTGACGCGACGAATTGCTCAGTGGCTTATGGTCGAGTACACTTTGATGTATATAAGACCAAAGAGATGTTAGGTTAACTTTCTGACTGCCTTGTCGTACATAAACTTCGTGGTCCGTGCGTGATTAAGTACAGTGCGGTCTCCCATTATCAGCAGTGACTTGTTTATTTCAAGAAAGAAAACAGAGACGTTAACCCCATATCACTTTGCCTGATCCTATCAAGGGCATTCGCCACCTCTTTCAGTTGCATGTTTCTTGTTAGAATGCAGCTTCCAAGAATTTAATTTTACCGTTAGTGTTGTGTTGAGTTTTGTTTGTGCCAGCAAAACTGTTGAATGAGAAGAAAAAATGACAAGTTAGCATGACAATGGAAATTAAATTGGATGTGCTAAAGAGACTGGACAAGCGGGGAATATATTAATAAAATTGCCATGGATTTAGGAGTTGGACGAAGTACAATAATAGAACGGGGAAAAAAGAAGCGGTCCGAATTCGAGCCTTGTGTAAAAGGAACGTGTAGTGATAGTGCAAAGGAACAGAACGGTATGAAAGCTGATTTTTTTTTAATGTTTAACGCCCGCTTTTACTGCATACGGTACCGCAGGCGGTGACAGCATACATGGAGTGAAGATGGAGCACCGGCGGAATGAAAATAGCGGGGGAAGCCGGAGAACCCTGAGGAAACCCGCCCCAGCGTCGCTTCGTCCACCACAAATCCCACATGATAGAACCCGGGCTGCTTTGGTGAGAAGCGAATGAATAGTCTTACCACTCGGCCACGGTACGGCAGCATGAAAGCTGGTGATAATGAGAAAGTGAGTTTGTGGTTTAGGCAGCAAGGGTACTAGATATTTCATTTCTCTTCTGTATAAGTACAGACTAGATTTGCCAGGTTTTTAAGCTAAAATACGTGAGATTTCAAAACTGTGTCGTTAATACCTGAACATATTGTCGAAATATCGATTTTTTTCTGTATTAATTTTAGAAGATGTATGCTTATTGCAAAGAACTAGGTTTTATATATTTATTGGTAACGTTTAACCCAATGCATATATTTACAAAATGGTGATTTCGTAATCTCACTTATTTCACTCTTTTAAAAAGCCATAAAGAGCAGGGTGCGTAATGTTTATTATCCTTCACAGGTCCTGCCCAAAAATAAGTATCTTCTCAAACAGAAAGATAAACACACGTGTAGGTACTTAGGTTTCTTCTTGGGTGGAGTTTTGTTCAGTTAATTGCGGCCATTGCCTTCCAGGATTCTCGTACTTACTTTATAGAACCATAAACAAACAAACAAAACGCGTGTTCCTCTCTATCAACCAATAAGAAAAGAATGCTCGTTACTACCAACAGCTAATTAAAATACTGCTGCCAACATTGGGAAAAGGGAACTACCACTTCGGTATATCGCATATTCCAAATATGCTTCCAAAAGTGAATTCATGGCAGTGTATGAAATAGAGGAGAACCCGGGAAATACTCCAGACCTGGCAACCCTAGTAGAGATGCACTTTTAAACTTTCTTTTACACTAAAGATTTTTTTAGGACATGTTAAACTTTTCTGTTTCCTGTATTGTGCTTAAAACAAGCATTTGTGTAATTTTCAGTACATAATTCTAGGCAAACCAGATACATTACCTTTATGTGTAAAGTATATTTGGGCTAAAGTTAGAACTGAACGAAAGAAAATCGAATTAAGTGTAAAATCTTAAAAATAATCTGTATCCGGAGAGAAAATGGGAACTATCTAAGAAGAGAATAAATTTCCCGCAATACGCCAGCAATTGAAAGAGGAAAAGAAAAATCTAACGGGAAGAAGAGATATAAAATCACATAAAGTGCAATAAAATCCTTCTTCAGTATGTGACCACATTGTTTATAAGTTGTTTTTCTCTCAGGTCTAGGGAGGTGGAAACACGGGCTGAGAATAGGGGGAAAACGAGAAAGAAGAGACGGAGAAAAACCAAGGACAAAAACACGAGAAAAAGAAAACCCCAGCTTCAGCGCAAGCCTTCGAACTTTAGAAGTGTTCTTTTATAGCTCATAAGTTTCTTGCGAAAATGACTTTTGGATAGTTTGATTGGCTGTGATACACCCAATTATCTTTTTTTCTTTCTTGCCTTCCTTTTTCTAAAGTTTCATCTTCATCTTCAGAATGGCTAAAGTTTACTTTTTCGGATGACTAGAACATTTGACCTCTTCTCTGCAACGTTTCACATCATTCTACCATGTTTAGATGGCGTGAACGTGTCTAGCTGCACCAACAAACTAAGAATCTGTGAAAACCCCTGCAGGGGCAGTTATGTACTTTCGCAGCCAGTGTCTGTAAGGGCGCGTTACAATAGACGCCCGCCGAACACACGAGAACAAGTTAATGTTCTAAAGTGTTATCACGGTTGATAATTGCGTTATCGCCACCGCCACCACCACCACCACCGCCACCTCCGCCACCGCCAACGCCACCGCCGCCACCGCCACCGCCACCTCCACCTCCACCTCCACCACCACGACCACGACCACGACCACCACCATCACCACGACCACCACCACGACCATCACCACGACCACCACCACGACCACGACCACCACCACCATCACCACCACCATCACCACCACCACCGCCACCGCCACCGCCACCGCCACCGCCACCGCCACCGCCACCGCCACCGCCACCGCCACCGCCACCGCCACCACCACCACCAACACCACCACCCCCACCACCCCCACCACCGCCACCACCACCACCCATCATCATTATTATAATTATTTTTATCATTATTCTTCTTCATATTGTTATTATTCAGAAAAACAATGTGGTTCTACAGCAGTGTCGATCTGTGTCGATCACATATTTACTTAAGACAAATTTTGGAAAATTGTCAGATTAAAAATAAACAGCCCGGTTTAATCTTCATTGACCTTGAAAAGGCTACTGACAGTGTGTCTATAACTTTATTACGGAACGCACTTGAAATAATAGGAGTGAGCAAGCCTCTCACGTATATAATAAAATAAATGTATAATAACAACACGTGCCAAGTAAAAGGAGGAACAAAACTATTACAACCATTTGTTACAAGTAAAGGTCTTCTCTTCAAGGATGCTATTTATAACCAAAGGCCGGAGGCGTGTGCGTTTTTCCATAGATATACTGCACATGCACTTTACTGTTATCGCTCGCGCATTTAACTGCAGGTAGGTACAGCCTGACCATGAAAACCGCCTCACTGCAGACAACCTACAAGCATCAATATGACAATATGACTACATGTCTGCAGCTCACTGCGAGAAAAAAAAAAAAAAAAAAAAAAAAAAAAAAAAAAAAAAAAAAAAAAAAAAAAACAGTCACGCTATACTACACCTTGACCTTGCGTCTGCGTACACTTGCAAGGCAATATTTCATTACTTTGCCGAGTACTACGTTACATTGCTTTCGACAGTTGTTTCTAGTGGCAGTTGTTTGCACATTTGATGGCCATGATGTGCTTCTGACGTCAATGATACTCTGCGTCTAGCTATCCTGTATCGCATGCGAGCGCACATCCCTCCGGCCTACATTTATAACCAATGCTGTTTAAAATTTAAGAGATTGGACTACGAATTGTGGGACAATGCTATTTCAAATAACATATGTTTATATCTAATCTACTGTTTGTGGATGAGCAAGTGCTTGTTGCTCAAGATAATGAAGTTGCAGATTATATGGGCAGGAAACTCCAAGAACAACAAGAAAGTGGGGATTAAGGTAAATTTGAATGTAATAGACTCTAGGTAGCGATAAAATTGAAAATGAAGGTCATAGAATTAAAAATGTTGAAAATTTTAGATAGTTGGGCTCAACATTACAGGCAGATGGATCATCAAAATTAGAAATAGACCATTGTGCCAAGGAAAGCGAGCTATTAGAATGTTAAATTGATTACTTTGGAGCAGCAGTATTTTGGCTAAAAAAGAAATTAATTTATAAATCAATAGTTGAGAGTAGGCAGTAAACAGAATACAGAAGACAGGAAGGGAAATTGAGAACTGTCGAACTAGGCTTCTTTAGAAGATCGGCTAGGAAATTGAGAGAAGAGAGAATAAAAAATGAAGAAATACGACACTTAATGGATATAGAAAATGATTTAATAGAAGAGATTAAAGGTTAAATTATATAAAACTACAGTAAGGCCAATAGTATGTTATGGGACAGAAACATGGGCACTCGCAGCAGCGGAAATGAACAAGATACGCATTTTTGAGAGAAAAATTATAAGGAGAATATATGGAGCTGTCTGGGAAGATGAAAGATGGAGGATTAGAAGTAATGATGAAGTTGAACAAATATTACAAAAAGAAAATGTTGTAAGATTTATAAAGACAAGAAGAATAAAATGATTAGAACACGAACGAATATCGGATGAACGAACACCAAAGAAAATACTGAGAGCACAGATGTATGAGGAAAAGAGGACGCCCTAGAACTAGATGGATAGACGAAGCCGAGAAAGACGTTAGATTGACGGGGATAAGAACTTTCATCCTGAGGTGTAGCGTCAGGGAGTAAGTAAGTAAGAAAGATATGATATGGGAAAAGGCTGCATTGATCTGAATCATTAAAATCACACTTCCCTTTTCATGATTAACACATTGAAGCTCACAGCTGTAACCTGTCTCACAAACAGCTGGCTTCAACGATACACTTGAAGACTCCTGTTGAACGCATAAATACTGACTCTCTGTCCGAGCCCTCTCGCTTTGATATGCCAGGTGAATTTTCTGGAAAATACGCCACTTTTAGAAAGTTTTTATAAACGAGGCTAGCAAGGGGACAGCTTCGAAAATTGTCTGGAATCGCTTTGTTCTGCCGCCCTCATGGTCCTCTTGTTTACTCGCCGAGCAGTGTTGTGAGATAGCCGACCTCGGCTCTCTTTTCGAGCGGCAATAATAACGGCAGTACAGTGCCTAACAGAAGTTTAAGACCACTAGCTTATTTAACTTAAAGTGTTCCTGGTCTTTTAATTTTGCTACAAATATAAGGATTGTTTTTTTTTTTTTTTTTTTTTTTTTTTTAAATAAGTTGCTCTCTTATACACTTATTTATGTAAAGAACGTCGTGCTGAGACATTTAGTTTTCGAGTTACGAATTTTTTACTGCAAATTTATTATTAAAAAAATTCAACATTTTATATTTTTAATTAATTTTTAGACACTAAACCAATTTGTTAACTGTAGTGGTAATTTTTTTTCCAGAACTGTATAAAGCCTATGAACGTTTTGGCATATTAAAAAAAGATCTCAAAAATATCCTTATAGTTTTACAATTTTTTCCATAGTTTTTGGGGAAAAAAAATTGAACAAAACTGACGTATGTTCACGAAAGGATATCTGTGTTTTCGATCAAGCTATCGTGACCAAACAAACATCAATCGGTAGCTTAGCTTTCACTCAACAGATGGGACATGAGATGTTCGTTTCCTGGTGCATTGTTGGAGAAACAAAACAGTTTATGTCATTGTGTTAGAAAGCAGGAAGCTTTGTGTTACAAATAAAGTAACAATGAGGAATCAAAGTGTGTAAGAAGCAATAAAGTGGCAGATTATTGGATTTACAGGTACAATAAACCTCAAAGAAATTGCATCAGAATTGGGTGTCAGTAAAACATGTGTGACGAATATAATAAAAGAATTATAAGAAGGTGGAGTGACTGATAAACCACACAGCGGTCGGCCCAGATCTACTTCAGTGCATGAAGACCAGCTCATTGTTAGACATATACACAATACGCCATGCTGTACATCAAGAGCAACAATGGATTTGATCACTGGAAAAGTAATTTCATTCTAGCCAGGTAGAAGTTCAGATCTTAATCCTATAGAAAACTCATGGGACGTCATAGACCTGCCAGCCAAGAAACGTTCAGGAACTGCGTGAGAAGATCCCGGAAGTTTGGAATGAAATTGCGCCTCATGAATGCTCAAAATTGGACCTGAGTATGCAAAAACGCATTCGAATGTGTTTGAAACATAAAGGGGGTCCTATTGATTATTAAAGAAACAAAGTCCAGTGTTTTTATAACATGATTTGACATTTCTGAAGAAAAAAAAAATTACATGTATTAAGCACAAGTAAGTGGAACTAACCTTAAGTCTAAGACACACCTGGATGAAACTTTCAGTGGTGTTAGAAAACAGTCCCTTATATATACATATTAGAGTGATTTTCTATTGCAAAGGTGATAAATTATTGTTTTTTAAATAAAACAATTTCATATGTCAAGCTGGTGTTAAACTTTTGCTAAGCACTGTAATGGGCACGCCGAAGCACATTACGGGTATGCACACTCAACATACCAGACATGGTGGAGACGTCAGATTCAGGGTCATCACACTCGACGCCAGGCTCGCTAGAGCAGCCAATTCAAATTATCCAAAGAGCAGCCCAACAGATTGTCGGTTCTCTAAGTTAATCCCGGCTTCCAACTTCCTCATACCCGCACCGGAAACGCTAGATTGAAATGATGGTGAAATAAAAGGAACATGAAGTCGCAGAAAGAAAGGTAACCAACCCAGCACTCGTCTAGCAATCAAGAAGAATCACGAAAAAGTTTCTGCTCAGATTGGTTTGTCACGAACATCAAACCCTGGACCTCCCAAATGCGAGTCCTAACCGTTACCGTCTGGGCCACCCCTCTCGGTGGTAATAAAGTGAAAAATCTGGAAGACCTCCAAATCATATAAACCGTAACATTGTTCATTTTTCTGCACATAACTGAGACTTTTATAACAGTTAATTTGGATGCTGGAGTATTTTTAAACAGAGCGAAGTGGCTTCGCGTTAAAGTGTGCAACTCGCATTTGGGAGGTCCTGGGTTCAACTCCTTGGGGCCGGCCGACCCGACCAAATGTTTTTCGCGGTTTTTCTCGGTCACCAGGCGAAATCTGGGTTTGATAACGTGATCCCCAGGTCCCATATAACCCCTTTCATCACTACATTCCATTTCCTCGTCCTTCACTGCACTGGGTTGATCACTAGATATACTAGGATCCAAAACTGGCATGCTTCTCAACAGGGAACTGACACAAGGCATGATAACTTGTAAGTCCTTTGGGGTATAAATCCTACAAAGAGTAGAGGATTCCTTGAAGAAGAATTTCTTTCAAAGCGGCGATGAGTACTGTCTAGAGTAGCCCAAAAGAAAACTTTCGGCGGATTTTGTATCGTTTCCTGGGGTCCTCTAAGGCGTGTTCTTCACCTTACGTAACACAGCGTGATGGCTTGATGGCACAACAATAAGGAGGAAAAGAAGGGAGGTTGATGCATTTGCTTTTTCTAAAAATATCCAGTAATACATATTTAGAATCTCTCTCTCTCACACACACGCACGCACGCACGCGGGCGCACACACACACACACACACACACACACACACACACACACACACACACACACACACACAAAATTAAAATTATTTTGTTGTTTAACGACGCTGTCAATTGCCAGGATCACATCAGCGTCGCCGGTGTGCCGGAATTTTGTCCCGCAGGAGTTCCTTTACATGCCAGTAAATCTACTGAGATGGAGCTTTCGTTTTTAAGCACACTTAAAAGCCATCGGTCTGGGCTGGATTTCAACCCGCGACCTTGGGAACAGTAGGCCAGCGTCTAACCAACTGAGCCACGCAGACCGACACATACACGCACACGCACCCGCACACGCACACACACACACACGCACACACAAAAACTTGTATATATATGCTGGCGAGCAAAACCTGTTACGTCATATAGGTGCTTAAAACCGCTAATAACTGTAACCTAATGGAAACAGCAATATTTAGTAGAATTAGAGCAATATATAAATATATTGGATGTCCCCCCCTCCAAAAAAAAAAAAAAAAAAAAACGCCGACAACGCTTAGTACGTATGTTGTGCGGAATGGCATACTGATCGATTTTCAGACAGGAACCCCTGTCCAGAAATGTCCGGTTTGGACGCTTGGTATTTTAATACGGAAGGTATGCTACCGTTTAGCCATCTGTGTACTAGGATGAAGAACCTGAGCATAATAATACTCCTGTGCATGCGCTAAATTCGTCCATTGAGTCCTTGGTGCGCATCCTACTGTGTCACTTCTGTAGTTTCCAGTACAGTAACGTTTTTAACAGCAGAGCACACGCACCAGTACACTGCTGCTGAAATGGCCAACTTGAGCACACTTTGATGTAAATGTGCGGAATCACTTCAACGTCGCAAATGCAAATCCAAGGATTGGTAGAGGTGGACCAGCTTCATGGACAGCTCGGTTGCCAGATCTGATACCTCTCGACTATTTTCTGTGCAGTTGTATAAAGAGTATAGTGTATGGCACTCCTGTAACGTCGGTGGAGGACTTTATTGATCGAGTCCACGGAGGAATTAAAAATCTACAAAGAAAATCGCACGCATTGGGTGATGTGCATCAGGCTCACCACCGCCGATGGAGGCTGTGCATTGATGTAGGAAATACACAGTTCCAAGCCCGTTTGTAATGTAGACAGCTTGATATTGGGTTTATTGACGAAATGTGTAAGTACATGCATCTCATGCTTCGATGCGCTACAGCGTCCAATCCGTGCATTTCCGGTTAGGGCTTCCTATATGAAACTTTTCCTCAACTTGCCGTCCCGCACAACATACTTAGCGTTGTCGGTGTTTTTGGGACACCTTTATATATACAGGATGGAAGGGACGTCATTACATTCCTTCTAATATGTGTTTCATAGAAGCATTACAAACAAAAAGGTCGAATGACCTTTTCTTCTTTGAACAGGCAATTTCGAAAAAATAAATGGTTTTCAATCCAAATTGGATGCGTAGTTCCACAAGAATGTAGGAAGATAACAATTTGTTACTTCTAACAAGGGAAACCTTTGACCTCGAACGCTCGGAACCTCATGAAAACGGGCATAAACAAAACAGTGGTCTGTATCATTTCCATGCAAAACGTTGCATTCTACTTCAAGTGACATTTTAATAGAGACAAAGTAAGTAGAAATTATTTGTAATTCAATGACGTCTGCGTATCATTACATTTTCAATCAACAATGCCAAAAACCTTCTACTTAAATTATTTATAATACCGAAAAATACACATACTATGCATCTGATAGTGTTTACATTAGTCCTCAAAGTGAAGATGCGGAATTTTGATGGAGTAGTTAAAACAAAGTTGAGGAGAACAGTATGCACACTTCATTAAAGCCGCATTATCACATTCCATATCACTTTCTCATTCACGCAGTCTAATATCAAAGCCCACACTAATTATATTTGCAAATGATGATATGGGTATGTCAATATCATATCATCATTTATCATATATTCTCATACACCATATCATACTTTTATGCTTACTTTTTTTCTTATAAAGTTCTGCCTGGCTATGTATTTAATGAATACCATTCAAGCTTTAATTTGCATCCCCTGAAAAATCTTCTCATATATTGTATATTTCGCTAACGTGGGCGCACATTAAGTTTTTCCCTTAGACTTTAACCCCTTCAACGTCAAGTTCCACTCTAGTTGACAACGTTTACTTACCAATAACGAGAATAGGACTGTGACAAACTGAATGCACTCACTACCTATTTTTCTTTCTGCCAATATGGTCGAAAGCGCAAACATGTATTTCGTTTCTACGCCTCTTTATATCCTTTGTTTTGGTTATTGATTAAGGTTATTTGGCAAAAGGAGTGGCACTTCCTTGCACGGTGGCCTAAAGGAACCAATGAACTGGTCAAGGCTTCGTATAAAGATAAATCATGTGATGTAGACGCGAGGTGTAGTGAGATTTTCTTAGCAGTTCTGTGTACATGTTTCAATCCAAGTAGAACCCCTTTCTTGTTATTAGAGGATCAGACTTATCAGCAACAAGCTAATCAAGGTAGTTTACAGCGAGTAGTTTCCAAGGAAGATGCACTGTGGGAGAAGAATGTTTGGGGAGGCAAATACCAATCACATTAGCAGCACAACACACGTGCAAAGCAATTAGTTGGAATGGCTCAAGTTGAAATGCTCGCTGGAACGTAAGTGGCAATGGCAAGTATGTTGACGAGTACGAAAAGTGCAGCTTAAAGCAATGCACAAGATTATGTTTGTACTGACCAGGGTTAGGATTTTTAGGTGCGCACCTTTTTTCTTAGAGTAAATTTAAGCTCTTCGAAAAGAGCACAGTGTGAAGTTTTGTTTCTAGTTGCCAAAAGAGGCAGCTTTTCATGCACCTTTTTCCCCTTTTGGGTACCTGCATCCTTTTTTCCCCAATCATGACCATAATCCCTTTTTTCTTTTAAGTTTCCTTCCATTTTACTCTATATGATTTTAATCAATATAAAATATTTAACTTTTAGTTAACATTTCCTCAATTTACTGTGACCATGTAAAGAGTAAACCCAACTCTTTCACTAAACGCTGCGCGGGAGTTAGAAGCACACCTACAACAATGGAAAATAATTGTGTATTGGTAACATTACACTCTACATGCTTTCTTGTGTACAGTTTGCTCATTGTCCCTGGCCGAAACGCAGCGAGTCAGTACATCAGAAAACAATTCCTGGCACCAGCGATATCTGAAGCTGCACTCGCGCTTCTGGTTGCGCTTACGATATCAGTGCCAACCTTAGAATGTGTATTTGTTCTAGATTAAAGCAAAGTAGTCGATCAAAATAGGGGAATTTCACTGTTATTTTCAGTCCATGTAGTACATTTAGCTTATAAAACGTAAACGATGTTTGCAACTACTTCGCCTTCCTCCTACTGTTCATTTTCTACCGTTCCTATATTTTTAAAAAACTCTGTCAGTCTGTTCCGGTCTCAAATGATACACCCTCCAGCGTTATATCGTACAATTCCTGTAAGGATAAGTCACCCGTTACATTTCTATAACTATTCATTTTATCTTGGCCCAAGTTAGTTCTATGGGATTAAGATCACATATGTATGGGGGCAAGCAAACGACAATGAATACAAAAACGCTCCCACGTTAAAAATCTTATTGGCCTTATTTGTTTCAATTCGCCCATAAAGACCTGTTTTACACATAGAACTATCACTCATCCCCTTTGTTCTGCAACCAAAATATAATTTCAGTTTTCACAGCACTCCTAGGCGGAGGTTCATGCACTTTACGCTCCCTTTTACTTTCTCTATTACGTATGCTAAGTGGAGGAAATATTGTATTCTACCCAAAAATTCAATGTCCATATTTCACCGGAATATTTTGAGACCCCTGAAACAAAAAAAAAAAAAAAAAAAAAAAAAAAAAAAAAAAAAAAAAAAAAAAACAGCATTTTTAGAAAAAGGTCTGTATGTATATCTCTCACACTGTGTAGAGCATAAATCAAAAACGAAAATTCAGTTAAAAGCCAAAGTTGTTATTTAAGTTTAACATCGTTTACGGATGCGACACGAAGATTTGAAAGAAAATTGCTCTAACCTAAATTACCCTTTACATAGACAATGTTTCGAAAAGTTTGATTTTCTCGAAACTTGCTAATTTTAAATTAAAAGCCATACGTTTAAGATGAAATGTTTATTTTGAATTTTCTGGCCATAGCCCATGTAGTCCTGTTTACTCTGAATGACTTTTGCATAACCGGTAAACCATAAGAGATTGACAAAATCTTACTGCACAAAAATGTAGATCTTGCTAGAACACACAATTTGTGTCCAAACTTTCTTTTAGAGTGAACCGTTTCGGAGATATTCCTTGTTATTTGTGCCAGTTTCGCAAAACTTAAGCTTTTGTCAAATGGAGCATCGTTATTCATGTTTCTCTACGTCAGCCGTGCAAAGAGAACGGGACTTGAAAGCTTTAAAAGATTTGACTATCGCCCAAAGCCTACTATATTCCCATATTCCCCTTGTACCTACAAGGGAATAAGCAATAAGATAATTTGTACAAATGTTTATCTCAACTAACACGAAGAAGATATAGGGATAAGAGTTTGTAAGAATGGTTAGTACAAGGGTAGAGAATGTCATGTGAGTGCAACACATGAGATTTTTTTCTTTACTTCCGACATAATCACAGTGACTTTTACGATTGCACCACTGAAATTAAGAGGAATTAGCAGTAGCGGCGTGAGTATCACATTGGAAGTAAGTTGGTAACATAACCAGCAGCAACGTTTGCGAGGAAGTTTACAACACTCGGGTTTACACTACCTGGAATGTCCCTCCTCTCCCCTTCATTCCTCTAAGGCCATTAACTGGTGAACAGACTGTACCAATCGTTGCGAAACTCTTCATTATAATTACGTTCAATGATTCCTTTTTCTTCCTGGATTGTTTTTCAGGACAGTGAAATAGAGAGCTGATACCGGCTGGGTGGAGTCAAAGGTTAGTTAACTGAAGGTGGAAACCTTGCGGAGGGAAAAATACTATTGTAATCTAGGGAAATAACCCCGTTTTTATGCACGTTAATGTACCCTATTTTCGAAAATGTCGGCATTCATACATATACGCATTAAACAACCTTGCGACACAATATAAGTAATAACCTAAAACTTCAATCCACTAATATTTTCCCTTAAACTATTGAATACCAGAACGCTTAGACATTAAAAGTGTTTAGTAATGTGATAACTAGAGACACTTAAGATAGCAAAGAAATGTTTTCTGTGAAAATATGAAGTATGATGAAAGCATCCCAAAAGTTGGGAAATATACTATTTTAAAGAGCGAGTGAGTGAGTGAGTGAGTGAGTGAGTGAGTGAGTGAGTGAGTGAGTGAGTGAGTGAGTGAGTGAGTGAGTGAGTGAATGAGTGAGTGAGTGAGTGAGTGAATGAGTGAGTGAGTGAGTGAGTGAGTGAGTGAATGAGTGAGTGAGTGAGTGAGTGAGTGAGTGAGTGAGTGAGTGAGTGAATGAGTGAGTGAGTGAGTGAGTGAGTGAGTGAGTGAGTGAGTGATTAGGGTTAAAGGGCCCGTCGACAACTAGGTCATTAGAGCCCTCTATTTTAAAGACAATGCATCTTAGGGATTTGGAGTAGGTTCACCTCAATGGTTTAAGGAATAGGCTTCTTAGATTTTTTTTTCCATTATAATAAAATATCAAACAAAATACAACAAATTACATGGAGTCTGTAATTTTGACCATCATAAAGCCCTTAAATTTAGAACTTACTCGTTGCTTTGGCCTCACTTAATACTAATTGGAAGATGCCACTCAAGTACTCATACGCGAAAATAAATTTTTCAAGAACAGTGGATGTTTAAATTCACACGTGGCGCCAAGTAAAGGACATGCTCATTTTCTCAACTGTAGCAAGAGTAGCTTCTGCAACACTTTTACGGAATGCTGCCCAAATGAAATATCTGGGAAGTCCGGTGTATTGCTGACGGAAATTACTCTAAAAGCGAAAAATCCTAACACTTCTAGAATATAATTATGTAGCTTTTACAGTTAATGTTCTGCCATGGTAATAGCTGTAGTAAAATATACTTTGGGCGAGTATACATCAAATATTCATTATGTATGTTAATGTTTTGGAATTCGTTAATGCATCTGTTTCTTACTTGAGTAAAAATACGGCATTTTTTATATCATTTTTACCTTCTCTACTACGTATAGTAAAGTAGAGGAAGTATTGTATTCCACCCAAAAATTCGATGTCGAAATTTCAGCAGAAATATATTTTGTGGCACCCTGAATCCAAAAAAGGAACTTTTTTGAAAATGGTCCATGTGTGTATGTGTGTATCTGTGTATCTGTCAAACTGTGGACAGCATAACGAAAAAATGAAGAGCCGGTTAAAAACCAAAGTTGGTATTTAAGTTTAATGTCTTTTAAGGGTGGCACACGAAGATTTTGATGAAAATTTCTCCACCCTAAACTACCCTTTAAAAGGAAAAATTTTCGAAAATTTTTATTTTATTGAAAATGTCTAACAATTTTGATCAACATACCATATGTTTGAGATATTTTATATCAGATAAAATGTATATCTTGAATTTTCTGGCTATAGCCATGTAGTTCTATTTACTCTGGATGAATTTTGAGTAACTGGTAAACCGTAACAGAAAGAGTAAATCTTACTATACAAAAATGTAGGTCTTGCTGACACAATTTACGTCTTAATAGCTTTTTTGTAGAGTGAACTATTTTGGAGATATCCCTTGTTATTTGTGTGAGTTTTGGAGAACCAATACTTCTGCCAAATGGAACATGGTTATTAATTTTTTTATATGTTAACCGTGGAAAGATTTGAAGGCGTCAAAAGATTTGACTGTCACTCAAGGTCTACTGTATTTCTATATTCTCCTTGTACCTACAAGAAGATAAACAATAGGATAATTTCTGCAAATGTTTATTTCAACTAACACGAAGAAGATATAGGAATAAGGGTTTTTAAGAACGGTTAGTACAAGAGTAGAAAAAGTAATGTGAGTGCAGCACACCAGAATTTTATGAACGAAGCATAAAAAGTTATTATATGTGTGCTCGGCTTTTCTCTATATTCTGCATACAAATTTAAAATGCATACAATTTCAACATACCTATTCTTAAAGTTTGTTATTAGCATAACCAAATACGGTGGTTACCAGGGCATCACCGCATTTACTGAAGTGAACAAGTTGATGAGCTAGCTAAAAGGGTACAATATAACCTATTTTAGCATTGAACACGTGGTTTGCATCAGTACACGCACACTCGATAAAACCATGAATTAGTGAAAAACAAGGTGGCAAACCTAAGGTGGACAAAGACAGGCCAGGAAACTGTTCTTGGGTCCACGCAACACTCATCTTTCATCTCTCTTGACATTGGATAGAACAGGAATATAGAGAACATTTGCTTTAACTTCTGAACATGGTCACTGCAGGAAACATCTACGTAAAGTGGAACTCCACAAAGATGAAGCAATTTGTAGAATGTGAAAGAAGCATGAGGAAATTGCCCTGCATATCCAGCTTGATTGCTCTTTCCTTTTAAAAACGAGATTTATTCTGTCTATAACCCGGGATGGCCTAGAAATGGATGGTGATACTAGACCAAAAACACTGCAACTTGTTCAGGAAACAGAATTTTGGAATCAATGAAGACATCCTTCCCAATGATATTGAATAGTGAGCCTATTAGGCTGACGTGAAAGAAGTCGAAGAAGGCCACCCTTCAATAACTTATCTATCCACAGTAGGGTATACAAATTTCAAAATACTTAAAGTAAGTAAACGGAGCTTCAAAATTCGCTGGCATATAGTCTCGCGTGGTGTAGATTATGTTTTCTTTAGGCTATGTTTGAAACATTTTGAGGAAAAAGAAACACCACACGCATAGCTCTTCTCTTAAAGAACACTTTGTGCTTGCTGAATAACAAAATAGCACTATTTTCTCATCTTTATGCTGAAATGCCCCCTTTGGTCTGTCTCTTTTCAACGTACCATTAACATAATGAAAATATACTTGAAACTGCAAGAAATGCAGGGAATGCAAAGAAACCACACACTGCACATTAGCTTTCCACGAGCAATGCCGTAGAATGTAGAACGAAATGCAGTTCTAGAAAGGAAAAAAGAGAAAAAAAAAAAAAAAAAACAGAGCGTGCTTAAAATAAAGGTGTCGGGGATGTGGCAAACGGGCAAATACAGCTTATGATGCCGAAAATTTAGTGATAATCTTTTTTTCTTAATATTCACGAGCCATTTACTGTTCTTATTTAAATAATAAAAATGGCATTTCCAGCAAGCACAATAAACCGGATCTCAATTTCCCAAATAATTGAAAACACGTTAGATAAATGCCAAACTGTTTCTTCTAAAGATGCAAAAGGATAAAAAAAATTGCTTGGAACCTGCACCTGACTAAAGCATGAGTTTTTAAACGAGTTTGTTTGCAATTCCTTTTTAACACGAAGATGTCAAATATACCAGATATTTTACACGAAAACGCAAAATACCGAGCTGTTTACAAGGAAACATGATACAGTAATGTTTATAACAAACCGCAAAATACATAGAATGCTTCACAAGTAAACGTAAAATGCATTAATTGTTTACACATAAAAGTATGATAAGAGAATTAAACACGAAAGGTAAAATAAACGAAAGATTTTGTGCACAAAAGCCTAGACGTTAAGTACTTTAGATTAATTGCAAGTAGAATATAAATTAGATCAGGTTGTTTGTGTAATATATATTTATAACTGTAGGTTGATGACGTTTCTGAATATTTGTTTAAAATATTCGTTTCCGCAATGTAATCATAGCCATATCAGTTGACGTACCGTCCTGCGGCTCGCGACAATGGTGTCACTTTGAAGCGTAGAATCTGCTCTGCGATGAAGTGTTTTGGGCGCCAGTGTACCTTAAACCCACAATATCTCTGCTCGTTCCTGTGCCTGGCTTCACTTGAGCGATGACAGTCCTAACTCAGAGTATGCGTGAGTGTTTATTTCTTAAAGGATAACACGGATTCGTAAATAATATTTAAGGAATCTTTAAATTCACAGTCACGTAGTGAAGATCGAGTACTCTTATGTATATAACCTGCGACATAACATCTATTTATTATTCTTGAGGCACTCAAGATCAAGCTGCCTCGCCCGGCTGCTTGTGTACACGTGACTACAACAATTAGCGCGGTGGTGGAACCTTCGAGAGGCACCCGTGGCCAGCGTGCCTGTGGAAGTCAAGAAAGTTTCATGTTACGTCATCCTCGCTATATAAGGAGGCGAGGAAGCAGCAGACTTACGGTTACAGACATGAGTCGGTCAGTGTGTGCGGGGCGGGGGTTACTGTCGTCGTGAAAGACATGTCGTGTCGAAGTGAAGTCTTAATGGGTGTTAAGTGATTGTATCGTCAGAGTTAGTGTATGAGAGACAGAGAAAGTGAAGAAAGGCAGTGAAATGACTGAGTCAAGGCTACGAGAAGAAAACAGCTGCAAGTTGTAATATCACGAAAGACTGTGGACTGTTTTATCGTCAGGGGAAGAGGATTATGTTTTTGTGCTAAAGTTTAGAAGGAAAGTAACTGGACCGGATTTGTCATTTTGTCATCCCGGTGCCAGAAGTGGGATTCCTCTAATTGTCCTATCTACCACAACTTGTATTATCTTGAATCAATGAGCGCAGAAAAACAATTCGTTGCTTTGTTGTATAAGTTGGAAAGCGTAAAGATATACTACCTCAAACCAGTAATGGATATTGTTGGTGACATTGAGAAAGCTTATGACCCCCTCGCCCTTTGTTAATACTTTATAAATTTGGAGAGAAGCTGCTTTGAAATGCAGGAAAGTTTAGCAGCAGCACGGTTTCCTTTGAGAAAGTAACCCTTATTGCGGAAGGGCAGGCCCACTGAGTTATAGAATGTGTCTGCTTTCGATGGGGCCGTGAATATCTTAATGCTACGGTAGTGATATTAGCCTGCAGTGCTAGCAGTGCTTCATTCATGGGACTGTTAATGAAAGCAGTAAAAATAAAAAATAAAAAAATTTAAAAAAAAAAAATAAATAAATAAAAAATAAAATAAAAAGCCATGTTTAGTTTCAATAAAGTATATCTTATAAATTAAACGCATAGTTTTTTGCACTTTAACTAAGCACCACAACATTGCAGTAGCTTAAACTCTCAGATCGAAAACGTTTATATAGTTATCAAAGCATTCAGAGAAAGTAGGAGAAAACGGATAGCTTTCTTAGTTAATGGTGAAAATATAAGGAAAAGAGCAAATATTTTACTCCAAACATAGGTATAATAAAGTTGGCAAATGAAGTTATTTTTATTTAAAGTTCCAGGTGCACAAGCAAGGTAGATATTTTATGCAGGCCATTTTGCAACATCATAACGCTAGCGTAGGTTACAATTTCTTAAACAAAAGTGCAACATTGTGGTGCTGGGAAAGAAGAAGATGAAATATATAGACTATTTGCCGTTGTTTCTCTTTGTTGCCTTACTCTCCTGTATATGAAAATATAATGGCGCAAAAATTGCTCTACGCATTTTTCTACTTAAATGTTCACACTATAATACAGTGTTATGCATTTTCATGTCGCCTCTATACAGTCTGTTATGGATAGAAGTGCAGAAAATTTGATAACTGGTACCAACTAATCACAAGGTTTACTATCTGGTACTTTTTTCATGGTAGTAACTGCGCTAGAAAATGAACAACGTCTGTCAGATAGACTATCCGTTTTGATTCACAGCTTAATGCACGAGACATAGATAATGTGAGGTCATTGGTCTTGCAGGAAGCATTCGGACTCAGTTCCGGTACAGCATTCGTGCTATCCAATCAGCGTTACGCCTGCTGCGCCATGTCAGACACTTTTTTTTTAAAAATTTAATTAACGTCCTCCAACATTGTGTCATATCGGACGAATGAATGAAATGAAATGGGTGAAATGATGCTCAAATGAGCCTGAGATCCACGGAGCTTTAAGTTACCCGACATTCGTCTTCTCAGGGTAGGGAAAACCTCGGAAAAAAACCTTACCCGGATAACTTACCCTAAGCGAGGTTCGAACTCGCGACCTCTTGAACGTGAGGCAGACACGCTAACCATCACGCTACCGAGGCGGGCATGTCAGACACGGTCGGGGTGTTAAGTCCCCCTCCACAAATTGTCATTGAATCATTGAGTCAAGGTAGTAACTAAGTGTCGTTAAAGAAGTCATAAAGAATTATATATTAATGTTACCAGAAGCATAAACACGTAATGTAGGTTCTGATTCAGAGACCTTTAATTAACTATGTGCGGGGTTCTTGATTTAAAACCTAACGGAGCACACGGCCGTGACCTAGCTGGATTCCCTGACTACCGGCTGCGTTGTGCGTGCGGGCGGGCTAGCGGGCGCTTGACTCTAGAGCAACATAGTTTGGGGTGTAAAAGTTCTAAATGAGAATCACCAAGCCATGTTCGAACAGCGTATATTCAAACGTTTTCCCTGGTGAATTGCCTCCCTCCAAATTTACAATTCACGAGATTGTGAAGAAATTCGAAAACACCGGTTCTGTGGTAAACAAGAAACGAAAGCGTCGATTTACAGTTTTAACAGAGGAAAATTTAAAAGAAATAGGGGCATGTTTTGAACGCTCACTAACCAAATTCATTCCCAAATTAGAACAAAAGTTGGGAATTTCAGTCTTCTGCACATAGAGCAACTAAAGCCATATAAGTGTACAAGTGTCCATGCTTTAAAACAAGGTGACTCAGTATCACGAATGCATTATTGTGAATGGTTTCTTTCATCAGTGAATGACAGTTTAATGGATCCACAGCTTCTGTTCTTTTCCACCTAAATGGTCGTGTCAACACTCATAATAGTCGGTATTCGGCCTCTGAAAATCCATATCACGTTCAAGAAATCCCTCGTTATGATCGGATAGTTGGACTTTGGTGTACCGTTAACACTGGACTCAAAATGTGTTCTCCCGACATTTCTAGCATCTTTTAGAAGGCAAGAGTGTTATACATGCTTTACGCGCGGAGTTTACCTAGGAGCAAAGTCGGCTGTGGCACACCCAATCGCGCACAGGCGAAGTGCCCGTCAGGTTTTAAATGAAGAACCCTGTACTACACCTTTTCCTCTGAAGGAGAAAGAATACTCAAAATACATAACAGTTTTATTACTTGGTTGTTATAATTAGCTCTATGTTTAGGGTTTCTTTGTTGTTTATTTTTCTTTCTCGATCACTTTGTACAATGGGTAGACGGGCATTCACTGTATTCCACCCAAAAATTCTATACCAAGATTTCGCCGAACGTTCAATGTTTGATGTCTCCGAAAGAAGCAGTTTCAGTAACAGTTCTTGTGGATGTTTCTGTGAACAGTATTACTGAGAAGGGAAAGTGGGATAAAGGCTAAACTTAGTACTAAGTTCGCTATCTTCCAAATATCCGGCACCAAGATTTTCAAGAAAGTAGCTCATTTCAAACTACCGTTTACATTAAAAAGAGTTCATATCCTTTTATGTTTTCTCGAAAAGGTCTTCTACAATTTTAAATGAAATAGTATACACTTAAGATATACAAGATGATTAAAAATATGTTTACCAACTTCGAGCATGGGTTCCTTACATCAAAAGAAGAGAAAAAGTGCATATGAACATATGTCCCATAATCCGTGGTTTTCTTGTTATTAATGACAGTTTACGTGCAACTGTCTTCCAGCTCCAATCCCACAATTGTATTTCTCCACTCATTCATAGAAGGCTTTGACCCATTCGACTCATTGTATCCTACATAGTGACGAAGTGTTGCCAAGTAGACTTGTTTACAGTTGTCAGAAGTCTGCCTTCAATTGTGTACATCTCACTAGTGGGTTAACTGCACGTGTTTTGTTCAACCATGGCAGGAGCAGCCTGTAATTGTAGGTAACTTTATACTAGGTACATAAGTCTCCCACCAAGTCTTACAAGTGCTGTCTACAGGGACTTCATCCAGAACACTTCCACACTCACTGCACGAAAATGTGCCCTGCAAATGCGACAAAACATGTGGTTTAGGTATGATTGGACTGCAGCATTGTTCGACGCGCATTGAGTGGAATCTACCAAAACAGATGGATAGGTAGAGAAGGACAAGTTCCATGGCCTGACCTCAGTTCTTTGGATTTTATCTCTGAAGGCATCTTAATTCGTTTATGCATCAAACATTCCGGATGAAGAAACTCTTCTTCGACGTGTTATGGAATCCTGCGAAACCATTTGACATCATCCCGGAGTATTTGAAAGGGCGCAAAAACCCTTGTTTTGACAATTGCTTAGAATAAAAAGGACATTTTGAGCGTTTGTTACGCTGTTTATGTGTTGACGAGTTATGAAGCAAACGCGCATTATCAATAAGAGAACAAAGGATTATGGGACATATGCCCACATGAACCTTTTCTCTTCTTTTGATGTAACGAATTCACCATCAAAGTTTGTAAAAGTATTTCTGAATTACCCTGTATACAGGATAAATATAATATATATCTTGTATTATCTGTGTAGCCCGTAAAGTCCTCTTCATTTGGAAGTAATTTTATATAACTTTGTATTACTCAGAAACCATAAGGTATAGACAGCTACTTACTACACAAAAAAGTACATATCTTAAAACAATTATTTATTTCAAATAAGTTTTTCTCTTCCTTTTCCACAATTTTCCATGCCCATGAGTTGGGAAGCGATGCGCTCTCTGTGGCTTGAATTTGTAGACGGAAAAAGGGGCAAAAATTAAAATTAATAAATGTCTTTCACTACTGTGACTGACATTGTCACTAAATTTCCTTAAGATAGAATCGTTACCGCTAAGTTGCTAAACTTAATGACACGCTTAAATTACTTCTGCGGTTTTGGGAGCACTTTACCTTGAATGAGCTTACAAGTTGTGGTTACATTTGCACGTTGCTTACTTCACAAATATTAGAAGCGTTTTTGTGAAGGAAATGTTACAGGAACGGAAAATTAGCTGACACACCCATGTGGATATATAATAAGGTACCTATCAGTCCTTACATTTTTTGTACTTATATTCCTACAGTCTGTATATACGTATATTGGTCACAGGATATATACATTCTTCCCATGGTCTACACGCTTACTCGATCAACACCAATGGTGATTTTCACCTTCTCTTCTACGCATGGCAAAGTAGAGGATGTATTGTATTCCAGTCAAAAATTCGATGTCAAGATTTCACCAGAAATATATGTTTCACGGCCCCCAGAATCCAATAAAAGCATTTTTTAGAAAAAGGTCCGTGCGTGTCTGTCAGTCTGTGGACAGCATAACTCAAAAACGAAAAGTCGGTTGGAAACCAAAGTTGATATCTAAGTTTAATGTCTTTCAAGGGTGCGACACAAAGATTTTGAAGAAAGGTCCTCCACCCTAAACTAAACTTTGCATGGAACATTTTTCGCAAATTTTGATTTTCTTGGAAATGGCTCCAACGGTTTTGATTAAAATGCCATGTTTTTGAGACATTTTTATGGAAAATGAAGTGTATATCTTGAATTTTCTGGCTATAGCCCATGTAGTCCTACTTGCTCTGGATGACTTTTGCATAACTGTGAAACGTAAGAGATAGGTCAAGTCTTACTATACAAAAAATGTAGATCTTGCTAAAACACACAATTGATGTCTGAATAAATGTTTTTGTAGAATGAACCATTTCGGAGATATTCCTTTTTATTCTTGTGAGTTTTTGAGAACATACTTTTGTCAAATGGAACATGGTTATTAATTTTTTATATGTTAACTGTGGAAAGAGAGTGGAATTTGAAACCTTTAAAAGATTTGACTATCGCTCAAAGGCTACAGTATTCCCATATTCTCCTTGTACCTATAAGAAGATAAGAAATAAGATAATCTGTATAAATGCTTATCTCAACAAACACGAGGAAGATATAGGAGTAAGAGTTTGTAAGAATGGTTAGTACAAGAGTATAAAAAGTCATGCGAGTGCAACACATACGATTTTTTGCAATTGCAATGGGTGCAAAATGCTCTTAAACTATTTTGTCTTTGTATTGTATGGCTGGCGCAAAGTTTAATGGTGGGTGGCTCGATACAACATACAATCATAAGCTTGCCATACCTTGGACCCACAAAATTTATTTGCACAACAGGAAAGAGAATAGTAACAGTCAGCTATCAACCGCATAGCATAGTTCAGCATAGATTTCATAACCTATAGACCATTTTTTTAATTTCTTTAAAGATACAATTACATCCGACATGGACTCAAAATGGAACAAATTATACTAAAATGCGATATACATAAATGCGATATATGTGGGCACTTTTTGAAATGAATATTTAAACAGCCGATTGAAAACATTTCATGGAAAGTTTCTTTAAATCAAAAAAGGGTCTGTATTCGGGAGGAAATATTGCGAAAAATCTTTTTCCCCAAGAACTTGTTAGGCGTTTTAATTTTTTTACCTTCGGTCAAGTATGGTGAATGGACTTTAAAGATTTATGTGTAGGTGAAAGGAAAATTACTTTTCTTCGAACTCCTCATAAAATTTTCTCTGTGGTTTTGAGGTCTAAGTATTTTGATTACCAAGTAAGTCCAAATTAGCCTAGTTGGCATCACTTTTGGCCCTGGTGAAATAACTGGTGATTATTGTAATGCTGTAATTGCTAATGAAGTCCCAGTTTTCAGAAGCTAGGGGCCACATTATTGCAAAAATATTGACTTGAGCATTAAAAGATACCGATGGAGGGATTACAATAATTTTTATGTATTTCTGGGTGTTTTATATGTTACTAGGCCAAATATCCGGCGTTGCCCGTGGTTCAGCGAATTATCCCTGCAGCTTGGGGACTTAGGTAATACTTCTCCAATAGCCTTGTGTTTCTTTGTAGACATTCAAAAACGCTTAAACGAAGAGTTAAATTCTTAGGAGACCACAAAGAACAAAAAATAATCAAAACTAACAAATAAGAACACTGGGAAGGGGGTAAAATCGGAACTGAAAAATTCGATGCCATAGCTGGGATTTGAACCACAGAATATTTAATACAGAAAACAGCGTGAATATAATATGTTGTATTTCTGTTTCAGTCATAGAAAATTGTACGCATTGTGCTGTGTACAGAAGGATATGTGCATGTGTTACGTAAAAGAAAAGAGATTGGAGAAAACAGTGTGAATTTAATACGTTGCATAGTAAAATGGATAGGCTAGAAACCTTCTCCATGGAAAAACGCATACACGTGCTGAAATTCACAGTGACTGGCCAAGCGGTTTAGGAACGCATAGAGGACAAACATACAAACATTAATTTTTATCTCTTTAGGAGAATACTATAATATAGCTTTTTCGTTTCCCTGTAAAGCTAATTACAAATTTCAAATCATACAACCTTGACAATGCGCGAACACAGAAGGTTGCACCGGGCGACAGGTACCTGGCCTAACGGGAGTGGGGTGAAGTGGAACCTAAATCGCTACCCTTCTTCTCATTCTAATTGACAATAGACTTAAATAATGTTTTGAAACTGTTAATTCAGAAACACATGCGTGTCAATTATGTATAGTACCACTTATGTAAATTTATACTAGTTCAGTGTACTGCAGTGTTTTTAATTGTGTTTATTGCACGTGCTAGTGAACACTAACAATGCTCTAATATTGTCTTAATATCCCGGATATGTTTTGTTATTTCTGTGGAGGTTTTACACTAAAATCCCAAAGAAAGCGTATATCCTTTCTTGTGAAGGAAGCTTACAATCTGTCTTTGATGTACAGATGCTTATGACGAAAAAGTGTGGGCCCCGAACTATTCGGGAGAGGTTAGTCCACAGGGCGGGGGGGGGGGGGGGGGGGGGGCAGGGAGCCGGTTGCACGAGCCGCAAATGAAGAGTTTAAATCTGTAGTACTTCTCTCATCAGTCCGCCCAACCTTAATATCCTCTTAACTCAACCCTCAGTCTCGCGGACGCAGTTTTAGAGGCATACGCACTCGTGGTTTTTCCTGCTCGGTAGGCGAAATTTGAGGTGGTTTCTCATTTCCGATGACCTCCTATCCATCATTTTGCTGTCATTGCATTTTCTTATTATTTAGATGTTTTACTAGATTTGCTGGCGTGGGGAAGTGTCTGGCAGACGGCAAGGAGACTTGTTCAAACGATAGAGCACTCCCCCTGGACACTAGATGAATGCTTGTTCGATGGGTCGTACAGACCTCTCTTCATGTAGCTCCAACAGTGTCTTGAACTGTTAGGAACTTCCGCGCGTCTCTGTGCCCTGTCTGCCTGCGGCCCGTCGTCTCCTGTGGTTCCTTCATTTTATCCCTTTCTCCTTGGGGAGGGATAGCAGAACTCGCAATGCTTGAGTTTTCCCCCTTCATTATATAACCTATAACTATAAGCTTTTCCCACTATTATGGGAATATTATAATACGATAACAGTGAAGGTAAGAAGAAATTATTTATTTTTAAATTCATTCTGATTTCAGGTTATTTCATAATCAAATTGGAAACGTAATTGCACATACTGGAAGCTCTTAATTAGCTCTATATAATTCAATTAACCCGTAAAATTTTCTTTTGGAAAATGCAGCCCATTTACTTGATCCACTGAATCGTAAAATGTGTTTGATTGATTCCTGGTATACTGCTAATGCCGTGTTTATCACAGGTCAGCCGTCACATGCAAAACCTTATTTAACATTTAATCTACAAGCTCTCGCTTCACTAAATATTAAAATATCGCTCTGCTATATTGTAAACTAGACATTCACTCATAATTAAAACAAATGAAAACAGGAAGGAATATTTTTATAAATGTGAAATAATATGATGAACAGTGTGAGGGGAGTATGTTAATCGATGCAGCTATAGAACTTTTCGCATTGTTGCATGAAGTCTCGTACTATATATTCGAAAACTCGAAGCAAAAATACCTGGCTACCTAAGACACGCTTAATCCATCAAGACTCAAATTTTTTTCCAAAAATTAGGACAACATAAACAGGATGGAGGGGAGGTCATTACATTCCTTCTAATATGTGCTTCATAGAAGCATTACAAACAAAAAAGTCGAAGTTTTTTTTTTTTTTTTTTTTTTTTTTTTTTTTTTTTTTTTTATCAGCCGGTTTCGGAAACAACAAATATTTTTTTTTATCCAAATTGTATGCATAATATTATAACAATGTAGGAAGAAACAGTTTGTAACTTGTAAGATGCGTAGAGTAACTTATTTCTGACATAGCTTTGGTAATAATTATGAGACATTACACAAGGTTTCCAAACAATTAATCATTTAAAAGACGTGAAGGAATACTGCGAGCAGCTCTTTGAAAAGTGAAGTATGTCGACAACGTTGCATTGAGGTTGGTCAGGGAATTGACCTGGTTTGTGCATGTAAACAGATCGGGCACTTTCACTTTTCCTGTAATGTTTTAGGAGCTAATGCTTGTGATTGGACTACACTCGCATGGGAAACACAGAAGGACAAGGCACGGTATGTGTTTATCTTCCCAAGACGCACTGTTAGAAAGTTTGTTTACGCACGTAACTAGGGAAAGTACCACACACACAATCTGCGGGATTGCCAGCTTGTTTTCGAGAAAACTAAAATATCTCCGTAGGAAATGGTCAGAGTCGAAAACGTAAGATACAAACTGTGTTCCAAATACCGAGATCTACAACTGGTATAAATTAAAGTAATGACTTCCCTTCCACCCGGTATAATGTACTGGTTCAGCATCAGGTATGTCCACAATATATTTTGTTTGCTCTTTTTTCACCCAGTGTCCCAAAATCAGCCGGTCTATAACCAGACCGCAGAGCGTCAACAATATCTAAACATATTGTAATGATGAACGCATACATTTCCGTCAAGTTCGTGTATTTCACGATTAAACTTTATTTCTTAAATCAATTACAGATCATTTAAAGCCAAACCACGTATTAGCTGGAAAATATGGAACGGTCAAAGCTTCTTATAAACTGTGGTAAGTTTCAAAACATCTGTTACGCTCTTTTTGCAGAATCTCAAGTTGCGTAAAATCCTTCAAACTTGTTTTCATTTCTTCCCACTTTGAATTTGAAGCATGGTCATTTTCTGGAATTTTTGTGTACTTCGGTGCATATTAATTTTATCTTGTTGGTCGGTTCCAGTGTTCTTTTTTAGGCTGACTTTTCAAACCTACATACATTGGTTTCCGGTATGTCACACTTTTCAGAGGCAGTGAAATGTAGTTCAGCTGTGTCGGGAACATCATTCACATTTTATATACCTGCGCTTCAACATGCAAATAGCTAACGGACTTACCTATCATCGTTTGCATGTTTTGTTAGTGCAGGACTGCAAAATAACTATAGGATATATGCACTTTAGGAATCCATGCACTTACATGTTATCCTCGCCTCAAAGAACAGAATATAGAATACCGTTGAATACCAGGTCACTTTGACTTAAAAAGAAAAAAAAATCTTGTGTGTTGCACTCACATACTTTCTATTCTTGTACTAACCATTCTTACAAAGTATTATTCCTATATCTTCTTCGTATTGGTTGAGATAAACACTTGCAGAAATTATCTTATAGTTCATTTCCTTGTAGGTGCAAAGGGAATATGGGAATACAGTAGACTTTGAGCGATAGTGAAATCTTTTAAAGCTTTGACATTCCGTTCTCTTTGCACGGTTAAC
The DNA here is from genome assembly GCA_030765045.1 of Tenodera sinensis. Classification (NCBI taxonomy): domain Eukaryota; kingdom Metazoa; phylum Arthropoda; class Insecta; order Mantodea; family Mantidae; genus Tenodera; species Tenodera sinensis. The sequence continues at coordinate 44,853,669 of CM060964.1, read as the reverse complement.
ATATAAAAATGAATAACGATGTTCCATTTGGCAGAAGTATAAGTTCTCCAAACTCACAAATGGAACGCATCCGAAATGATTCACTCTAAAAAAAACATTTATTTAGATATAAACTGCGTGTTTTAGCAAGATCTACATTTTTGTACAGTAAGATCTGGTCTATCTCTTGCGGTTTACCAGTTATGCAAAATACATTCAGAGTAAATAGGACTACATGGGTTATAGCCAGAAAGTTCAAGATATATATTTCATTTGTCATAAAAATATGTGACAGATATGGCATTTTAATCAAAATCGTTAGAGCCATTTTCCACGTAAAGCGTGGTTTCGGTTGGAGGTATTCTCCTCAAAATCTTCCTGTCGCATTGTTGAAAACATTAAACTTAAATATCAACTTTGGTTTTTAACCGACTTTTCGGTTTTGAGCTACGCTGCTCACAGAGTCAAACAGAGATAGAGAGAGACAGATAGACAGAGAGAGAAACAAACAGACAGGCAGGCAAGCAGTCAGAGAGACAGACAGACAGGCAAGCAGGCAGACAGACAGACAGACTTACTCACTCACTCACGGACCTTTTTCTAAAACTGCTTTTTTTGGATTCAGGGGCCCTCTCAACATATATTCCCGGTGAAGTCTCGACATCGAAATTTTGAATCGAATACAATACTTCCCCTTACTATACGTAGTAGAGAAAGTAAAATATATATTTTATGGATTTGTGGTTGTTTTATTCATATTCAGTTATGATTTTATCTAATAGACTTTATTTTGTATTCCTAACACTAAGTAGGCTTTCCCTTTCCCACAGTCAAGTTACCATATTGGTAAACACTTATACCGCTAATTGAGTTTAACTGATTCCACAACCGGTAGTTTGAAGGTAAGTGTTTACTTGCGCGGTTGATCAAAACAGAGAATCTGTATTCGGGAGCAGTGGCAATATGAACTCTGTTGAAGCTATTTTAAGCGCCAACAGAAAATTAAGTTATCAGGATAAGTTAGCCACAAAAGAATTAGGGCCTCCTTTCTTAATAATGAAATTATGTCGCTTTCCTGCTTCAGAAAATGAAATTTGTTGAGTGATAACCAATTAGAAATAGTAATGTTTCCCTGGCGAACCAAAAAGGGTTTTCAAGATTATTCTAGAAGTGTTCGGTGGCCAGCTCACTTTTAGAATTTCAAAAAGGTCCGTGTTACGTGATCATCGCTAAATAAGGTGGCGAGGAAACGAGAATTTGGAGTCAGTCAGTGTTTCGTTTTCATTTTAGTGTGTGTGTTTGTGTGTGTGTGTGTGTGTGTGTGTGTGTGTGTGTGTGTGTGTGTGTGTGCATGTGTTTGTCAGATGCGTGTGTATGTTCGCGTCCAAAAGGGGATACTGAAGCAGTTAATCAGGATTGAGTGATTGCTTCATTGTCAACAGTCAGCTGTTTGAGACACAGAGAAAGTAAAGAGACAGAAAGGACTGATCAAGGTTACGAGAAGAAAACAGTTGTGAGCTGCAATATCACGAAAGACTGTGGACTGTGTTAACATCAGTAAAAGAGAACTGTGAATTTTGCAAAATGTTTGAAGGGGAAGTGACAGAAAAGTAACTGGTGTGTATTTTCTCGTTTTAGTCACATTGGTGTCAGAAGTGGTGTTCGTTGAATTGTCATTTTGTCACAGCATCTTGGAAATGTATACATCAACATCTTAACTGCGTATGTAGCAGTGAAGTACGTGAGTATGTGATTTAACGAAGATAAATGTATCCGGCTGCGGTGTGTTTAGAAGATTCATCTAACTGTAAGAGGAGGATACTTTCCATTAAAAGTGGATAAGCCAGAAAAGATGCGGTAAGGAGCTAGCTTAAAGGATAATCCACTAAAGGAAGAGCTACCCTCCCTTCATGGGTAATCATAAAGCAATACATTGTCTGCAGTTGTGAAAGAAAAAGTTATCTTTTATCTAACGTGCTACTACGCTTCATCACTCTTCTAGGAGTTTAATTGGTGTGATATCCGCGGAAGAAACACTGCAAATTCTGAAGCATAGAGAAAACGATAATGACTATTCCGAATTTGAAACGAAAAAATAAAAGACGTGTTTATTTCCTGTACTTTTAATCAGCATGCCACATCCCTTTGCTATTGCACTGGACAGAACAACATTACATGCCTTTCCTTGCTGCTGTTAAGACACTTTTTGGTAATTATTTTATGCTGTTTAAAATAGTGATGTTAAGGAATGAGGGGGCGATTGAGAAGCTACTTGAGGCCAAGAGCGACCGGGGTACTAATTACGTCCCACCTTCAGCATAATACCTATGGTGGGCAGAGGTGGGGGACGCAGCGGCCGAGCTGCAGGCCTTGGCCCCGAAAGGGCTATTGCGCTGGAGGTTAGTTAGATACAAAGGAATGAACTGTCACAAATAATTGCACCTCCCTTCTTTTCTTTCCCCCCCCCCTTTTTTTTTTTTTTTTAATAACTGGTTACCAGTTATAGTTTACTTGAAACCAGCAAACTTTAGTTTACGAATAATTTCTAATAAATATGTAAATTTAAATTTAAAACATTAATTTATAACAATTTTAGTTATAGGTATAAGAATTATGTTTAATAACAATTGTAAGAGTAGTAAAATTAATAAATAATGATAGTAATAATGTTAATTTTAATAATAGAAATAATAATTAACAATAACTTTAATAATATTGAATAATAAAATAATTAATAATTTTAATAGTATTAAAACATAATATAACAATAATTGCAATTAATAATTGTAATAATATTTATAATTAATCATTTAATTTTACATACATGTTTGCTGTATAGTAGTAGCTCTAGTTTTGTTACTATGATGCTGGTATATCTGGAATCTTATATTCCTGTTTTCATTTTGTTACACTGAGGAGATAAATTTGTTTAGTCCTATTTGTATTTTAGTTTGTGACCTTTATTCTTTCCCTAAAACTTTATTTTGTGTGTGTGTGTGCGTGCGTGCGTGTGTGTGTGTGTGTGTGTGTGTGTGTGTGTGTGTGTGCATGTGTGTGTAGAATGAATGGTTGTTTTAGTAGTATTTGTACTTTTGTGAGAGTGATGTTGGTATATGTGAAATATTATATTTGTGTTTTTATTTTTTTGCATTGACGAGAAAGTGTTGCTTAATTAAATTAAATTTTGTTAATTTACTTATTATTATGCTCTATATATGTTTCTTATTTTGTAAATTGTTACATATATGCGTATATTATATAACATTTTTATTCTTATCATTTATATTTCTGTTTTTATTTTTTTTATTTATTTAACTTTTTTTTCCCTTTTTTTTTTTTTTGTATTGACGAGAAAGTGTTGCTTAATTAAATTAAATTTCGTTAATTTACTTATTATTACGTTCTATATATTTTTCTTATTGTGTAAATTGTTACATATATGCGTATATTATATAACATTTTATTGTTATTATTTTTATAAATTTAGCTGTAAGTTACGTTGAATCTATAAATGTGTGGAATGAATATATGTTCAAATCTGGGACGTTAGCCCTGGTTTAAGTAATAAGGTGTCGGGGTTATTATGCAGATTTTTATTTTAGTTATACACTTGTTTACCTCCCTTCCCTTTTCCTTGTCTAATTTCTTCTAATTATGTTTTACAGCATTTTTAACAGCCGTAAAGATGTAAAGTGCCATGAGGCAATATTAAGAACTTCGAAATTGGATGTGTGGGTCACTGAAGCCAAGAATAAGTTAGTTAACCGGATAAACATATAAAGTTTGAGAACGTTTTAGGGAACATAAATAGAGAGAGAGAGAGAGAGAGAGAGAGAGAGAGAGAGAGAGAGAGAGAAACAGCTCCACTGCAGAGGATGAAACTGGTCACCAGGATTGTTAGCGCAGGAATCAATTCATTCTCGTTGAATGTATAGATACTAAATGTTGCACTTTATGGAGAACCACACCAAAAGCAGGTCTGATCTTATTGAAGTTAATGAAATGTTAGATGAAGAAAACCATATGATTGTAGAAGATCCTATGGATGTTTCCATTTCATCACGACATGTATGCCAGGTGGTGCAACTGGACCGTCTTTCGCGTAAGCAGATGCGTTAAAACAGTTGCAGAACGCAACGTGACAATATCAATAACACAAACGGCAGTGGCGTAAGCGAACTTCGTTCTGCTCCTCTTATTTATGAGCAAAAGACAAACGATTAGAGGCAGTTCCAGGCTTGAGCTAGCGCGTATAGCCCGTAATAAGTAATAAGAGCAGCGTAAATAACCGAAAAGGTCTTAGAGAGTTTTTCACATTAATTAGAGTCTTCATTTTCGAGAGAATAAACTCAATTTTTAGAGTGATAAACTATTGAAAAGTTTTTGTTGCACCTGTCCCAATACATTCATAGTTATTTTTTTTTTTATTTACTTATTTACTCACTCACTCACCCACCCACCTGCCTACCTACCTCTTACGAATTTAAAATAGTGCATTTCTATTGTTTGGAACACCCTGAGCAAGGTTATCGTTATCGTTCTCGCTCTCGCTATCGTTCTCGTTCTCGTTCTCGTTAAATGTAAGAATAAAACACGAATTATGACCCATAGAAGACGCCCCTGTGCAGGTGTGTAGAAGTAGAATGTGCCTGGACAGTGTTGATGGGACTGTGGGACCTATTTTTATAGGTATGAAATCAATACTTTGCGCATTTGAGTGTCGGTGTTATAAACTACTAGATAACTACACAAAGTTCTAACACAATCTGTTTTATAGTTTTGAGGGGATTAGTAATTCAATTTATTCACAGTGCGAGAATACCTTTGCGCCTCCAAAACTAAAATATCACAACAGTTTTATTAATTTATAAACTGTAATTGCCCAACAAACACGATCAATATGTGATTGGTAGAAGAAATAGTTACCTTTAAAGTAATTAATTTCTTTGCCTTGATGGATATTGAAAATAATTTTAACTCCTTTTGGTGTATTTAATATTTTAAAAGCTAAAAATGTTTTCAGACTTTGAAACCAGACAGATAAACCCACATAATTGAAGGACATGCTGGAAAAATTATAGGAGCATAGGACAAAATTTAATGCACATGGAGCAGATAGATGCAACATGATGATGGGTCACATTACCTGCTTGGTGCCCTCCTTTGTCTAGTTAGATAAGCTTAACTACTTCTTTCCTCTGAATTTGGTAGCTTTGAGCCCCTTTTATCTCACGTTTTATTCAAATACAACCGAAAACTTAAATAGAAAGGGGGCGTATCGCACATGTGATTTATAGCCTGCGCCAGATCCTTAAAATGGCGGAATCTAACAAATTTCACTAAGATAATTCCCACAAATGTTCATCTCAACTAACAGGCAGAAGAAAGAGGGATAAGAGATAGTAAGAATGGTTAGTATAAGATTAGAGAAAGTGATGTGAATACAGCACATCAGATTTTTGATCTAAGAGGATTAATTCCTCTAAAAGCCATGGTTTTGGAATTATTTGCTGATATTTTCATTCCATATTCAATAGCAATTTTATTTAAACGGTGTAACATTTTCTGCAGGTCATGTTCATTTGTGGCCATCAATATCTGATCATCTGCGTGTAACATAGTTTTCAGTTCTACTCCTGATATATTGATACCTCTATTAACTTTATTTGACCAAATTCTTACTATTTCGTCAATATACAAATTAAAAAGTGCAGTTAATAAGGGACAACCTTGTCTTACAACACCATTAACTATCACTGATTCTCTTTTATTTATTTTTATTTTTGTGTCAGTGTTTTTATAACTTCCACTAGTTGTAGTGGCATGCCTCTGCCTTTTAAAATCCTCCACAGTATCGCTCATGATACTTTGTCAAATGCTTTATAATAGTCAATAAATAGTAAGTGCGTCTCTAAATTTTGTTCTCTACTTTTTCTATAATTTGTTTCAGAGTGAAAATATTAACAGTGGGGCCTCTTTCTCTTCTAAAACCCATAGGAGTCTTGCATCTTTTATATTATTTAATTTTAACGCTTATTTTTTTGCCATATACTTATCAGGGTACCTTAATTCTCCTGCCTTAGAGCTGTTTATTTCCTACTTTATTTTTCAAGTTTCTGCGTGATCTATATTGCAGGGCAAGAGCGGAGTGCACTCTCAAAGCGGAAGTGGCTTCTGCTGAGCATAACAGACTTTTTGTTAACTTCATTATGTACTCAGAGTGGTCGTGACCCCATACGCTCATTGTTTACCTCAATTAACGTCCGTCTTTTTCCTTAGAGGGATCATTTTAATTGTGACATTAGCTGAGGAGCCGGAAACCTTTTTGGAAGATACAGGTTCATAATGGAAAACAGAAGGAACCCCTAAGTTCCGAGAGAGAAAGTGGGAAAGGAGTTTGAGATACACGAAAGGAATGAGGATCTCGTTAGAAACAAGCGGTGAAAAGAACCTGGAGTTATGGAAGCACTAACCGTCTCTTTACTCCTGCCCCTACCTTCCTCCCCTTCTCACTCCCTCCCTCTCCCTCTCTCTCTCTCTCTCTCTCTCTCTCTCTCTCTCTCTCTCTCTCTCTCTGCTACATAATTCGATTATTTGCTGGAAAATGAGGAGCGTCCTCTGCCACCGGAAAATTGAAGTTAGCGAGCGGAGCTGCTCCGGCTGGGGAGGAACGACGAAGGATGAGGACCAGGGGGCGTGGTGTTCATGTCTTGGTTGTATGTGGTGTTGAGAGAGAGAGAGAGCGAGAAGGATGGAGTTCATTTGCCTAGATGCAGCTAGCTCCTCCATGTCGGGAGTCTGTAATCCTCTCTGTATGCATATAATCAGTCTCCCCTCCCCCCTTATCTTCTCTGTTACGAGTTCTAGAGGACGAGAGATTACGTTTCTTCACCAGAAATTGGGACGCTGGGATAATCGCAAGCAACTCACGTCAGATTACTTCTGAAGTTTTCTCTTCCTTTGACTTTTCTCCGATCAAGTTGGCAAAATTTTTAGATTTGTCAGCAACATCCAGAGGACCTGCATGATCACAAACTAGATTGGAATATAGTCTTTATCTTCTTACTGATTGAGTATGTACCACGTGACTGCCCTCATTAAAACGTTTAACTCAAATATTATTTTAAATTAGCACACGTATCACATGCAGATGGCCGTTTCAGTGTGGGCGGGGGCGGGCAGAAAAGTCTGCTCCGAATCCACTGTGCACGCAACCCGCATAACATTCTTGTTGGTTGGACGAGCGAGAGTCCCTCGCTTCTTAAACTCTTGACAGTGATATACTGATACAGTTGACCATCAGGGCGTTTGTTTCAAGCAGGAAAGAGGTGGTCATACTCTTACTACGTGAAATGTGAATTACACACATTGTCATAACCCGAATATATGAAAGACGTTCAAACTCTGTCGTAATATCACTAACATTGCACCGTAGTTATATGAAACGCCAGATCTCAGTTTTGATTTTGCTATGTTGATCAGAGAACAACATTGTTTATAGACCTGCGTGGAGCAAAATATTGCTCTAATAGAAGCAGCAAATTCTTTCAGACCAACATATTTTGTCTCACAGATTTCTTTGTAAACATCTGTGCCAACTAAATCTCTGCACTTATTTTTTGTCACAAGATCTGGTAGTAAATCTATGAGTTCACATTGCAAGCTAATTCTTCACATAGACAACATCTACAGCGAAAGGGTTAACAAACACTGATGTCATTCTCAAGATTCCTGAAACCATGGAATCTATGTGAAGCAAACTCAGTTTTTAACTCTTCAAGAATAGGAGTATAAATAACTAGTTGATCACCCGGCACAGAACTTATGTTTATGTTTAGATGGTAAACCCTCTAGAAGTTTGGCACACTCAAAATCTGTAATCATAAGAAAGGTAATGATGATGATGATGATGATGATGACGATGATGATGGTGGTGGTGGTGATGGTGATAATCATAATAATGATAATAATAATGATATTAAATTTAATAATAATAATAATAATAATAATAATAATAATAATAATAATAATAATAATAATAATAATAATAATAATAATAATAATAATAATAATAATAATAATAATAATAATAATAATAATAATAATAATAATAATAATAATAATAATAATAATAATAATAATAATAATAATAATAATAATAATAATAATAATAATAATAATAATAATAATAATAATAATAATAATAATAATAATAATAATAATAATAATAATAATAATAATAATAATAATAATAATAATAATAATAATAATAATAATAATAATAATAATAATAATAATAATAATAATAATAATAATAATAATAATAATAATAATAATAATAATAATAATAATAATAATAATAATAATAATAATAATAATAATAATAATAATAATAATAATAATAATAATAATAATAATAATAATCTGTATACAACATATAAGTATGTAGATCAGAAAACACTAGTTTTTTCGTTGTATGCGGCATGATGTCTACAATAAAGCCTTCAATGTTGGTTCGAAGAGAACCATGTAATATCTTGTTGCAAATGAGGTACTGCAGCACTGATATCGGTCGCGAAACGACTTGAAGTGACCTGTGAACTCCTGAAATCAACTAAGAAAGGGGGTGTGTACCCTTGCGTTGCATAGTTACACGAAAAGTGCACGCGACTCTCGATTTCGAGCCCATTCATTCGAATGCAAACTTCTCGACCCCTACATAGAATCGTTACCCACGTAGCATCAATGAAAATAGGGAACTGTGATAAATATGCCGTAATCCTTGGGTCAATAAATCAAAATTGGCCTTGGGAAGCGCACCTTGATGCATACCCTATCCGTTGTATCAACACCACACTTGCCGTACCAAAGTGAATGTGAATGTGGCCTGCGGTTGGTTGTGCTGGTCATGGCCACAACATAGGAACTGCAGCGAACGACAAAAGTCCAATCCAATTTCCTTTCTCTCACTATTTTTTCTTCCAAAATGTTTGCACAAATACGCATTTCTGTTTTACTGACGTTAACGCAGTCTACAGGCTTTCGTGATGTTATAACTCACAAATGATTTCTTCTCGTAACCTTGACTCGCTCCTTTCTTTTTTCCTTTCTCTGTCTGTCAGACATCTGATTTAGACCATACAATCAACTGACATTCATTAAATGCGTCGTTATCCTCCTTTCGACATGACCGCACACACATCTCTCTCTGTCTTTCTCTGTCTGTCTCTCTCTCTCTCTTTCTCTCTCTCTCTGTCTCACACACACACATGCACACTGAAACTAACAGATCACTGACTTCAGTCCATCACTTACTCTGCTCGTTGCTTCGCCTTCTTATGTAGCGGGGATGACATTACACGGCCCTTTCTGGAACTGCAAATACGCCGGCTGCTGGATCCCTCTCGAATGCTCTGGAAAATCCTTTGTGTTGCCGCTTGATTGTTGCTAGCCATGCGTTTGCTCACGTGAGTGATGTGGGACAGCTGGACCTTCAACGCCTGTCTTAAATACCGGTGGGTTAGCAAAGTGAGAGCAGAGCTGGTTACGTCACAGAGGCAATATTATAATGACCTACTCAAGAGTCACATCCCCTAATGGACTGAACTTGAGTAATGAACAAGCCTAGGAATTTGGGATCCGGTCTGCTGGCGTTTCAGGTATAAGGTAAATAACGCTAACATATTTTTTACAAAATCTACAAAAGTCCAGTTCAGTTATTTTCTCTCGCTTTATTTTCTTCTAAAGCTTCTCTTTTACTGACGTTAACACAGTCTACAGTCTTTCGTGATATTACAACTCACAACTGTTTTCTTCTCGTAACCTTGATTTACTATTTTCTTTTCTCTCAAACAGCTGACATGGACGATGCAATCACTCGACACCCACTAACTGCTTCGCAATCTTCCTTTCGATGGGACTGTACAGCTGCAGTTGACACACGCACACACACAAACACACATACTAAAACTAAAAGTGACTCCCAAACTCTCATTATCTCACCTCCTTATATAGCAAGGATGACGTAATGCGAACATTTCTCGAACTTCCACAAATAAGCCGGCCGCAGGACACTTCGTAAATAATATCAAGAACCCTTTGTTTTGCAGCTTAGAATGCTGTCAGGTCTTCACAGTCATGCGCGGCAGCCTGACCTTCAGCACACTTGATACACGCACCGCCAGTGGGGTGGGGCAGCCCGGAACCGAACGTCCTTTGTTGTGCACCGCGGCCGGCGTCACACACTGTGGTCTCAGTGACGGTACCTCTGTGTTGGTGGAAGGTCGCCTAGGCACACAAGGTACCAACGTCCGAGCCGCAGTAGTGACAAATAAAAAGCCTTTTTACGCAGCGTTGCTTTCTACCCGCATGTTCCAAAGCTATTGTGTGGTAAAATCATTACGTCATCCACGCTATCTACTGTAACCTGAATAAGGAGCATTAATTATATATTTAAAGTCCCCGAACTGTGTCCTTGTTTCTTCTCAGTCGCCACACTTGCTGCACCACAGTACAGGAGAGGAGTTATTTTCTTTGAGGAACTTCAAATATTTAATAAGGTGTCCTTTTAGAGTAAACCTTCAACTGTGATTTGGGTCACAAGTGAATTGAATATCCTTAAAATTTCACTTATTTGACCAGGCCGTTTTGCCCCACTGTTGTAATTCTCTTCCCACCAGTCTAGAGCGGTTTAAAATGTTGACAGTTTTCAGTATGCAGTATGCTGTACTCACCAGTCTGGGGTATTTTGTTTGGAAGTGTTTTAATGCCTGCTCATATTGCATAAGACTCAAAGGCACCTTACACTGTGATAGATATGCAAGAATGGCTGGGAACGAGACATTCCAGGTCTATGTTTCTGGCATCTCCTCGACATTTTCTCTAGTTATGAGGACCTGGAGAAATGTAAGGGAGGATGGTCCTGGTAATCTTTAAACCGCGGAACATCCACTCAAGGGTACCTGCTTTAAGGAGTTTGGTCACCCAAGGGGTACTTGTAGGCTTTATACATTACATTCTGGCCACCACCCCCACCACCAACATTACTGGGGTTTAACTTATCCCAAGCTAGATTGAGATTACACTCCTTGATGCTTCCGAGCTCATTGCCTTCTTTTTTTCCCCCTTATTTTCCGATACTGCTGTTTTTTCTTTGAAATGGCTTATTATGTGTTTATTTATTTCTATATATATGCAGAGTGTCCCAAAAACACCAACGCTTAGTATGTTGTGCGGGACGGCAAACTGATCGTCTTATCTAGAGCTCCATGTATCAGAATCAATAAACGTGAAGGAACCAAGAAATTTGTGAAGTTAATATAAATGTTAATCTAATTAATAAACTCAGTGCATGTAAAAGCTGGTAGCAGTAGATATTTATGCTATCCTAAGTGCAATGATTGAACAAACTATCTGTCCCACGATGAATCACATTTTCTATTGAAATTTCTGATTTTTTTACTTGATTTGAAATACACACTGAAACAAGTTAGCGAAGGGCCGTACGCTTCAGTACCATATGTTTGGAGACATGTGCACCATGTTTTAGTGGAGGTATGGGGATTCCTGACACAGTGTGTCACCGCGTGTCAGGCGATATTACCATCTCCCCTTCTCGTTTGCTGTTTGCAACACAGAAGCAGACTTTTAACCCAGTGCCGAAACATTGATGTGTACAATGATGATATACATTCAACAATAGTTAGTCAGACATTTAAGGAAGCACTGCGTGTTTCATAATTTGCAGCCCACAAATGTCATGTCAATTACTGTGTTTAAGTGTGCAAAAAAACTGTAATTCTTCACAGCACAGTAATCCTTCATAGTAACGATAATGAACAGACATAATGTTTTCGAACGTAAAACTCCTTATGTAATTTACCTTATCCACTCCAGTTTATGGGTAACAACAAGAGTTGTGTTTCCATATGTATGGAGTGAAGTAGAGTTTAAGGGCCCGTCGACAGTGAGGTCATTTGGGCCCTAAGTCAAACCATAAAATATATTTATGGGTTAATGTAACAGATGTAAATGGGACAAAACAATTTAATTTACTGTGTTTCATCCAAACCTGATATTACTCAGAGTCAAATGGATGTGACATACTTGGAGTCAGAGTGGTGAAAGTGCCAGACTGATTATTGACTCATGTTGCATTTAATTCATTTATATTTTGTGTGTAGCTTTAATAGTAACCACTACCTACGATGGTTATTTTAGAAAATGTAGTAAGTGGCCAGAGAATTCTGATCACGATTATGATTTTCAAACTGGTTTTCACTTAATTAGTATTTTGTCATTTTAATCCCTTCATTCAAACCGAATTAATTTTACAAGAAAGTATTACAAACAGTCGTGTCTTAAGGGGACACTGGTACCAAAGTGGCCAAAAGTGCAATTTTTTTTTTTTTCAGAAAACTTCTTTTTAAGAAATGTTGTCAACATGTCCAGAATATGGCCATCAAATATTGTGTGCCAAATCAACCTGGAAACTGGTGTATTTAAAATGTATTTCGACTTTTGCAATATTTCCGGTAGGTGTGTTCCAAAACTTTAAATAGCTTTTTCTCCATATAACAATTTTTGTGCTTTGGGGCAAACATTTTTGCAGAAAATATTGATGAATAAGGTTGAAATTTTCAGGATATGTAGAATATAACTTGTTAAACAAAACTGTGCATAGGTTTGCTGATCACACTCATACATAAAAGTATATTCTTTTTTTCGCTGTAATTATTAGACAGATTTCTTTTTATTCTAAACTAAATAGAAAAAAGATCATATTTATAATAAATATTAATATTCTGGAAAACTAATGCACAGTTTGATTGCTTAGACATAGAAAAACTAGCATACCAAATTTCAGGCCTCTAATTTAATTCTAAACTGCAAAAGTATACCTTTTATTACTTTTCAATTCTTTCCAAAAACATAATAAACAATCTTTAGTTTCGAAACTCTTTAATATAGAGCAGTGAAACTTATACAAACAGTATATCATGGCAGCTGCAACTTAATCTGAAAATTTCATTAAAATGGGTTAAGTAGGGAAGAAAGTCCATTAGCTACCAGAGTGTCCCCTTAATCTCAAAAATAAAAACAAAACGAAAGCGAAAAAGGCACTTGTTAACTAAAATAATGCTAGTCTATATATGGTCTGATTTCTCTTAACCTAACATGTCAATGCGTCAGGCATCTGAGCTGCGAAATCGTGGCACGCTAATAAGAGATGCTATCCCTAAAGCTAATAAGCTGGTAAATCCATATCTAATAACTATTGCCAAAAGCACTAAGAAACTGTCGTAAAAATAATGATTAAAAATTTTCCTCGTAAGCGAATAGCTTAACAGGGATTAAATATGGGCAAAAATTTTGTTTTAATTTTCTAAACTTTTTGTAAAGATACAACAAAGGTTATAAGTCAGGCCTGTCAAACATCACTCCGAGGGTGTGAAGAGAGGAGTCCACCCC